>JAUKNK010000126.1:1032500-1577297 GCA_030765055.1 Mantis religiosa
GCATGCGTCATATGTCAATCCTCTCATTACTGATTCCATGAGGCGTTGAAACGTGGCTGTTGTGTTGCAGCTGTGAACTGCCAAAGCTCTTGGCCCGTCGAGAATGCGGTCTTCTCCTTGTCTCTCGGATCTAGAGCCACCTGCCAGTACCCGACTTCAGGTCCAGGGTCGAGAACCAATGTGCAGCAGCTAGCGTGGCCAGGGTGCCGTCAATCTGCGGTAAGGGAAAGCAGTTCATCCTGGTGACAGTGTTCAGCTTCCTGTAGTCCACGCAGAAGCATAGCTCGCCGTTCTTCTTCGTCACCAGGACTACAGGGGAACACCAATGGCTGTCAGACTCTTCAATCACTCCCCTGGATTTCATGTCATCTAACATATCACGTACCGCCGTTTGTGTCTAGGTGGTTGCCGAATAGGCCAGGCGTCTCTGGTGTCGATGCGGTGAAGCACTTTGTCCGTGCGGCCGTAGTCACAGTTGCCTTGGCTAAAGATGCGCTGGTATCGCCTCAGCAGTTGTCGAAGTTTCTCCAGATGTTCTGCAGTCAGGTGGTCGGCCGCCCTCTCCAGTAAGCCTTCCAGCTGGGGTCTCAGGTTTAGCGTCGGCACCGGCTCCTGTTTCTTGTCGATTACTGTCACGCTGACCACGGGCTTGCATATCCCCTACTCCGTCCCAGCCTGGATGTCGTTATCGGTGTCAGGTGTCAGGTTGAGCAGCCTCACCGGCACCTCCTCTCGACAGGGCAATAATGTACTGGCTACACATAGTCCATGCACGGGCGTCTTCTGGTCCAGCATCATGTTCTTCGCCCACTGGCCTTCCAGTCGCGCCGTCACCACCACCACGCTTCTCACTGGGACCACCACATCCTCCTTCAAGATAACCCTGCAAATTCCCAGGCGTTCTTCGGGTTGCCGGAGTATCACCTCTTCTCCATTGAGCCGCAGGACATTCCTGACGACGTCGACCGTCGCCTCGTGGCTCCTGAGGGCATCCAATCCCAGTATCACTTCCTCAGCCACCTTCGTGACGAACACCCACAGACGCACGGCAACCCGTCCCAAAGTCAACTTCAGTAGAGCCTCCTTCTCCATAGGCAAGGTGTCACCCGATGCCGTCACTAACTGGTATGATCGGCTCGGTTTTCTCGACAGCAAACCCTAGGCCACATCAGCTCTGATGATGGTCACGGCTGCCTGGTGTCTACGAGCATGCGGCACTGCTTCCCTCTCACCCAACGGTCCGCAATGAAGCTGTCATCCACACGCCGGCTGACGGTGCCCAGTGTCACTCGAGGGGATGGTGGTGATGGCGCCGACGTGCCCCTCTACACGACGGCATTTGCTCGTTTTCCGGCTGCTCTTCCCGGTGTGGGCAGTCTCTCTCCAGGTGTCCCAGCTGTCCACACCCCCAACACAGGCCCACTAGGTCTTTGCCGGCGTCCCTCGACTGGTCTTCGGTCTCCATTATAGCGGATACTCCTTGTTCTGGAAGTCGGGGTAGCTGTCACCTTAGCCGCCTCCATCCTCATTGCTGCCATTAGCAACTCGTGGATGGTTTTGTAATCGCCGAGCATTAGGCGCTGATGAATCTCCGTGTCTCGTACCCCGTCGACAAAGTTGTAGGCAGCCTCTCAGGATACGAACTCTGGTGGGAGGTCGACTAAGGCTTTACTGGGCAGCTGTTCGATTGCCAGGGCGAACTCCTGAAGCATCTCTCTTGGCTGCTGTGACCTTGCCTTCAGCTGCCTCGGTTACATTTCATTTCATTTTCGGTTAAGCGGTGGTTTCCAAAGCGATTCTGCGGGGCCTCCCAGATGTCCTTGGGCGCCGCCGCTGTCTGGACTGTGTTCAGGACCTCTGCGACCCATCCCTGGAGACTGGCTGTTAGCTGTGTGGCCTCTTCCTCTGGTGACCATTTGTTGTGTTTGGCCAACGTATCGAATTGACGGCGGAAGACTTCGAAAGTTGTCGCGCCGTCGTATTTAGGAGGTTTGATGCACGCAGATGTTGTATCACTTACCGGCGCGTCAACCTTTAAATCGTTCAACCTCCTGCCGACGACGTCCTACACCATGGCGCTCAGGGACTTCGTGCTGCTGACGGCCTTTCCCTCCAGGTCATTAACGCGGCTCGCCAGCTCTTTGATGCACTCGCCCAACTCTGTGACGTCCTCCTTTACGCCAGCCAACTGCTCCTCAAATTTGGCGGCGAGGGCTTCATTCGCAGTCTTCATTTCCGTTGTCAGGCTAACGTTCGCCGCTTGCATTTCCATTGTCAGTTCGGCCATCTTCGCCGTCATCGTCACGGCCAAGTTGTTGTTTGCAGCTTCCGTCTTCATTGTCAATTCGTCCTTGATTTCCACTGCTTTCATTTCCGTGGTCAGTTCAGCCATCTTCGCGGTCATATTGCTATTTGCCGCCTCCGTCTTCGTTGTCAGTTCGGTCATCTTCGCAGTCATCGTCGCGGGCAAGTTGTTGTTTGCAGCTTTCGTCTTCGTTGTCAAAACCGCCTTGATTTCTTCCATCTTTTCGGTGATGTTGTCGTTAGCCGTCTTCATTTCTTTCAGTTCTGCGGTGAGGTTGTCGATAGCCGTCTTCATTTCTTCCATTTTCTGTCAAATCTTTTCCATGCCATGTCCATTGTTGATGTCCCACTTCCTGACACCAATTGTGACTTTGTGGGTTCGTAGGATTAAAAGTCCAATTTGCAAAAATTCCAAATGTTCTTTATTTGCATAGAAATACACTTCGTAGCAGCAGAATTACATCACATACATAACACCATCTATCAAGGTCGATGTGCACACAAACAGCGTTCTGATTACATCAGCTGTCGTTACAACAACACTCTAGAATTGTAAAAGCGCAGAACGAGGTTATATTCGAGAGATGATGCCAAGTGGTAGAGTAAAAGCTAAAACATGTTCCACAGCTCTCGATCATCTGCTAAAATGCTGGGCAAGTCAACGGCTATGCGCAAGGAAACACGAACTGGAGTTAAAATGGGACAGTGTTCCAGCACATGCCGGACAGTCAACGGCTAACACCTGTTTTAGCCTCTCATCGTTTTTTCATCTATAGTCGTGTTTTCATGTACCGCATCCTTCATTTTGACGCATTTTAACTTTTTAGTTTTCATCTTTTTATTTTATCTGTTCCTGTACCAGGCACTAATGACCTTACTGGTTGTGTGCCCTTAAACCCCACTTCCTTCCTTCCTCTACAATTGTTTACTCCTTACTGTGTTTACTACTGTCCATGACTGTTCACGAGTGACTCTTGGCAAGTCGTCACCTTCTTAACCACTTCGCTGATGGCCATTTAAACCCTTCAGGGGCCGGAAACAGATACCCAATAAACAGAACAGGACATTTAAATTGTTAAATGCTGTAAAAATGCATCATAAATACAATTCCGTATCTTTCGTATCTATTAAGTTATTTAAACAAAACAAAAACTGGTATAAAACTCATTAAAGGCAGTATAAATCTACAGCAACAATAAAGTAGAGACTACATTTATAAACTGTTGAAAATTCACTACTTTCTTTCACTGTAGCAAAAGCCATTCTTTGTGCCGAACGCGCCTAATATTTGAATCATTTTGTTTTGTGTGTATACGAGCCAATGTATGTATGTATGTATGTATAGCTACACAAGCGACTTCTCCGGTTCAAGTTTAGTTTACTTATGCTATACCAAGTGATAATCCTACGAGAATATATTGCGTTACACACTCACACACTGGAAAGAAAACTCTCTGTCAGCATCTGTTATTACAGTGTTTCTCAACCAAGGTTTCTAGTAGCCTTATGCAGCTGTTTTCGCTCTGTATTTTAGTTATTTATAATCTCTTTGTGTTCAGAGTGATTTCTTATAGCTATCAAGAGCTAAATGAATGGCACATTTGAAATTAAATCCCATCATGGAAGTGTTGAAAACAGTGTTGTTGTATAAATTAAGTTAATTGGGAGTCGATTAATAACACAAAACAACACTCACTTTTAAATTTTCCCGGAACCGGTTTCTGAGGCCTTCCCTCTATCTTCAGCCGGACATCGACTAGTTCTCATTGGTGTAGCTGGCAATATTTTGTCTTCGGTCTCCTCTGGTGGCGGTTCGAGGAACTTGCTGAACAAATCTTTCTGGGGGATGTCGAAATTGAATACTTTGTTCCTATTTTTTTAAATAAAGATTTGTTCCCATGTGGACAGTTCTTCTTTTCCTGTTGTATGTTTTAGTAATTTTGGTTCTGGATTTATGTTGTGGTTTTTTTCCCAAAAATGCGTGGCAACTGCTGATTTTTCTAATTGTTTGTATTTTATGTTCCTAAAGTGTTCCTTTGCTCTTGTTTCTAAATTTCTTTTGGTTTTTCCAATATAAATTTGACTACAGTCACAGCATTCAATTTGATATATACCAGATTTTTTGTTAGATGGAATGGCATCTTTGATGTTTGAGCAAATTAGGTTTTTTAAGGAGTAATGGTTCACTGGAGCTAGTTGAATGTTTTGTTTTTTGAAGACTTTTTTGAATTTATCAAAGGCCCATGGATGGTAAGTGAATGTTTTGAAGATCATTTTAGTTTCTGTAGCTGAGAGGGTTGTGGTTTCCTTTAGTAGTTTCTTCTTTTTTGCTAAGTTCACTTTTTTGTCTACTAGTGATTTGGGAAAGTCATTTTTCTGTGCTATTTCAATAATTTTGTTGTATTCTATTTTGTATTCTTCTGCTGTGAGAGGGATGTTGACCAGTCTGTGTGCTAAACTATAAAAGATTGCCTGTTTGTGGGATCTTGGATTGTAGCCATTAGCTTTTATGTAGTTGTCTGTCTGTGTTGGTTTTCTGTAAATGCCAAAGTTTATTCTATTTTTATTTCTGATTATTTTTAGATCTAAAAATGGTAAATACTCGTCTTTTTCAACTTCTACAGTGAACTTGATGCTTTTTTCTTGAATATTTAAAAGTTTTAGTGCATCACTGATGTGTTTTTTTGGCACTATGGCAAATATGTCATCTACATATCTTTGCCAGAGTTTGAACATCCATGGGAAACCTTTAGTGATCCTTATTTCTAGTGCACTCATGTACAGATCGGCCAGGAAGGGTGATAAGGGGTTGCCCATTGCTAAACCAGAAGTTTGATGGAAATATTTTGTTTGAAACTGGAAGAAATTCTGTTCTATGTATAATTTGGTAAGTTCGATGTAATCTGAAATTTCAAGTGATGACATTCCAAGTGATTTGAGCCATTTTTCTATCAATGTTGGGAGTTGTTTAACTGGTATGCTGGGAAACAGTGATTTAACGTCAAATGAGACTAGTGTGTCTTCTTCATTTAATTCAGTATCCTTAATGTGTTCTATAAGTTCATAGGTGTTTTTGATGCTTAGGCTATCGAATTTTGGAAATGAGTTGAATTTGCTTGTTAGCCATTTTGCAAGTTTGTATGTTGGTGAATTTATACTGCTAACTATAGGTCTCATTGTTATGGATGGTTTGTGTATTTTGGGTAAGCCATAAACCTTACCTAGACTTTATGGCTTACCCAAAATACACGGCCGCCCCGGTGTCCACCAGCACGCGGCACGGCTTTCCTCTTACCCAGCCGTCCGCGATGAGGTTGTGATCCATCTGCCGGCTGACGGCGCAGATTGTCACTCGAGGGGATGGTGGTAATGGCGCCGACGTGCCCCTCTCCACGACGGGCCTTACTCGTTCTTCCGGCCGCTCTTCCTGATGTGGGCAGTCTCTCTGAAGGTGTCCGGGCTGTCCACACCCCCAACACAAGCCACTAGGTGTTCGCCAGCGTCCCTCAGCTGGTCTTCTGTCTCCGGCGTAGCGGACACTCCTCGTTCTCGACGTCGGGCTAGATGCTACCTTGGCCGCCTCCATCCTTAATGCCGCTGTCAGCGCCTCGTGGATGTTTTTATAATCGCCGAGCATTAAGTGCTGACGAATCTCCGTGTCCCGTACCCCATCGACGAAGTTGTAGGCGGCTTCCCGGGATACGAACTCCAGTGGCAGGTCAACCAAGGCCTTGCTAGCTAGCTGCTCAATCGCTATGACTAACTCCTGCAGCGTCTCCCCCGGCTGTTGTGACCTTGCCTTTAGTTGGCTGCGGTACGCTGCGGCTAAGCGGTGGTTTCCGAAACGATTCTCCAGGGCCTCCCAGATGTCCTTGGGCACCGCCGTTGTCTGCACCACGTTTAGGACCTCTGCGGCCCATTCCTGGAGGCTGGCTATTAGCTGTGTGGCCTCCTCCTCCGGTGACCATCTGTTGTGCTTGGCCACTGTGTCGAACTGGCGGCGGAAGACCTCAAATGTTGACGCGCCGTCATATCTTGGCGGTTTGACGCGCGCAGATGTTGTGTTGCATCCCGGCGCGTAGGCCTTCACATCCTTCAGTTTCCTGCCGACGACGTCCTCCACTATGGCGTTCAGGGACTTGACGCTGGTGTCGGCCTTTCCCTCCCGGTCGTCAACGTGGCTCGCCAGGTCCTTGACGCGCTCGTCCACTTGGCCCATCCGCTTGCCCAGCTCCGTCACGTTATCCCTCACGCCGGCCAACTGTTCTTCAAACTTCACAGCAAGGGCCTTGTTTGCCGCTTTCATCTCCGTGGCCAGGCTGTCGTTCGCTGCCCTCATTTCTGTGGTCAGTTTGGCCATCTTTGCAGTCATTGTCGTGGCCAAGTTGTTATTTGCCGCTTCCGTCTTTGCTGTTATTTCCGCGGCCAGGTTGTTATTTGCCGCTTCCGTTTTTAAAGCGAGGTTTTCATTTGCCATCTTCATTTCTTCCATATTCTCTATAATCTTTGCCAATGCAGCTTCCATTGTCGTATGTTCCACTTCTGACACCAGTTGTGACTTCGTGGGTTCGTGAAATAACAAGACGAGGTTACAAGCGCAAAACTACACTTTATTTTCCTAGCAATACACCGTTTACCCTTACAAATTGCTAGATCACCTCAAAACTGTTTATTTTTTCAACACTACTCTCAACTGTCTGTCGCTTACGGTAACGATCGGCCCCGAAGTTTGCCGAATCTCCACCGGCCATCATTTATTCATCGGCTTCGCGAGTCTACCGCCAGGGTAATAATACTTTCCTAAAAGGATACCACCCACAACCAAAATAGTCGCAACCATTTCGAAAATGTGTAGTGTGTTGCGAAAAAGAAGTTCACAAGGAAACCAATATTATTTGGTGTGAATCTGCAGATCTGCCCTTGGGTGTTTATCCAGTTTTGGAGGTGTACAATTCAAAAAGAAACCTTTAAGGGTACATTAACTTTAAGAGAGTCGATTAAAGACACTAAACAACACTTACTTTTAAATTTTTCCGGAACAAGTTTCTGAGGCTTTGCCTCTATCATCAGCCGGCTCTCGACTGGTTCTCGTTGGTGTAGCTGACGATATTTTGTCACAGGTCTCCTCTGGTGGCGGTTCAACGAGAACCAGTCGAGAGCCGGCTGATGATAGAGGTAAAGCCTCAGAAACATGTTCCGGAAAAATTTAAAAGTAAGTGTTGTTTAGTGTCTTTAATCAACTCTCTTTAAAGTTAATTTATCATAACAACACTGTTTTCTACACTTCCAAGAAAGGAATTGCTTTAAGGGTACGTTTACATTCCTTATAGAACTAATTTAAATTTATTGTAAAATAGCAAGATTCAAATAATTGGCATTCAATGAGTATTAAATGCATGTATGCGCAGGACGTCTATACATGTCCATATCGGTTTGGGGCATTTTAACTTGGACGTCATATGACGTCCACATCGGTGAAAGGGTTAAATACCTCATTGATAAATTCGATACTGTTCCATAACAATAAACAAACCGAATCAAGATTTCAGCAGAAATTTCCATTTATCTCAGTTTGTTATTATCAGCAGAACTTTATCTACGGCGCTATGTTTATCTGCTTATGCAAGCTCTTTATCTCTGAAACACTATCCGCCTGTTATCTATTTGCGCCAAAACTTCTTATGTCCACTGCCGCGACAATATGCATTTTTAGGTGAAAGTGTGGCGATAGTAATTTACAAACTACATTAAAAATATTTCAGTGATATACATTTTTTTTAACATTTTTCCGTCATTCTCTGTATAACCCAAATTTTCGTTAACTCAGATCTGCCTGGTCGCAGTTGATCTAGGTAAACAAAGTTCTGCTGTAACATGCAACTTTAGAAAAAAAAAATTGAAAATAAGGGCACACGTCTTATTTTGTTAGCAGCTGCTTTGCTCTTTAAATGCTGTGGTCCTCACAAACCCATTCTATATTGAGTATAAAAGAGATTTTGCTACAGGTTATTTTATCAGACTTGAGGTTCATCAACACAGGAGCACTGGGTTTATTTCCCTTTAAAAGGAAGACTTTTGGAGCACTGTCCTCAGACAGGTTTGAATAGTTACTATGGAAGTATTCAATTTCTGGTATCCAAGCATACAGTATCAGCACATGCAACAATTCTGACATATGTTAACACCTCGACAGACTTACAAAAATGAGTGCATTCACTGATGCACAAAAACACAAAATTATCAAAGAAGTTGAAGAAACAGGAAATTATACTTAAGGGAGAAACTTCAGTGTTCCAGAATCTTGTGTAAGAATCTGGAGGAAAAATGACAAGCTGCAAGCATCCAATTATAGGTAATAAAGAATCTTTCCAAGGACTTCCGGCCAAGTATCTAAACTGGTAGCCTTCACAACTCTGAGATACATGGGCTTCAAGCAATACATACTGTGCAAGAAATCAACTTTTGTTTATTCACATATTTATTTAGTTTCATTAGTATTCTTTTGCACATAATTACACTACAGAGGGGATTCGGCACGGAGGTCCAGTCTATCTATTGTACCTATTTACCAAATGGGGCATCCCCGGAGGAAGGATGAGGCGAGAGGTAACAGTGGTCGACGTCCCAAGGAGTCACGACAGTGTAGAGGGCAGGGTCCACATTACTGACCAGTTGAAAAGCTGATGTGAAATGATAATGGAGATGAAATGAAGGAACAGGAAATTTGGGAGATGTAATTAACCTGAGAACCCAGAACACCCGCCAAAAATACTCTTGGATCAGGTAGGTTGGCCATGGGAATGGAACCCAGACCTCCCAAATGTGGCCATAGATGAAACCACCTGAGCCATCCCATTCAGTTTTCTTACGCATGCACTGTTTTAATTACTACCTTTATTTTACAAATAAGACCACTCACTCTTACAACATCAGGATACTGCTTGAAACGACGACCACAAGGTGAATAATATATCACTTCTCCTTTGATTGTGCCTATACGACTGACACCACTGATGATGGTTTCCCTACGCCAGCCATGTTCCAGTGGTATCCTCAGCTCTCTCTCGTCCACCTCTAGCTTACGTCGCTTGGCAACTGGACCTGTACACAACATTATTGCATATTACTGTTCGTGCAACACTCCAATGTGCATCTCAAATGAACATTCTTAAAGATAAATGATAATTTTATAATTAATCAAATTTTGTTTTCTGATTATAGCTGTAAAAAGCTTCTGTCTATTACACTCTATGGTTATTGTCACTCAAGATTCATTTAATAGTGAAAAACACAATAATCATTCCTTACTCACAATGCAAATCATACATTTTAAAAGGAAAGAGTTAACAATTGAAATTATACTATGAGTCAACTGAGATACTCTGTAATTCACATACCACAAATTTTCTTTCAAAGCACTTTGCCTCCACTTGAAGGCATTATCAAGAAATTGTTGACTGGCTAGAACCTTGGTGTTCCAGCTGTTCATGGTTCTCCAAATACAAGACATGTGGTGTCGATCCAATGAGGCTAAGTAAAATATTTTCTTCTAATGGAATGTCAAAATTCATGAAATGTATTTTGAATTTCTTTATATAAATGTTTTCCCAGATGTTTGATTCTTGATTCAAGTTAGCTGATTTTCTTTTTTTCAAGCTAACTGGTTTTATGTTCTTGCTGTGGTTACGATCCCAGATCATAGTATAATTTTAATTATTACATTACTTCAGAGTGTTTAATTCCAATTTACCTTTCCAAAAGGTTGGAGTTAATGTTCAGTTTGTTTCCAAAGTTGTGGTATTATGTTACTATTAAAGTGACTAGGCAAATCTTAAGTCATGGTTTTAAACTCAAAAATTGTTAATATACAGATGAAGTTCATCTACTATATTTCTCTTTTCCCATGTGTTTGTGACCATACGGTGGGACAATTAACAAATGTGTAGTGATTCATAAAGCATTCTGACGTACAAGGTACACACCTATGACTGACAATAGCACTGTGTGCAAACACAAGTCAGCAGTACAAGAATCACTATTATAAATAAAAGAAACACATTAATTGTTCTTCCTTGATTCAATCCTGGCTAGGACATTGACTCTATCCTTCGGAAAGAGAGATACATTTAAAATAATGTACCGTTAATAATTTCTTCACACCAGCCGTATATAGGCCAAGGGTTTTTTTTTTTTTTTTTTTGATAGAGTCAACATGAAAAATTCAATGCCATGGCCAGAATTTGAACTTGATGGGCAAGTTGGCAATGGTAGCTCAATGGGTTAGAGCAACTGGATGGAAACCAGGAGATCTGTGGTTCAAATCCTGGCTATGGCATTGAATTTTTCATATTGACTATCTATTATGTACCGTGTTTCCATACTGTCTTCCATCCCGAATAAAATACTTTAATGAACTCTTAATTAAAATGATATACTGTTCATATGCAAACACACTGCATACAATGCAGGACAATTTGAAGAGACAAGATTCAATGGACTTCCACCCGCCTCGACAGCGTAGATGGTAGGTAGCGTGTCTGCCTCACATTCAAGAGGTTCCGAGTTTGAATCTTGGTTAGGGAGAGTTACCTGGATAAGATTTTTTCTGGCCCTTATCCTTGAAGACGAATGTCAAATAACTCTAACCTCCATGGACCCTGGACTCATTTGAGCAATATTTCACCCAATTCATTCCCATGTCCGATATGAAAAAAAAAAAAATGGACATCCAATGTTTCTGCTTTTCTACCCCTGCCCCTAACTTGCTTGGGGAAGTGTCCTAAAGACAACTTAAACCAAAGCAGGTATAGTTTCAAGAAGTGCTCAGACCTATCATGGTAGTCCTACAACACAGATAAACATTATTTGACAGGTTCTATTGATATTTAGCTCACCAGTTCCTTCTTCTCCTTCTCTCTTGCTGGTGTTTTCTGTCTCTTCGCCTTCTTCACTGTCTGAGGGAAAGCCTTCCTCTGACCCTGACCCTGATTCACTACTGACATCTGGAGCACTGCTGTCCTCACTCAGACCTTCAACTGCCCTGATCTTCAACTTGTTGTCACCGTCTGAACGAGAGCTCACCTAAATACCAAAAGCACACTTCAGCTCTACTACATGCTTATGGCAAATATTGTATTACATTAAACATTTTGATACAAGATTTCACTGTAAAAACAGGTTATGCAAAAAATGATCTGTGTGGTTTCAAACAATTGTTATAGCATTGAGTGAACATACATATACTCTATACTCAGATACCCTTTAAGTTTAGGTGCTCGATATGTACTCGAGTGACTTTACAAATATCAACTCATTAATTAAGTTTGGCCCACACTCAACGTAACATGTCCTTGTTAATTTCATCAAATATGTAGTTGACATAGAAATGTTGATGATGTTTCACCGAAATAGGAGGGTTCAAACACCTACCTTTGAGTACACATAAATATTAGTGACTACAGCACGAATTTACAAATAGAATTGTTATAATGTACATGAATATGCATAGTGATCACAATTATCAAATTGATTCAAATAAAATTCATTAGAAAAAAAAGTATTTATTTACCAAATGACGTTTGTGCTTTGTAGCCTCCGTTCTGTTGGTATCCTCTGAACTAACATCCATTTCCTTCTCTCTCTCCTTCTCTTTGTCTTTTTCTTTCTCGCCATCTTCAGCATTTGTGGGGTGAGACACTAGAGATAATGCAGAAGCTTCTTCTCCTTCAGCAGCATTTTCTGCTTCTGTTTCAGTAAGCATTGCTGTGGACAGCCAAAAATTTGAATTAAATGTACCCATAGTGACTGAAAGGAGAATAAAATGAATACTCATGTGAATGGAATAATGGATAATTAATTAAAAAAACAGCTAATACAATCAAATGTGGTTTTGACAAATGTTTGAGCACTTTGAAATTTATTTTGTTATACTAAAAGTTTGTTAAATTGGTTGTTTAATATATCTATCTTACAAAAGCCAAAAGTGAAACTTCTAAATCCAATATGATACTTCATCTATTCCCCCTCTCCCCCCCAATATAATGTGCATATTAGTAATGGATATGGAAGGAAACATACCATTTGTAATTTACTACTAAAATACCTTAAATTTGTCAACACTGCTCCGCAGCAAAAATATGTTTTCCAATGAGTGAGTGCTCCTAAATGGAATTTTTGCCCTCAGTTCAACAGTGCAATCTGTTCCCCCCCCCCCCCCCTATCGTGTCAAGTTGTTGAGAAAATATAGAATTTGTAAATTCTTTCATGGAAGTGTTGAAAACAGTGTTGTTGTATAAATTAAATTAATTGGGAGTCAATTAATGACACAAAACAACACTTACTTTTAAATTTTCCCGGAACCGGTTTCTGAGGCCTTCCCTCTATCTTCAGCCGGACATCGACTTGTTCTCATTGGTGTAGCTGGCAATATTTTGTCATCGGTCTCCTCTGGTGGCGGTTCGAGGAACTTGCTGAACAAATCTTTCTGGGAGATGTCGAAATTAAATACTTTGTTCCGATTTTTTGAAATAAAGATTTAGTAATTACTAAAACATACAACAGGAAAAGAAGAACTGTCCACATGGGAACAAATCTTTATTTCAAAAAATAGGAACAAAGTATTTAATTTCAACATCGCCCAGAAAGATTTGTTCAGAAAGTTCCTCGAACCGCCACCAGAGGAGACCGATGACAAAATATTGCCAGCTACACCAATGAGAACAAGTCGATGTCCGGCTGAAGATAGAGGGAAGGCCTCAGAAACCGGTTCCGGGAAAATTTAAAAGTTAGTGTTGTTTTGTGTCATTAATCGACTCCCAATTAGTTTAATAGAATTTGTATTTCATAAAATCTCATAGTACGGCATGGGAAGTTTCTATTGCTAAAGTATAACACCATTGTACTGTGAGTGTTTCAAGCCCATATGTAGTATTCATAACAGAATGACCCTAGATAAGCTGATAGCAGGTGTTTTTACAGCACCACAGATCAGAAAATTAATGTGTGACCTCAATTTTGAAAATAAAATGAACCAAACAGAAAAGCGTGCCTGGCAGAACTACAAAGATGTAAACAACTTCTTAGGAAACACAAGGAGTCAAGATTACAAAACTAAAGGTTGTAGCACGAGTTTGAAGCTCACAATGGCTATTTTCCAGATTGCTGTCTTGGATTTTACAGTGAAGAACACGGTGAACAAATCCACCACAGCTTGAAAGACTTAGAAAGAAGATACCATGGTGAATGGAGTGTCAACATGATGGCACGTTTCTCGTCTCTGAAAAGGGAACATAATCTTGATAAGCCTAATTGTAATTATAAACAATTACATTAAATGCAACCCATTACAGCATCAAAATGCAGTCTTCCATAATTTGGTTAAGAGATTAATCAACATTCTGCTAACAAAAACAGAATATAAACAGGAGTACACTCACATACACCAGGTCGCCAAATTGAACAACTACAACACAAATTTCCTCAAAAAGTTGATCTACAGACACAAAAGAAACAAAAACTTAAAGGACACTGCCACGTTAAAAAAACAAGAAAACCCAAACACCAGATATGGCAAATTTACATTTCATCCAAAATTCTTCAAGAAATTTGAAAAGATATTTAAGAGCTTCAACATAAAATTAGCCCCTCAAAACAAACACAACATCCACAAGTTACTAAACCATCCTCCGAAAAATAGCACACCAAAAACTCAGTTATCAGGCACTTACCAAATGAGCTGCCAGGATTGCGACAAGATATGCATGAAGAAGACCAAAAGGATTCTAGGAACAAGAATGAAAGAATACTTCAAAAATATTAAATTCAAACACATGGGCAAGTCGGCCGTAGCACATCACTTTTGGTCTGAGAATCACAACATAAAGCAAGAAATAGAACTGATCAAACAGGCAAAGAAATTCTAGAACTGCAGATTTGGGAAAACATATTTATTATGAAGAAACAGAATCTCTTGATGAATTTTGAAATTCCCACCATAGATGACGTCGTCAAACTTACCAGAGTATCAGATGGTAGGACGACACCAAGCCACACGCACACACCAGTTGTATCATCAGTCAACCACAGAACTGAGGATAGGGAAGACGTTCTCAGAAACTACTCATTATGAAAAACATGTAAGAGGAGAAAAGTATATACAAGACTGGCTCATTTGCTTAATTTTAGTAACAATGGCACTCCACTTTCTGAAATACTTCTTTTTATTCTATATAGACATAGACAAATTTATGCTTTATTTCGAGAGTCAAGCCAAATGCACGTCCAATGTTAAAGCAGATATGAGATAAGCAATACACTAAACTGAGACAGCAGAAGCTCACTGCTGTTATGACCCACACACAAGCAGTAACAAACATAGAGAAATTGATGTTTTATTTCGAGAGTCAGCCATATGAACTTCTAATGTTAAAGCGGATGTGAGATATGTGATATACTAAACTGAGACAGCAGAAGCTCACTGCTGTTATGACCCACACACAAGCAGTAACAAACATACAGAAATTGATGCTTTACTTCGAGAGTCAAGACAAATGAACTTCTAATGTTAAAGCGGATGTGAGATAAGCGATATACTAAACTGAGACAGCAGAAGCTCACTGCTGTAATGACCCACACACAAGCAGTAAAAAAACATAGAGAAATTGATGCTTTATTTTGAGAGTCAAGACAAATTAACTAATGTTAAAGCTGATGTGAGATAAGTGATACACTAAACTGAGACAACAGAAGCTCACTGCTGTTATGACCCACACAAAAGCAGTAACAACAGAGAAATTGATGCTTTATTTCGAGAGTCAAGCCAAATGAACTTCTAATGTTAAAGCAGATGTGAGATAAGTGATACACTAAACTGAGACAGTAGAAGCTTACTGCCTTTCTTACTACCGACTAGTTTGTAAGTACAAATACATAGGCTATGTTCATTCAGTATGTGTTTTTAGGTGAAAGTGTGCTGATAGCAATTTATAAACTTCTTTATAAATATTACAGTGATACTGATCGACCCTGGTCCCAGTTGATCCAGGTAAACAAGGTTCTACTGTAGTTTTAAAGCAGTAAATCAAGGTACCTTCATTGAATTATGTCTATCAACAACATAATTTTAATAATGTTAAACTAATAAAGATTTTCAATTGTTCTCAGAGGCTGGGTAAAACCTTGCATATTTAAATAAAGCACTGCCATCTCCACTACCTTTGTTGCTTGATGGAGAATGCTGAGGTGAAAGTTGTGGCGATCCTCTCTCCTGCTGTGCTGATGATCCTAGGACGTTGGACTTGAGAAGGGACAGCTGATTGTTAGGCGGCGAAACATCGAGTCCCGGAGTTGGTTTGATGCCAAGAGCTCTACTCTGTGCTAATAATGATGCAACTGTGTTCTTTTTGGGCTTCGAGGTCCCTCGACCAAGATTTCGGGGTCGACTTTCCTTAAAAACATACAAAAAATATTCTATTAATGCTTTAGACTGACATAAGAGTAATAGTCTCCAAAAGAAATATCCTATCATACCAGTGAAACTTAGCAACAAAAGGATATCTAGCTAATTCATAATTATAGCTCTTTGTTTACCTTCTCCATTATATACAGTAAGTAGAACAAGTAGAGCATTTCATCCAAAAATTTGATTGCAAGAAATAAATGTTTTGAAATTCCCTGACTCTAAAACAAGTGTGTTTCTGAATGCATAATTAGCTAATACCAAGATCTTCCAATTTTGCAATAGAAATTCCACTGCAAACTAAAACTCCCTATCTCAAGGATCTGTCATCAACAAAACATGGCCAGCATGCAAACATTTGAACATACAATATTTATTAGCATAATACCCACTGACAAATGAGCAGAGCCGGTAAAGTCTTATAGCAAGCAATTGCCACATATCTGGATACCATGGATTTTAAACTTCTCTCGCTCAAACACACAACATTAGAATATCTGACTGTTTAGGTTTAATGAATGGCAAGGGACATGAAGCTCACTATACATTGCAACCATTTCTTATCTATTGTTTTTCCCCTAATCTAGTCTCCAACAATACTAGAATCCTTGATAAAAAGCCAGCTTCTTGAGAGAGACTATTAATAGTTCATGAACCAATGCTGAAAATGATTAACCCTGAGTGCCACCAGTGATTTGTAGTCAGTTAACAAATGAAACACTAATACATCTAAATATTAAAAGCAGAAGCATTATTAACAGTGAAGTATTCTTCATATTTAAGTTTGATTTATGAGTCACTATGTTAACACTCAATCTTCACTTACTTGTTGTTGTATAACTGAAACGTTTTCAAGATAATTCGATCTCATCCTCAGCTGTTTGGTGACTAAATGAACCACCCTCTTCTTCCACTACTACGGAGCTCCAATCACTCTGCCATCTGGTGTTAAGGGCACTAAGTTTTAATACTTCATTTAATGCCGGGATTTCAAAATTTATAACTTTATCACGGTTTTTGTTTATGAATATTTTTTCCCAAATATTCAATTCTATGGGTGTACTTAAAGATTTTAACAGTTTAATGTTGTGGCCAATGTTGTGGTTTTCTGTCCAAAAATGGTGTGAAACTGCAGATTTTTCTGTTTGTTTCAACTTAATGTTCCTCTGGTGTTCTTTTTGCCTGGTTAACAAGTTTCTCTTAGTTTTTCCTATGTAGCTTTTGTCACAGGTTTCACAATTAATCTGATAAATTCCTGATTTCAAATTGTTGGGGATTGTATTTTTCAGTGGTTTATTTAGCAGGTTCCTCAGAGTGAATTTGTTTTGGGATGCTAGTTTTAAGTTTAGTCTTTTGAAGATTCGTTCAAATTTTCTAAAAGCCCATGGATGGTAGGTGAATTTTCTATATTGCCAATTTGTGTTTTTAAGTGGTGTGAGAGTGGTATTTTTTGATCTTATCTTCAGTTTTTCTTTTCTCTTCATCATGTTCCTTACATCTTCAGTTTTTCTTTTCTCTTCATATTACTAATTCTACAGAAGAAATGTATTAGATTGATTTATAGCCTAAAAGGGAGGGAATCATGCAGAGAAACATTTAAAACTGAAAATATGTTCACAGTCTATTCTCTGTATATATACAGAACTATATTATTCATAACCGATAGACTTACATTAGTACGAAACAACCAAATTCACGACTGTAGTACAAGAAATGGTGATAACTATCACATGTATAATATTAACAGGTGTGTCACTGAAAAGGACATTAATATCAGAGGGATCAAACTGTATAATAAACTACCTAGTGAGATAAAAATTTTGACGAATAGCTCAAAACCAAAATTTAAAAGTAAATTAAAACAATATTTGTTAAATAAATGTATATAATGTGTTAACATAGTGACTCATAAATCAAACTTAAGTACTAATACATCTGCCTTGTGGTATCTTCTGCAGGATGGATCAACTTAGAGAGATGTCCTCGCAGCTGGCAGTGTTCAGTCCAGTCGAGTAGGTTCTGTCCATCTTGAGCAGTTCTTTGATGAAGTTACATTGTGTTTTCCTGTCAGTCCATTCCTGGACAACCATAGGCAGAGAACAGGACCCTGCTTGACCGTCATCTTCCCTCTCGTATCCATCGGCACCCGCATCAGTTTGACTTAGTTATGTTCAGCCAGTTCCATTAGGGCTTCCTGACATTTGAGTATCAGTTTAGATTTGGCCACCTAGCTTCAAGTGCCTTCAAGGCAGCTTGACTATCTAAAGGTATAGCAATGTGTTCCAATATTCCTTACTAATACTTTCCCATACTCTTGACAGTATGGCATATACTTCAGCTTGGAATACAGTCACATGAAGTCCATATCTGTTTCCAACAACTCTTGAATAATAAAAGTGATGATATTTCACTCTTCATTAAGTTTCTTCCAACTTTTTCAACAGTAACTGTTTTGATAATCTCAACCAAGTAACACTTTTGTAACATTTATTTCACAGAAACAACTACTTCTATTCCAAACAGCATATTTTCAATAAATTTCTGTAACATTTGAATATCAAAAGTACACTTGTTCATTTACTGGAATGAAAATAAATACAATGCTGTTTCTCAAGAGCTACAGTACATACATAACACGAAGGAAGGAAAATTAAAGTTGACAGAAGGTGAGGCAGTGAAAAGGATGATGCACATAGTCATCTAAGCATGACTCCAAATGCCTTTACAATGACTGAAGTGCCAACATTATTGTTTTATTATTAATTTGTTTATACATTTAAATGGGACAACTACAAATAAAAATATTTTGTTTGATAACTGTAAACTGCCGGGATCATATCAATGCCGCCTATATTCAAGAATTTCGTCACAGAGAAGTTCATTCACATGCCAGTGAATCTACTGATATGGGCTGACGTTTTCAAATACACTGGACCAGTTTTGAACCTGCAACTTTGGGATCAATAGAACGCATCTAACCAACTGAGTCACACAGACCAATGGGACAATATCAGCTGAGCAGAAGAACAACAAATGTTTGTTAATGTACAAATACTGAACTGTAAGGACAACTGGGAACAAAAACACAAAGAAAAAGTGCTGCAAACACTCGGAAGTATAGAAGAAAAAGAAATGCCAATGCTATGGTTGTATTTGGGTGCAGTGTTAAGAACAAATACATAACATTTTAGTTCTGTTAGCGTAGTTATTAAGAAGCAAAACTAAACTTATAACTGTGTTGCATCCCTTACAGAAATTATTATTCACTATGCATTTTTTTGTTAAAACAATGCTCTAAATGCATAAAATTATGTAAGCAGATAAAATGGAAAATGCATTTTATTGATTAATTCCCAAATGTCAATACCTTTATTTGAGATTCACTCTCTTCACTGCCACTGGAAGGACGCGGTGAATCTGCTGCAGCAAACAGCTGTGCCAACGAAGGACTAGGAGCAGCTGGAATCACAGGTGATGGCGTTTGAATCACTCGCCTAGGTTTTGGACCAGGCTTTCGGCGAGCTGAAAACATAACCCCAACGTCACTCTTCTCTCCTCAGTTGTGAACAAGTAAATGGTTTGAAAGTAATGAGTCGGTAATTCAAACACAAACATCACTTAAATTATCCTTACTTGGACAAGTTTCGAAGAACGGTTTGTCCCCATCGTCAGCAGTTATCCGACTGGTTGGGAAAAGTTGCTAATTATAAAATACAAACAAATAGAAAAATCAGCAATAGCCCACCATTTCTGGTCTACCAATCATGAAATTGTACCAAACATAAAACTATTAAAGCCAGCCAGTAATGCAGCCGAACTCAATGTTTGGGAAAAGTTGCTACTTATAAAAAACAAACAGTATACTTTAAATTTCGAATTGCCGCCTGAAAACTCTCTTTGGAAGTTCATCTCACAGACAACAGATGCCGCCACAGACAACTAGCTCACTTCAGGAAACCACGCATCCAACCAGTCGGATGACAATGGGGACAAACCGTTCTCCGAAACATGTCCAAGTAAGAATAATTTATGTGATGTTTGTGTTTAAATTACCAACTCATTACTTTCAAATGTTAAATACATCACTATTTCTAACCTTTTGCTTCAAATAATAAATAAATGGTTGTTAACTATGTCCAGACTTACATGTTCTCTCGGAGGATGGTGGTGTGCTGAGGGATGATGCAAGCGAAATGGAGGAGGTATTGCTGTTGGTGCTAGTGTTAAGATTAGGTGTCGCACTCGCTGATGACGATTGTGGCTTTAACGATAGATTAAGTGGAGCATCGTTTTCAGGAGTGCTGCTACTTCCGAAGTTGGGGATGTTTAAACGAAGAGTGCCATTCGTGCTGTATGCCGGTAACTTGATCACTTCCACACGATCTAGAGAGCTGGAAATGGGGCTATCACGATATTCAGGAGGCTCCTGTAACTGTAAAATGTTCAGTCAATTTTAACTTTGCTCATTTTGTAAATAAATGCATCTTTCTACACTTCAAGCATTACAATTAATAATTTGTGACATTAATTTACTCCCATTAGAGCTTTATTAACTGTTACATCATAATTCAAGACATATTAACTTATCAAAAGTTAATAAAGGTACCAGATTATCAGAAATGGTATAATACTTGTTATGAAGATACTGATTGGATTTATACAGATATTCAAGCATCTGATCAAGGTGGTGTTGGTTGTGTTTTTTTGACTACATCCATCATAAATATGTGCCATGTGGTCAGAGGGTAAACCAGGATCTACCAGGGAATTCTAGTGTGCATGAGGGATGCTGTGTAGAAGAGATCTGAATTGGGGGAAAACCAATATTTCACGTAGCATCATGACAATATGCCAGCTCACACATCTCTCCTGCTATCTAGCAAAACACCACATTACAGTTGTACCATATTCTATGGACCTAGCCCCAGCAGACTTTTTTCCTGACTCTTTTCTGGATTATGAAGAAAAACTGGAGGCAGTTTCTCCTTTCTTTTCCTTTAATAACAAACTGGGGAGATATACAACCAATTCATTGCCAAAATTGATGCCTTAAGTGCTTCACTGCAAAATTTACTTCAATGGTTACATAAGTGCAAATCTGTAATTAGCCTATCGAGATTTAACTGTATTGGAACATCACAGTGAAACGAAATAATTATTAATTTATAGATGAGTCGTATTTATTACACATCGGCTTCACTTATGTACCTATTTTGAGGACATGCTTCGCAAACCATCGTTTGCGAAACATGTCCTCAAAATAGGTACGTAAGAGAAGCCGATGTGTAATAAATATGACTCATCTATAAATTAATAATGTAATTGGCCTATTTAATTCCTAGAGCTATTGCTTCCACTACTCAGTCAAAAATAAACAAAATAAAAACATGATATGATCAAACAAAAACACAACATAAATGTATAACCTTACAGCAGTACTTTTGGAAATGAATGGCAGATATTTTAGCAAAAAAAGAAAACTAAAATTAATTTTGTGGTAAAACAAAACATTTTATAGGAATCAATTAAATGAATCATAAACACAAACATTGTTTCTAATTACAACCAACAGTTAACAGTTCAAAACGAACAGCAAGAATAGAAAAAATTATGAATGATCATCAATAGTTGCTGCTTTACCAAGCAAATCCTATGTTGCTACATGATTGTTGAATAAACATCTTTACAAAATAGGAATATTAACATCTCCAAACTGCTTACTGTACTCCAAATAGAACATGAAAACTGTAGAAGTTGTGACTCTCTTGTGCTTTTGACATCAAAATATTGGAAACAACATTAACTCCTGAGCATTCATTGAAGTTATAAACATTACAAAAACAATTTTTTTGATTAACTAAGATTAGGAAACACATGCTAGTTGCAGTTCATACCACTCTACTTCGTGGATGCCTCCTGCCGCCCCTTTCGATTGGCAGACCTGTGGAGGAATGTGTGGGCATTACGCTCACGGACGGTGGATCTAGTGAGATGGTCTTTTTCCGGCCTCTGTTGGTTGTACCAGGAATTTTAGGACCTACTATGGACGATGTATACTTGATGATTTCAGTATCCGGAGGAAGCCGTACCCCGCCAAGGATGCTTGTTGGATCACTGTAACACAAGTTGATAATCTCTTACATAATCTTTATACCAGGAGAAAGTATATACCTTTGTGGTACTACATAAGTGACCTTTGCCAAAACTTCAGAGAATAAAGTCACAGTCTTAAAGGTAAATACGCTGATAAATAAAAATGAGAAAAACCAATACATATGGCAGAGGATCACCAGGCAAAATGTTTGTATTTGCTGCATTAAACCTGCAATACTGTCGAGTTTAATTATTACACTGCAAAGTACATTCTCAATGCTCTTAATAATTTGCTGCTCATTCACTTCATTATCACAAATTTTTAAAAATATGAGCATAAAATTGCAGTTATTAGCATTATCAACCTATGAGTAGCATTATACCGAGTCATTAAAATGAAAATTAAACTGTCATCACTAAACAGTTTTTCAGAAATACAAACACCTTACTGTTTCAATTTTAATAATGTAAGCAAGTTTTAACAAATGGGGACAAACATTAAAAAAAGATAAAACATATAAAGACTACACATAGATAACATTTGAGCTTTGTATTTGTGGTCAACCTGCTGTTCGCCAATGCAAAGAAAGTCCCTGGCAGGAATATGCCATTCTTAGACAGTGCGACAAGGACAGCAAATGTGTGTAACAGAGAACATGCTACACTAGGAACATGCACCCTAATCACTCAGTACACTAATATTGGGAAGATTTATTCACAAAAATAGAAGGCATCACAATGTTTTTCAATGGACTGTAACTGAACAATGTGCGCCTCATTCCCTGTGACATGCTGTTTGTCATAGACCTTTAAACTCAAGCTACAACCACATATCTGAACTACATTGAACTTATTGCATTTTCAACTTGAGGTTTGTACAACATTCCTCAAAGATTTCTTTGGACTTGCTTCTAACTTTTCTTCTGCAGGACCACAGTGATTTACTTTTGGTTTCATATCAAGAATAGATTCTGTTTTAGTTAATTGATGGAAATTAATCATTTCTTCACACTAGCCGTATATAGGCTAAGGTTTTTGATAGAGTCAAAATGAAAAATTCAATGCCATGGCCGGGATTTGAACCACGGATCTCCTGGGTTCCATCCAGTCATTCTTACCCATTGAGCTACCATGGCCAACTTGCCATCATGACATGGCTAGTGTAAAGAAATGATTAATTTCCATCAATTAACTAAAATAATAAGAGTTAAATGATGAAGCCTGGGACTCAAGTACTTACAATAGTAAGTCACCACAAATGGTATATCTCGAATGGAGAGCCCCTAGTGGTTTACCGGGGAAATATACAAGTCAAATGGAGAATTTAATGTCATAACGGCAAGTTGGCCACGGTAGCTCAATGGGTTAGAGTGACTGGACGGAAACCAGGAGATCCGTGGTTCAAATCCTGGCCATGGCATTGAATTTCTCATGTTGACTCTATAGATTCTGTTTGTTTCCCTTACGATGTGAATGGGCCTCACTTAAACTCTATGAACATCTGTACAATACAGTGTCATTTAAACAATTCCCACAGCGCAAGTTAAAACGAAAACTTTGAATTAGTATTAAAAATCTAATTACACCAGGAGAAAAATGGTTTAAAATTTTATGATGTTGTTCTTCAATGTCATTAAAGAGTGATAACCTATTTTCATTATTTATTAATGTAGTTTTGGTGTTTTCTGTTTGGTACTCTGGTGGAAGATGAGAGAAACTATCTACAATGCTGGGAATGCCGTAGTTTCTCACTATATTAGGGAATATAGAGCACAAGGAATGATCAATCTTACACTCTTCTCCTCACTGCCTTAGAAACACTCTTGATGTAAACAAACTGTTTTTTTTTTCTTATTATTATTTTGCATTCATATTTTTTTTAAATAAAAAACATAAACACCACATGAACTCATGTCTTGTGTGCATTGAATACAGCACATTAATACAAATTATATTAATTTGTAGTTGTATAACTATTCAGAAAAGCTAACGATGCGCTCCAGGATATCAGCGGAGTTCAAATTTCTTCTTGCAGTAGTTCTTTTACATGCCAGTTCATTTGGCTTGACTTCTGGATACAAAATGTTAAACTGTGCTAACAATCTACTGATGAAAGATCTTCAAGAATTATATCAAAATATTTACTTAAAGGATACAGACTGAACTAATAAAAGAAGGTTTGATGTGTTAAATAAACACTAACAG
The DNA here is from genome assembly GCA_030765055.1 of Mantis religiosa. NCBI lineage: Eukaryota > Metazoa > Arthropoda > Insecta > Mantodea > Mantidae > Mantis > Mantis religiosa. The sequence goes on from JAUKNK010000126.1 coordinate 1,056,559, forward strand.
AAAATGAAAGTATATAACCTGAATTGTTTGGTGAAAATATTTTAAAGCTCTGATAACACTGTACAACACTGAAATTTGCACCTGACCAAAAATAGGCAATTCTAATACATTTTTAAGTGTCAATTTAAGCACTGAAATCCACTTTGAGATATCACCTAATGTTTTTTAGGTATTGCCCTTTTTGCGATTTGTGAAAATCTACTGCGCTACGCTGCTCCCACTGCCGCAACCTCATCGGTTGGCCCATCCTCTCAACATCAAAAAACGTGAACACTCTTTGACATCATTTTTTCACAGAAAAATGAACTTCTTTATTTTAATGATGTTAATTGGCTCATGGAACAACTGAGTGACAATTACAAGCCATCAAAATGGCATCTTTTCATTGACTAGTCTAAGGTAAGTTTAAAGGCAGTTTTATTACATAATGGTAAACTTATCCTTCTGTCCCTATAGCTCATGCTGGCCGGATCAAAGAAATATGAGAATTTCAGGACAGTTTTGAAAGCTATAAACTATGCAAAGTATGAATGGCAAATCTGTGGAGATTTAAAGGTCATAAGGTTACTCCTGGGAATGCAGAGTGGTTTCACCAAACTTTGTTGTTTTAAATGCGAGTGGGACAGTAACCGAGTGGCCTGTAAGGAGTGCTTTAATACCGGGTGAAAAGAGTGTTAAGTATGAAGCATTAGTTAACAAAGACAAAATTTTGGTCCACCACTTCACATTAAGTTAGGCTTAATGAAATATTCTGTAAAAACTTTGAATAGAGAGAGTAGGGGTATTCCACATTTGAAAGAAAAGTTTCCAAGAATAAGCAAAGCAAAAGTAAAATAAAGAATTTTTATTGGCCCATATATAAGCAAATTGATGGAAAACGCATTTTGGAGAACTGAAAATGAGAAAGCAGCTTGGGAGGGCTTCAAGAGTGTGCAAAAATTTCCTGGGAAACATAAAAGCTGACAACTACAAGGAAATTATTGAGAATATGCTAAAGGCATATACAAATTTAGGGTGTAATATGTCCTTAAAAATACATTCTCTGCACTTGCACTTGGACTTCTTCTCTCCCAACCAGTGATAACATGGAGAAACGATATAGCAAAAAGTGGTCACTAAGTATATTAGCTGTCTATTGTTGGCAGCTCATAAGGGAGGTTCCTGATGTCAGCTACAAGTGGAAGTCTTCTCAAAAAAAAATTTTTTTAAATATATTTTTAAAGGTGAGTAATAAGTTTTTGCATGACAGCTACCTAAATATGGATTGTTAGTTCTCTTTAACAGCGATTTCTGGATTCTGCATAACTTTTTCGTTATAATGTTGAGCTATATGAAATTATTTCACCTCAGGATTGATTATAATATTTTATTTACATTTATTGTATGCGTTATTTCTGAAAAACATTGAAAGCAATTTCTCCAAAAAATGGCACATGACAGACAACTTTGGATTTCAGATTTGAGTTCAGCATAGCTAATATTTACAAATTTACTATTTTCGTTTAAGTGCAAAAACAAAAATTGAAATTTGTTGTTCAGTGTAATTTAAAAATGTATACATAAGTTATGATGAGCAGAATTTGTCTAGAAATACATTGCACTTTTCTGGTAATATTTGACAAAAATAAAATTTCATCAGAAAGGGAAAGAAGACATTACTTTTCTGCACTATATGAATGTACAATGTTATAAATTAAGAACAAGCAAAATTCCAACATACCTTCCTTCTCTATTTGGACCACTAAGGAAAAGAGAAACAACAAACAATTTAATACTTGCTCATAGTAAAACCTAGCTGCTATTTTATAACTTTACTTCCTAATAATCCATATTGAAAAGAATATCATAGTGTAATTGAATGTTATGATGAATTTATCAACAATAGTGTCTGACAACATTAACATACTGTTGTACCTGATAATGCCAGGAAGAGGATGAGGACTTGGTGCTGCGCTCGCTGCTGCATCACGTTCCCTGTTCTCCCTGTCCCTTTCACGCTCTCGCTCACGTTCCCTTTCTCTGTCCTTTTCTCGCTCCCTCTCTTTCTCCCTTTCGCGCTCACGTTCTCGCTCTCTATGGTGAGACACATGGCTTGTGGAACTAGATGACACTAAGTTTGGGGTTGAAGATGAGTGCAATGAAGCAGCCGTAGTGGTCGTCAACTTGGAGCTTGATGATGATTTACTACTTGATTTACTCGATGACACTGAAACATAATCATCCATCCTTATTTGTTATCAAGATATTTATAAAAAGAATTTGTCTTACATCACTTTTTCTACCCAATATAGTTATCAACACTTATTTTTCCACTTTATGTTAACAGCAACAGCTAAAACTACTACAATGTGCACTGGTCGAGAATCAGCTGATAATGGGAGCAACAACTCTTCAAACATGTCCTGTGAAAAACAATGTTAGTGAAACAATGTGTCAATATCTTCTCGATTCACTTTTATTTTAGCAACAGCTTTATTACACATTTACAAGAGAGATGATTAAAAGCTAGTTTGAAAATGCTTACATACTCTTTCCATTACAGCACTTCAAAAAAGTGACATTGCTGAAAATTTCAAACAAATGATGAATATCTCAAAACCAATGTGTCACTGAAACGGTCATTTATGGTTAGCCCCAAAGAAAAGTTCTTTGTAGATTTTGAAATATTTGTATAGTTAAGTATAAGTATAGTTATTGATGAAAGAAAAACAAATGAAACACACAGTTGCATAGGCTTCAACGGCCTGTGTTTTGACGAGTATCTAAGAAGCACACGACACGATGAGCGAAACATCGGCAAGTCTGACCAAGATGAGGCAGCCCTTACCCGGAACTAAGGATAGTCAGAAAGAGACATACATTTAAAGATAGAAAAACTGTAACTGATTACAGAGTGGTTACTATGGGGCTGGAATACACTAATAGAGATTTTCTATCACAACAAAAAATATGTTTCGAAGAAATTGTGGATACTTAACGTTTTTTTTTAAATTTGTTGTTATTCGTGTTCATGCAGTTAAATAAAAATCTTTATAATAATGAAAGTGTTAATTTCATTGATTTACAGAATCAAAATAATTGATTCGAGACCACGTTCAAGAGACTCGCATTTTGTGTTCACCAACTGCTGGGGAACAGAAATTAGAAGCTCATTATAAAACTGTTGTATGTTAAAAAGTGGTTACACCACAACTCAATGCAGAACAAATTATTAAAATTGAAATAAAATAAGTTATAACAAATTATCATCCCAACACGACAAATTTTAAAATGCAAAAATATATTATATTTCGCCACAGAAGAAGTTGTTGGGAATACGAGGGTCTGCTGATAAACCCTGGGCCTCAAAATAAATAAAATATTAAAAAAAAAACATTTTAAATCTGTTTTTCCCTTTGTTTCTCAAGATAATCTTCAGAAAGGCTAATACATTTGTCATATTGGTGTTCTAATTTAATTACACCATCTCTGTAGTGCGATTTAACATGAACCTCAAAATAGCTATTCCTTTCTTGGAAGTGTTGAAAACAGTGTTGTTATGATAAATTAACTTTAAAGAGAGTCGATTAAAGACACTAAACAACACTTACTTTTAAATTTTCCTGGAACATGTTTCTGAGGCTTTGCCTCTATCATTGTAGAGAGCCGGCTGATGATAGAGGCAAAACCTCAGAAACATGTTCTGGAAAAATTTAAAAGTAAGTGCTGTTTAGTGTCTTTAATCGACTCTCTTTAAAGTTAAACTCAAAACAGCTGTTTAACATAACAATGACCTTGTTGCTGTGAAATCCTAGTCCTCCAAGAAACGTTTTGATGTTTGGAAACAGGTAGTAGTCACTGGATACTAGATCTGGTGAACAGAGTGAATGTTCAAGCAATTCGAACTACAATTTGCACATTTTTCCCATTGGAATGACTGAACAATGGAGTATTGTTGTAAAGAAACACAATTTTTTTTCTTTGCCAAATGAGATCTTTTTCTTTTCACTTCAACACTCAAATGTTGCAGAAAGCTTGCATAGTAGTCGTCAGTGGTAATTTTACCCTTTTCCAAGTAATTAATAAAAATAATTCCCTGTGCATCCCAGAAAACACTCACCATAACTTTGCTAGCTGACAAAATTGAATTTGTCTTTTTGGAGTTGGTTCACCTGGCACAATCCGCTGTTTTGAATGATTTATTTAAGTATCCAAGTTTCATTTGTGTTAATAAGCCGTCTCAAAAATTCACTGGGATTTTTATGGTAGAGCTCCAAATTCTTAAGAGAAACACTTTTACTTTGCAACTTCTGATTAGTTGTCACCAAACACGGTCCCCATCTTGTACAGACCTTGTGAAAGCCCAAAACATTACTTAAAACAATGAATTTGTTCAATGATCTCTGGAGTTGTGACTTCCACAGAGCGTGGCTCATCACTAGTGCTTGTACGTCCCATTTTAAACTCTACAACCAACCTTTTAATTATTGTATATGAAGAGACAGAGTCTTTCAACGTACTGTCCATTTCCTCCTTGATTTCTTTAGGCGTTAAGTCTTTCAAATGGAAGTATTTAATCACTGCTCGTTTTTCCAACGCATCCATTTTCATAAAACTTCTACGCCATTTTTGTTTAAAATGCTGTCATTCAAAAACTAAACAAGCTATTGACCTGTAACTATGGATACAAGATAGTCTATCCGTCAAACTGTCCCAGTGGTGCCATCTCTATGTGACGCCCAAGACTTATCAGCCAACCCTCGTAAATGTGTTTTAAAGAGATGTATACTTTTCTTTACCAGTTATACATAAGTCCTTTAGAATGGATATACATTAATATCTTAAATGCCAGGGCAGTGTGCCTTACCATGAGGCTGACTATGAGGTGCTGAGAGTAGTGAGTATCCAGGTACCAGTCCTTCTGCTCCCGTTAGGCCACCAAATGGCATACCACTGGCAGCAGCAGAAGCTTGTAACCGTGCCAAGTAGTCCTGAGCTGCAAGATGTGATGCCATCGTCCACCACGCTGCACCTGTAGCACAGTGCCTCGCTTCAGAGGAGAGGACTTCAAGCAAATCATAAGACTTAATGTACAACAACCACAAAACAAAAACAACAAGATGAACAAGGCATATGATGATTAAGAGGAGAAGAAAGAAAAAAGAGAAGAAAAAAGAAAGTGAGATGAGAATCAAGAATAAACAGGAGAATGAAGAGGAAGAAAAACGAAGTAGTAGTAACAATCTACCTGAAAATCCACAATAACTTAAAAATAACTTCCTATAACTGTCGTACTGCAAGATTTTAATAAAACAGTACTTCAACTATATATATAAATAAGGATTTAGTAAACATAAAGGAAACTGTAAGGTATTGGGACTAAACAGACAGAAAGTTTAATTTCCCTTAATTTAGTGACATTCAAATTCCACTTTGCTCCACAATTTGCCAAGTTAATCATAATAAAACAGAGAGCATTGTGAAACCAAAACTTTAGAAGAAAAATATGCTTGGAGTAAAGCTACAATTAACAGGTCTATCTACAATTTAATAGAAATATTTTTGTGAAACTTAAAATCATAAGGTGTTTCTACATACATAGATATATTATGCAATGGTGAAATAATTAAAATGCAACTTATGATATCATAAAAGTAATGTAAAATAACGTTTTATTTTTTAGGACAGTTGTAATAAGGTTTACATAGTTTACTTATTTTTATTTTTATTTATTTAAATATATTTGACTCAAAGGAACACACAAACATTTTTGCTAAACTGCAACTGTCAGTTCTTGCAAATGATAAAAATTGGCATAAAAGATCTATGTAATGTCTTTTGAAGATGATCATTGCATGCAGAGTTATAGTTTCTACAGCATTAATGTAAATGTTAACAGAATGAAATATGATTACTTTTAACAAATGTAAATGATTTGTAAGTAATGAGTCGGTAAATCAAAGACAACATCACTTAAATGTTTTTGATTTACCGACTCATTACTTTCAAATGTTAAATACATCACTGTTTCTAACCTTCTACTTCAAATAATAATAAATGTAAATGAGTTTTTTTTTTTTTTTTTTTTCAAAATATTGTCATTTCACATCAGTTCATTTTTTAAACCAGGAGGCACTTGAGGCTCTTGAGAAACTTGGTCTTTATAATGTTTTACACTGCTTTATCTGATCATAAAACAGAATTCCATTATTTTAGTTAATTAACGGAAATTAATAATTTCTTCTCACTAGCTGTATATAATTTTCATAAACAAAAACAAATCACATAGGTCAGGGTCGCATGGTGTGATATCCAAATACTCAACTGTTATTTAAGTTAATTGATGGAACTTAATAATTTCTTCTCACTAGCCATGTACAGGCTAAGGTTTTGAATAGATAGAGTCAAACTGAAAAATCCAATGCCATGACCAGGATATGAACCACGGATCTCCTGGTTTCCATCCTGTTGCTCTTATCCATTGAGCTACCATGGCCAATGTGCCATCCTGACATTAAATTCTCCAGCTGATTCATATATACTGTGACTTTGTGGGTTCGTAGAATTAAAAGTCCGAGTTCCAGAAATTCAAATTGTTCTTTATTTGCGTAGAAATACACTCACAGTAGCAGTATTACGTCACATACACAATTAAAATCTACCAAGTTCGTTGACCACAAACAAAAGCTCTCACCTTCATCACACACCAGCTTCTCGTTACGTCTCTTTACAACTCTCTTGTTACAATTCCTGTTTACGACTGTCTTTACAACTGTTTACTACTACTGCTATGTTTACAACTGACTCTTGGCGAGTCGTCACTTCCTTAAATACCTCGTCTGATAATTCCAGACTGTTCCAGAAGAATCAAGAAACCGAATAATCAAGATGTCACCAGAAATTTCCATTTATCTCAGTTTGTTTGTTTCGGCAGACCTTTATCTGCATGCTATCTTTATCAGTTCCTTTGTGTAAACAAGCCACGTTATCGCTTCACGCGAACCTTTTATGTGCGTCGCCGCGACAATACTTTCCCAGTAAACCACTAGGGGGCTCTTGCATTCTAGATACTGTTTGTGGCGACTTACATTGTAAGTTAAGTTAATTGATGGAAATTAATCATTTCTTCACACTAGCCATGTACAGGCTAAGGTTTTGGATAGACAGTCTAGCTGAAAAATTCAATGCCATGGCTGGGATTTGAACCATGAATCTCCTGGTTTCCATCCAGTCACTCTTACCCATTGACTAACTCAATTGTTAGTTTGAAAATGTCAAAAAGTAAAGGAATTGATGGAATGGATAGGAATGGGACATATTTGGAGAATGTAAGGATAAAGGGAAATGCCCAATGTGTGGAGAGGCATGGTGTATATATTGTAAACAAATGAAGGTATGGAGAGAACAAATTTGACAACAAAAGTGGAACAGCCCGCCTCGGTAGCATAGATGGTAGCGTGTCTGCCTCATGTTCAAGAGATCCCGAGTTTGAATCTTGGTCAGGGTGAGTTACCTGGATGTTTTTTCCAGGGTTTTCCCTTATCCTAAAAGATGAATGTCTGGTAGCTCTACAGTAACAAGGGATATAAGATAAAAGAGGGTCATCAATACACCAAAACAAGGGTTGTGTGCACTGAGGCTGACATTTAAGGCAAGCAGGTGGGAAGGATATACGGGTGTGAATAAGAAAATTTATTATTGTGTGTTAGGAATCTTGTTAATGGTAATGTATTAAAGTATGAAGGAAGATGAGAAATAAATATTTTATTCTATTGTACTCTATTCTATTCTAGTTAGAAAAGATAAACTGGAAGTAACACTGAGAAGTAATGTAATCATCAAAATTATACAATGAGTTGACTGAGACACTCTGTACTTCACATACTACACACATTTCGCCTCCACTTGAAGGCATTATCAAGAAATTGTCAAATGGCTACAACTTTGACATTCCAGCTGATCATGGTTCTCTGGAGAAAAGACATCTGGCAACAATCCAATAAGGCTAAGTAAAATATTTTCTTCCAATAGAATGTCAAAATTCATTAAATGTGTTTTGAATTTCTTTACATAAATGTTTTTCAAGATGTTTAATGTTGGATTCAAGTTAACTAGTTTTATTTCTATGTTGTGGCTATGATTCCAGAAATGAGCTGCTGCTGCAGATTTATCTTTTCTTTTAGCTTGATGTTCGCAAAATGTGCTTTTAATCTGATTCCAATGTTATGTTTCATCTTTCCAATGTACATCTTATTGCAGTCTAAGGAATTAAGTCTATAAATACCAGACATCTTCACCAAAGGAATTTTGTCTATCTTTGGTTTTTTATGCGTTTTCTGATAGTGATTTTGTTTACTGCTGCCAAGATGATGTTAAATTCAATGAAAATCTTTTGAATTTTTGTAGTTGCCCAACATGAAATTGTTGTATGTTTGTTTGTCCCTTGTATAGTTATAATTATTACATTACTTCACAATGTAATTCCAATTTACCTTTTCAGAATGCTGGCATTCTTAAAGTTTCTAGTGCCACCTTCACAGATTCCTGATTTTGGTTCTGGTATTATTCTGACTTTCCAGGTAGAAGCAAACAGGTTATGAATTAAAATTTTAGTAACTTCAATTAGTATCACATTGATAAAACTATTTCTAGTCAATTTTCCACACTACGTCACTTACGTTTTTATTTTTTGAGACACTATGTTTGGGACCTGTTGCTTCTATTTTCAAACTTGAATATCTGACTGTCATCTGCTGTCTTCTCTCTGTTGGTGGAACTATGAACTTTATCAGATTATCGACTGATGGGATTTCCAAGTTTATCACTCTTTATTTTCCCATATTAAGATGTTCTCACATTTTGTCAGTTTGTTTTGGTTTATCACAACATTTAATTATCTTGGATTTGGGTCAAGATCATGGTTTTCATTCCAAAAGTGATATGCTACTACTGACTTATCTTTCAAACTCAAAATTATTAAAATGTGTGATAAACTGGCAATGTGGGAGAACTCTTAAATTATGAAAATAAAGACAAACTTTAAAATCCCACCAGTCAATAATCTGATAAAGAACTTCATTATTTCCACCACCAGAGAGAAGACCGCAGGCAGTCGGGCCATCGAGGTTGAAAATGGAAGTAACAGATCCAGAAACTAGTCCCTCAAAAGATAAAAATATGAGTGTTGTAGTGTTGTAGTTTTATAAATTAATATGGATGCCACGTTACTAAATTCCTCCACAACATGCATAATTAGTGACATATACTCAATTTTTCTAGCAATATCACATTAAGTTTTACTTTTCATACAAGTTATGATTTTACTTACTTGCAGGGTTTATTCCTAAACTAGCTGCTTGGCTTGCTGCAACACTTAACGTTCCTAAGCTGCCGTAAGACCCTGGAGCAGTGGTAGGAGGGTGATGTGGTGGTCCATAACCACTGCTGGAGCTCCCTCGACCACCCATCATTGCAAAAGCTCCTGGCAAGTGGTGTCCAGCGAGATGATTGCCAAATCCTCCCGGAATGCCGCCAAACAGAGAGTGCCCTGCTCAACACAATCAAACAGTCACTTCTTGCTTTTGTGCAAACAAGTGTATAAAATGTCAAGACCCTAAAGTACTTCAAACATTAACAAATTATCTCATTTTAAAAGAAAGCCATATTTACTACAATACAGTTTGCTAATTCAAAATCTCTCTGTTTTACATAATTTTTAAAATTTAAGGATTAAATATTTGATGCAGTTTTAATGTTTAGTTAATCACTTTTCTTTATTATCTAGTAGCCAAATGTGTGCACTCCAAGATACTCTGTACATTCTTTGAAATTCTTTTTCTTTTATCTATATCATATCTTACAAATATGCGAGGCTTAATTTTCTTTAAGAGAAGAATAGAAATACTGTAGGTGTGCAATGGAAATGGGATAGGGCACACAACTTTAAGTTTTCTCAACATTTTTGTATGCATGGAAATGTAAATGTTGCTCCGGACAGACCTAATGAGAGCTGGGCACTTTGGAGTTTTTTAAGAAAAGAAATATTGTGAGCATGCTACCCAAATGGAACATGGGGCTTAAAGTGTTTTGACTATTTGCGAATACTTGTGTGAAATATTAATATAAATCATCTTCTATTTGTTCTTTTAGGGAAAGCAGGAATGGAAGATAATGAATGACCTATTTTCTCAACAATAAAAGATAAAAGTTGAAGTCTTTACCCTTAGTTGGTAACATAAGTCTCTGAGGCGGGTATAAAATTTCTCAACGTATAGTTGGCGCACATACATTGCTAATTTAATCTGCTATTCCAGCTATGCTTCATTTGTGAGCTGAACTTTGTATTGCTTTGCACATCATTGTTTTACTTCCACAAAATTGTTTTAATTGCGTGCAAATGTCACGCACATCGTCTCACAGATGGATATTACTGTACAGGTAATTCCTTTCTCCATCTAATGAATAGATATCAAACAAGTAAGCTTTCTTGTTTTATACATTTTATTTTTCAAATAATGAATTATTTATAGATGGCTACTAGTGAAGGGACATCTCACGTCACAAAGAAGCACAAAAATGGTGCTATTGTCTTTAGAGCGTTCAATGACTGTCATTCAGAGGGTTCTTTTGTTCCTGAAGATCACGTATTAGATTCAGACCATTACAGAAACTCAGAAATAGATTTTCAGCATATATGACAATGAAGAGGGCATGTTGACTCTATTCAGAATAGGGAAAATGATAACATTGAAATTGTCAGAATTTATCATGGCAAGATGAACTGTTTCATATACCACAAAATCTGGAACAGATGCTCTAGACAACTACTCAGCTATCCTAAGAACAAGGAGATGGCCACTTACAATATTTTACTTTCTATTATCAGTGAGCTGCGCTAAGGCCTGCTTTATATACCTGTACTATGGTAAGATGTGAAGATTTAAGTTCATGAAGAGCATAGGAATAAATCTAATCAGAGGGCATATGCAGAGAAGACTCCAGATTCAAAATTTACTGGATGATCTCAGGAAAATCATTTCGGATTATCTGAGTAAAGAGCATAGAGATGATTCTCCAGCAAAAAGATTAAGAAACGACAAGCTAGAAAAGAGAGAAAAAACGTTATTGTCCCCACATACTGAATAGAATGATGGCATACAAGTGTGTGAAGTATGATAAACTCATTGCTTACAGTGATCCATGAAAATATGTAAATTGTGTGTACAAAGTATGTAATGGTTCAAGATATCTCTCAAAACAAGTGTCAGCTTAAGAGGCTATTTATACAATTTTGTGACCTTTACGTAAGTATAATCAACTTCAGAACTATTTCATGTGAAAGACCAATATTTGATTTTGTATTTTTTGCATATTTTATAGCAAAATATTTTTAAACCGAATAAAAATATCAGTACTAATATTTCCTTAAAGGTATTTAGCTTCTATACTCATTAAGGTGCACCTAAAATGCAACATTTTATGTTACTCTCACAGATGGATGTTACCATAAGCGCCAATTTTCACGTTACCAACTAAGGGTTAATTGCTTTAATGTTATCACCTACATTGGGGGATACTGGCCTATTTGGAGTATTCATTGACTTCAATTAAACCAGATACCAACAATATTATAACTGCTTTAGCTCAAGTGCTTTGAGCTTAAGGCCAGGTCAATTATTTTGACTACTGTTAGACATATTTTACTGTCAAGCAATGTTGCTGTGCACGAGCCTACAGCTATATTTATTACATAATTGCTAATGTTTTAATTAAAAATATAAATGAATATTCCTGGATTATATTAATGTAAAGAAACACAAAACTATCAAATCTATCCTCCTCTAATGAGAATATTGTCACATCTGTCGTACAGTAGGGCAATTGCTCCACGTCTGTTGCTAATTGGCTAATGTCACGAATCCAAAAGCGAATATTATTTCTCACAGTTTGAGACTGATCCTAAATGTAAGTCGATTACTAGAACGACCTGCGGCGCCTGGCGCAATGCGAGTGCTGGTAGGACAGTTTAGGTGAGCTCCAACTGCGGCTCCGTGGTGCAGAGTCGACGCGGTGAAACAATCGGTCAGTTGAGAGTGTAGTGAGGCAGTGGAACAAGCGAATATCGGAGTTGTGCACAGCTTCCGCCTGTATACGTCAGAGAAAGAGATTACGTGCAACAAAGACAAAGGGACTTTTTTGTGTAATTTACGTCCTCCAACGCCAAGTCATGTCGGACGGTGAGTGGAATAGATGAAATGATGCTCAAATGAGCCCAGTGACCCGATATTCGTCTTTCAGAATAAGGAAAAATCCCGGAAAAAACCTTATCCAGGTAACTCGCCCTGACCGAGATTCAAACTCGGGACCCCTTGAAGATGAGGCAGACACGCTACCATCTACGCTACCGAAGCGGGCACGCGAGTTCAACTGTGTACTTGTGTAAAAGCGGAAGTGCACTGAGCTAAAAATTTTAGTGACAAACTTCGTCCCGTTTTTATATTTTGTACCTTAGGATTTGGACTTACAGTTCAGAGCCACAAACCATAGCTGTAAGCTACAAAACATTGTTTAGGGATGTGAAACGAAGGAACTGTAGCCCTGAAGTCTGTAAAACTAAACCCCGATATTGGAAGTACCCACTATTTTTATGGATTTCGCTACTACTTATAAGTTGGCACTGTGCATGTGCAGAGTAACAAAATTAAGTAATTTGTTGATATTTAGCGATTTAATTCTATATAATAATCACATCTACTTCTTAACTGTGTAAATATATATCAAATCAATTTTCTTCGGAAAGTATGAAACTACCCATATTTCTTATGTGCAACCAGCTATTTGAACTTCTTAACTGTGTAAATATATATCACATCAGTTTTCTTCGGAAAGTATGAAACTACACATATTTCTTAGTGCAACCAGTTATTTGAAACGAATGTTTTCCCTGTAATCCTGCTTCACTGGATTTTAGTTTAAATGTACACTGTCGTCTGCTCTATTTATAATATATGTATAATATCGTCGTTCTTATAACGGAAATAACCCCCACGTGTGCATATATCATTACCGCACTAGGTAGAGTTTATTTTGTTAAAAAGCACTGTTAGAATATGCAGCCAGCGTTCACACTGTATTTTAAAAACTAATGAAAGCTTAATGAATGCACATACGCATGTGCACCGTTTTCTATTATTATTGGTTGCTGGCGTTAGTGATGCTCGCTTGTTCTGGAACTGTTTATTAGAATGTGGCTAAGTTTAATAATTATTATGAATAATCAAAATGTATATTTGAAACAACAATTTTGAAATGAGGTGGGAAAAAAATATTGAACTCCATAAGTTTCGTGAGAAAATATTTCCTGTATTCTTGGTCGATAAAATGTTTCAGCTATTATTACAATTATGTCGGTCAGAGAGTGTATACAGAGCGTAGTAATACAATTTGCACACCAGCATTTCGCGCACTTTCTTTTGTTTGCATGTTTCCCTTGTATAGACGGCGAGATTATAAAAAGCGTCCCTCGATTACGTTTCGCTCTAACCCTAATTCCTAAGGTTGGATTTTATTAGCTGTTGTGGATTGTTTAAACTACACTTACAATAAACACAGAGGATAGATACAATAGTTTGGCGCTCCTAGCTTACAACTTAACCCCAACAAAAATAATAAACACACTTATTTTCTTAAGAATACTATACAGTTACACAATTAGCAAATACAACAGATCAAATCAACAGAAATGCTATGTACCAGAAAAAAGCACACTTAGCAAAGCACAAACATTCAGCGTTGAAAAAAGTTGAAGGCATGCCAACAATTATTGTAAGAAAACATTTAACAAAAGCACTTTACAAGTAAACATTTGTTGTTCCCATTGAGTTTACTCCCTTTACGAATGTGTTTTGCGGGTATAGCAAATCTAGGTACAAAATAAAGTCGCGTTTAACAAATGTAGCACATACTATTTTAGAAATAATGCTAATTGCAGGTAACTACGAGAAATAAGCTGATAATGGAGATGTTTTATTACCTTTCTAAACGCTGTACGTTAGCCAACAACTTCCAGAATTTCGTATATACTCATATCTGTCGTCACTTTATCGAGGTCATAGGCAAAAGAATAACGATTTAGATCACAGGCTGCCAACACAAGGAACAGGTTAACTGGACAACGCAATGCGATAAATCCCAAGTACTGCAGCAGATAACGCAACCGAAATTAAGCTTGTAAAACGACATAATAAAAACTTGAAAGCTAATCAAACCATTAAACATGTGCAGATTACTGTATCATTGAAGTTGAATAGTGTAATAAAGTCACAATTATTCTGTTCATACGAGTGGTGCTTTTTACACTTGACTCATATTATATTCTGCTTGTTTATTAAAATCACTTATGATTTCCTTGCGTTGAAACAAATGTAACAGCTGGGACTAATTTTTAAGTAAGATCTTCATTCCAGGACACATTATTAAAGCTAAAAAAATAATAATAATAATAATAATAATAATAATAATAATAATAATAATAATAATAATAATAATAATAATAATAATAATAATAATAATAATAATAATAATAATAATAATAATAATAATAATAATAATATTAATAATATTAATAATAATAATATTAATAATAATAATAATAATAATAATATTAATAATATTAATAATATTAATAATAATAATATTAATAATAATAATAATAATAATAATAATAATAATAATAATAATAATAATAATAATAATAATAATAATAATATTAATAATATTAATAATAATAATAATAATATTAATAATATTAATAATAATAATAATATTAATAATAATAATAATAATAATAATATTAATAATAATAATAATAATAATAATAATAATAATAATAATAATAATAATAATAATAATAATAATAATAATAATAATAATAATAATAATAATAATAATAATAATAATAATAATAATAATAATAATAATAATAATAATATTAATAATATTAATAATAATAATAATATTAATATTAATAATAATAATAATATTAATATTAATAATAATAATAATATTAATATTAATAATAATAATAATATTAATAATAATAATAATATTAATATTAATAATAATAATAATATTAATATTAATAATAATATTATTAATATTAATAATAATAATATTAATATTAATAATAATAATAATAATATTAATATTAATAATAATAATAATATTAATAATAATAATAATATTAATAATAATAATAATAATATTAATATTAATAATAATAATAATAATATTAATAATAATAATAATATTAATAATAATAATAATAATAATAATATTAATATTAATAATAATAATAATATTAATAATAATAATAATAATAACAATAACAATAACAATAACAATAATAATAATAATAATAATAATAATAATAATAATAATAATAATAATAATAATAACAATAACAATAACAATAACAATAATAATAATAATAATAATAATAATAATAATAATAATAATAATAATAATAATAATAATAATAATAATAATAATAATAATAATAATAATAATAATAATAATAATAATAATAATAATAATAATAATAATAATAATAATAATAATAATAATAATAATAATAATAATAATAATAATAATAATAATAATAATAATAATAATAATAATAATAAACCAATTGCTAATGCATCCTTTTGTTACCATTTATTGACAAATTAAATGAAACACAGTGATAACCTGGCTGTAAGCACAAACTTATAACTGCATAAATAAATAAACCTGCGTCAAGCCTTTCCTATTCCTGATATTTACCCAAACATGCGCTTTATACTGGATCAGTCCCTCAAATGTTTTAAGTTTATAGATCAAATCAAGAAACATTATTTTGTTAAGAGTTCCAAGTACGGTTGAGGCCCACGCTCCATGTTTTGAGCGGCGGGAAAATTTGAGAAACGGAAAAAATAAGTTTTTTTAATGAAAAAAAAAAAGGTTATGATTTTATTTTTAAAACGATGTGTCAAAGCCTACTATTTAAAGGATAACAGCGCTGTCAGCGCGCGTATTGTCAGAGTTGGCAGAATGACCAGCTACAAATGTCCTCGGCCCCCTCCCCCTCCACATCCTGAGAGTCCCGTGAGATAGCTCTACCAACGCTCAAACACACGACGTTAGCGCTGGGGCTTTTACAACATTATCCCTACGTCAAATTTATGCGAATGGGTAACTGGAAATGTTGGCTCAAACAACGAAATAGTTAAAAGATTAATTAAAACATTTTCACAACAAATTATGACAAATACCTTACTTCCTCTGAAAAAGTTAATTGGAACGATCTCAAAGCTAGTTGCAATGTTCAGGCCATGACTTCCCCACAACAATGATAAAGATGACTAAATAAACATTGCCAAATTCCTAAAAATCAAAACGATTAAAGTACTAGGAGGCAAGAAGAAGAATGATTTTATTATCAAATTCTCAGCATTAGGCACGCACGCACATCCAGAATATCAAAACATGCGTCGATTTGTGCAGAGGGAATTGATACTGCGACCAGTCTTGGTCTATTGTAGCTATACATCCCCGGGAGGAAAGATGAGGTGAGAGGAGACCCAAGGCGGCCGTACCAAGAAGTCACGACAGTGCAGAGGCCCTATCCATCCTGTGTGGTCCTGAAACGGCCCACCAGGCTGACACGCAGACTGTGGACCGTCCTACCAGGGACATATCATCCTGCCATGCAGCGCCCAGACTACCGGCAATACTTCTACCCTGAAAAAGACCACCAGATGAGAAATGGTAATGAAGATGAAATGGAGGGATAGAAAATTCGGGAGACGTAATTAACCTACCCAGAATTCGCCTGGTAACCCGGGAAAACCCTCCAAAATCTCATGGGTCAAGTAGGTCAGAAAGGAGAATCGAACCCGGACCTTCTGAATGCGGCCCACCTAAGCCAACTCACTCGACAAATACGGGTGGGAGAATACACAGTCTCAATGCTAGGAGCCGATTTTCATCTTCTCTAAAGTCACTAAACTTTACTTAAAGTGACTCAATAATTACAAACAATCAAAAAGATTTAAAATCTAATATTTAGGGATATACTGGTGACCAGGAAGTAGGCATAGGTAAGAATATATTTATATTGAAGAAACTTTAGTAGGTGTTACAAAATAAAGACACAAACTGACCTTCCCACATTAAACAATTATTAATTTAGAATGTCTCGAGAAGAAGGTAGTTATAAAACAAATGAAGTTGTAACCGCTTTGCCAGCCATGACAGCACCATCCTTTGTAACTAGCTTTTGTTTCTACTCAAACCAGTATAGCCTCACAAACCGTTCTATTAAGAACATTTACGTGTCTTAAACTCAAATATATTTTGACTTTTGATATTATAAATACGTAATTTATATATACCTTAAAAAATCCATTATAAAATGTTTCTCGCTTTGAAACCTGAGTATTTTGAACATGTTTAATTTTACTTTTTTTAACACACGATGGCATGTTCATACAATGTTTTACCCCAAAATTTTACATATAGATTTTCCCAAAACATAAACAGTTAAGTTTCTTTTCGTACAATATTTTATTTTTAAACCTATATAACATTTCAAAACAAGAGAAATTTAAAATGAGAGAATTTTGCAATTATTTTATTTTCAGTTAAGGTTAATAAGTGGCATCTTGTGTATCAGGTACGATAGCGATAAAAGCTAACTGCAACATTGAACGTTAAAGCGAGAGAGGACGTGCCAGAACATGCAACCACACTACACACACATATAATGCAATCAAATGAATTTCTCACCACCTGAAGTTGTCCCTGGTGAAGATTCACTCCTCGGCCAATATGCTACAAACAATCAACATGGTCTATTTTATCAACTTATCACAATAAACCTACAGTCAACTTCTACATTATGCATATGAGAAAACGTCAAACTGACTCACACTACCAAAGCTATACTATAATGAGAAATGTGTTGTAAGGTGCAAAAAGCAACTTTATGAAATGCTTACTTAAATGCAACAATTATTTTGTCGTTAGTCTTGGCCGAGCTTTCGTTAAGTATGGCTAGATGGCAGCGTAATCGTTATTACCATACATTTTCATTGTTGAAGTGGAATTTTGGATCAGTATTTACGTCAGAATCCTCGCTGCACTCACTGATACTTCGAGAAACCAACATGATACGCAAATTATAAAAACAAAACTTGTACCACTTGTACGATGGAAATGAAATACAATGCGGTCGTCATAAGAACTTTTGGCATGCACAACACGGGAAAGATAACATCTAACGACATTTTGAGGCTTGTCACATCCTTGGAAGATGGTTCTTTACAGACATAACGTAACGCTTGGCGTTGCACCGAACCCAAAACCCATACCACTCCACAGACAGGTAACAGACCAAGATATGTCAATCATTTGCACTTCAATAGTTGGCAAATATACATCATTCCGCTGTGTTGCCAACGTGCCTTTGCACAAGTTTAGCTCCCTGATTCATCGGAGGTTAAATTAAGTTATACGTTAGCCTTTTTATTCCTTAATTGCTGTATACCATACTCACGTATTATTTAAGGGTGTGAAACCAAACTCCTTATCCCAAAACTATGTTTCACTCTATTTGGTGAAATGGCTGTATCAACAATTGCTCAGTGACACAATGCTCGCGGCTGAATAGTTTGTAATGCTATTTTGAAATCACTAATCTTCACAATCGCACAAAACACTAGTCAGTCATATACCTCGTTTTACGACACATTAAAAAGACATTTACTTCGATATTTGGTTACGTAACACTGCTAATATAACGGCTATCCAAACAAACGTACTGCCAATTAACAAATGCCCAGTTTGAATTTTAAATACGCAATAGATACCAACTGTTACAAGGGATGGATTCACCACTGTTTTCTAGACAGTTGAAGGTAAGGAGAAAACTGTGACACAGTATGTGCTATAAAGCCAAGGTCACCAACTTTAATTTGTGAACATTATTATGCAAGAAGCTTGTATAGTTGACGTAATTATGGAATATGAAGTAACATTACCACTGCTGCCACAGAAACTGTACAAACTACAGTATAAATAGAACAGAATACTTTATTCGTCACTTTATACTTAGTTAAGCAATGCTCATAAGTTACTGACTTGTCAACAATAAAAAGCTAGAAACTAAGACTATAATATTTACTAAGTATAGTAAACCAACGAAATATCAAGTACGTACAATATATACACTGAGATCACAGTTCATCTTCCATGTATTCCTGGATTGAATAGTACACCTTACTGGCAAGTAAACGTTTAATGGACTTTTTGAAGAGATTTTGGTTTTGGATTTCCCTAAATGTTTGTGGCAATTTGTGACATATTTTAATTCCTATATAATGAAGTGTTGCATTTCCCCATATGGTCATTCCACAAGAAAGTACTGAATGAAAGTAAAATTTGTTCTTTGAACCAGCCAGCACATGTTGAAGCAGGCAATATTTACTTTCTTATCTATTTAATTTAGTTGGTTACTCCATTTGAGGCCTAAGAGCTTTGCTTATTTTGTAGTAACTGAAGTAGGAAGTTTGTTGACATGTTTTCTACTACGGTTTTGATTACACGATTTCTGTTTTAGTTGTATTTAATTTCAATCCGTTATAAACGATAAAGTTAAAATAATATAACAAATCATGTAATTATATAATATAATATAATTATAATTAATATATTATATAATATAATATAATTATATGTAATTATATACTCCATATTTCCATTGCCAGAGTTGTTTTATTTAATAATAATAATAATAATAATAATAATAATAATAATAATAATAATAATAATAATAATAATAATAATAATAATAATAATAATAATAATAATAATAATAATAATAATAATAATAATAATAATAATAATAATAATAATAATAATAATAATAATAATAATAATAATAATAATAATAATAATAATAATAATAATAATAATAATAATAATAATAATAATAATAATAATAATAATAATAATAATAATAATAATAATAATAAATAAATAAATAATAAACTGATTTCTGAAATACGTCAAGGCAGCAAAATGTTGCCAACCCCCATTGTGTTTTTCTACTTATTCTTGTTCCACTTATTACTACTGTTATTATTATCATTATTAGACAGGATGAAGAAAACCTATCGCATTTTGACTATAGCTTTTACATGGATGAATAAGGTTAAGTAGCGATTTTATTAGATATTTACATAAATTTCTTTTGCTATAAATTCTTAAGTTTTAATTTTAGAAAGCGTTGCTCCAATAATACTTAGGGCTATCAGAATATTCCAAACTTATACCATGCAACATTTCAATTTTCGAACCTCTCTCCCTTCATCCCGTTTAGAGCCAAATGGGCAGCTTTTACTTTTACACTCTAGTCTCGCCAGTTTCCTTATACATTACAATATCGTTAGTTTGGTTACGTAGTGTTGGTAACTAGCGAATACACGCTCCAGCCACAGAGGTCATGCCCACCATGCTCTAAACAGAAGATGGCCATTGATGATGATGATGATGATGATGATGATGATGATGATGATAATTCTGATATGGTCTGTAGGACATATGAAGATCTAGTATGCTAATTTGCACAATATTTTTAATTTACCAACATTAAGTCATATCGGACGATAATGAAATATAGTCAAATGAGTACATGGTACCAGGATAACTAACTCATCCTGACCGAGATTCGACCTCGCAACGGGCTAGTTTACCACGTTATAGCTGATTTGTTGCCTGCAGCGTAGCGACATCCGGTGTGGTTCTCCCCCCCCCCCCCCCCCCCATATTTTTTTCAACACCCTTCCCCTTCCTTTCTTCTCTACGACAGGCAGCCGACTCTTTGAGCGGGTGAAAATCAATGGCAACTTCTGAGTAACAAGGTTTTGTGAGGACGGCAGGAAGATCTTTCGGAGAAAAAACCAAAGCTAACTGCTTCAGGCATGCGCACTCAGACGTTTCAAACCTCAATTTTAATACTCTATGCAAATGTTTCATACGACACATTAAAACAGTTAAAAATAAAATCTGCTATTGATTATATTTTGTTCTACTTATCCAATAAAGAAAACAGCTTCACAATTATCTAAAATGTGCAAGGTTTTGAACCTTTACATACATTTACCCTTTACGGTAACCCTGGCTTTATCTTTTTTAACAGAAACCTCTCAGATAACGCAAGAGTGAGAGAGGTACTGACGCGTCTTCCTCACCTCTGCTAAGCACCAATGAGCACATCACTCCAGCCAATGGAATTCGCAGGAATCACAAATGACAGATAGATGTACGTTATCTGAGAGGTATCTATTGCCAAAGATAAATTCATTGTAACCGTTCGAGCAGCGCGACAGTGCCTTCCTAATGTCGCTTGTCGGCTCCCTGGTTTTAAGAAGGGTCTTCGGTCTGTATGTAGACCCCGAAGAAACGTAAACATTTATAGACCACGTGTATCATCAAGGAAACTCGTGGGGGAGGGGATCCGTCCCCTTCAGCTGCCGTGGTGCGGGCGCTGCGGACCCTTAGTACTCGTGACACCTCTGACGTTACTAGAGGAACCTCGGGCCGAACAGCCAAGCCCCTCCCGAAGGGGAGTTGTTCGGATTGGTTTCGACTCGAAGGGACAGTGTGTTCCCGATACCCGCGGGAGATCGGGTACATCCAGGCAGGCCTCGGCCGCCCGGAGGGAGTAGAGGGTTGTCTAAGAAGTCCCGGGTACGAGCCTGCCGAGCGAGTAAGGTTTGTCTAGTCAACGCGAGTGCAGTTGCATCAAAAAGAAAACTGACCCTACCGCCCACTAATGACCGACATAAATCTATCTGCACACTTCAGAAATGGAACACTGTCGTTGAGGACCAATAGTAACCCTGATTTTCTGGAAATGACAGTCACTGTTTACTCCACATGGAGTCTCAGTTGCCAAAGTTCCAACTTCCAGTTGATCTGTTTCATTACGTGCACAAATTCGTTGTGTGTCACGACGTGGAGTGGTAAATACAAATGAAGTAGTGGATAACTTTCAGTCAAGTGACAATAATCAAAGTGATGACAATAGGGTGAATAAATTGGAAAGTGTTGCTGGGCCGAGTTATGTTACAGGAGAAGCCTCAAAAAACAAAGTTATAACGAGAACTCTTTCTAAGCAAATTTAAGCGCTTGTTTTGAACACATATAAATATGTGCTGAAAAATAATCTTGGTAAGGGACCATGCAATGAACCTGATAAATTCTGGGTATTCACAGCAATACAGTAAGAAGTATTGTGACGAAAGGAATACCAAAGACGCCGATCACGTGTGAAAACAAAAGGAAACGTTTCTCTAAAGTTTCGATAATTTCACATGCGATTTAATTCGCCGAGAAATTTATAGATTCTATGCAAAAGGGAGAGCATCCACCTTAGATGAATTAATTGTACATTTGCAAGAAATATGTGACTTTCCTTATGGGCACTGCACTTTGTGCGGAGTCCTAAAGGAGCTGGGTTTTAAATACCGTACTTTGAATAAAATAAGGGATATTATGGAATCCAGTAGACTTGTAGCTTGGAAGAATTGTAACTAAGGAAGTTTCGCAGTAATGGACATAAGATTATTTAAATGAAACCTCGTACGATACTCATGATGTCTCGAGAAATGTGGCAACCTTGCAGAACGGACTGCGAGGAGGGTCAGTGTTGCAAAACGATTATAAGGGTTCGTCAAAGGAGGCGGCCGCACTGCACTCGCGTTGACTACAGACTTTAACTCTGACGTTACGAGAGGAACCTCGGGTCAAACATTCGAGCCCCTTCCGCTTGGGAGTTGTTCGGATTGGGTTGGACTCGAGGGGGCAGTGTGTTCGACACCCACGGGAGATCGGGTACCTCCGGCCAGACTTCAACCGCCCGGAGGTGGTAGAGGGCTGCCTAAAAAGTCCCGGGTACTAGCCTCCAGAGCTAGTAGATGTGCTAGATCACCGAGGTTATTCGGCAGTGTTCCCTGCGGGGTTGACGCGCCTAATTGGCGTATCCACTTCCACCCGTCTTGACGTTGTAGTCGACTCAATGTATTGCCCCAAGGAAAGACCCCCGGAGTTTTCCATCCTCCCCGGTTGATAGAGGCCGCAGTCTACAGACTTTCGGGTAGACCTCGTTGTATAAGTATAATGATTACTATCAGAACGTTGGTATAGCGTTATTGGTCTATTGGCACTCTCATATACAATGAGATACGTGTAAGTTGGCCATGGTAGCTCAATGGTTAAGAGCGACCGCAAGGAGAACGGGAGATCTGTGGATCAAAGCCCGGCTATGTCTCTACCTATTCAAAAGATAGCAGTGACGGCAACGTGCACATGTTATGAGCCGGTTTACGGCAGGTAAACACCTCACAGACGTTGATATATTTCATGTCCAATATAGAAATGAGACGTTCAGACGTACATAAATAAAAACTCAATTTCAGTGTTATATGTAAAGTTTTTCTAACTTACTTCGAGTGGTGACAAATGTGTAAAAACGCGCTGTTTAATTAGTAGGGAGGTTGGCCAGGCGAGCTCTTTGTCCCCGCTGCCGGCCAGAACCTTGCAACCAACCCCCCCCCCCCCCCCAAGGAGCAACACGGATCCATCTTGGCCGACAGAAATCAATACGGAGGACGACCGACCTAGTACGGTATGGTATATGTACCTCTCTCTCGCATTAATGTGGTAGTGGGGGCAGTACATGCGTCATGATTCCTACCCGCCCGCCCACCTATCAGGCCAAACCTTCATTGTTGTATTCACATTTCTCTCAATCTATTCGGCAGTATAACAGCATCACCTCAACCAATTAATAACGTCAAAGAATTCATAAGAATGGCTTTACAAATTAATGCCACTGTCTTCCAATGCCTTACATTTAAAAAAAAAAAAAAAAACTGAATGTGTTACCCTTACATGACTTTCTCTACTCTTGTACAACACTATCTACTTCTAGATAAACATTATCTTAATGTAGTTACAAGGGAATACAGTAGACTTTAAGTGATAGTCAAATGTTTTGTGATGTCAAGTGTCGGCTGACAACTCCCGGTTCTCATATGCAGATGGCGCCACTGGATCAGCTTGACGGATAGACTAACTTGTATCCATAGTTACAGGTCAACAGCTTGTTAGTTTTTGAATGATAGAATTTTAAATAAGACAAGTGTAGAGGTTACATGAAAATGGAGGATTTAGAAAAACGAGCAGTGATTAAATACTTCCATTTGAAAGTCTTAACGTCTAAAGAAATCAAGGAGGAAATGGACAGTACATTGAAAGACTCTGTTCTTTCATATACAATGAGTTGTAGAGTCTAAAATGGGATGTACGGGTACTAGTGATGAATCTCGCTCTGTGGAAGTCACAACTACAGAGATCAACCACAGATTAAAGTTGTTTGAGATAGCAGAGACTGTAAACATATCAAAGGAGCGTACAGGTAATATTTTAAGTAATGTTTTGGGCTTTAACAAGGTCTGTGCCGCGTTTGTTGACACCTGATCAAAAGTTACAAAGAAAAACTGTTTCTGTTAACCAACTCCAACAAAGGCAAAGTCAAATTTGTCAGCTAACAAGGTTACGGCGAGTGTTTTCTGGGATGCACAGGAAATTATTTTTATCGATTACATGGAAAAGGATGAAAGTATCACTGTTGAATACTACACAAGCTTACTACAACGTTTGAGTGATGAGGTGAAAAGAAAAAGTCCTCGTTTGGCAAAGAAAAAATCTTGTTTCTTCACGACAATGCTCGGCCCATCGTTCACTCATTGTAATTGGAAAATGTGCGAATTAAAGTTTGAATTGTTTGAACATGCACCCCAATCGCCAGATCTAGCACCCAGTGACTACCACCTGTTCCCGAACCTCAAAAAAATTCTTGTAGGGCGAAGAGTTCAGAACGAGGCCATTGAGGACCATGATAAATCGTATTACAGAGGTGGTTTAATTGAATTGGAACAGCGATATGACAAATGTATTAACCTTTCTGCAGATTATGTTGAGATATAAAGCAAAAATGTTTTTTAATTTTTTTTTATTGTGAGGCCCGGGACTCATCAGCCGACCCTCGTTTGTACAAGAGCTAAAAATGAGAACGGTCTACTAATCTAATCTTGTTTGTAACTCATTTGTGTAAAGATGGGACTTTTTGGAAGTACGGTAAAAGTCTGAGGTCATGTTCCATGCCGCGAAAAGCGGTGCTTGTCACACTAGAATAAACAAGGGGATTCAGTACGTAGGCCACCTTGCTGGGCCCACTGTTCCTATGTCCCCAAGTGAGGCGCCCTCGGCAGGAAGGATGAGGCGAAGGAGACAGAGGGCAGGGTCCCTACAGTTTACTTGGATAGACTTCCCCCGACAGGCCAGGACAACGAACACGCTCCCCTACAGGGGGACGACAACGAGCCCAGCAGCCGAGCCCTAATGGTTCCAGGCAGGCGATCCGAGCCCCAAAGGTCCCTGGCTGGCGGTCTCGAAATGGTCCCAGCAGAGGAGCAGAGACCAGCGACCGACCTACCGGAGGAGGAAGTAGTTTTCGTCAGACCAAATCATCCTGTCATGCACCGCCGAGACATCCGCTGACATTTCTACTCTGAAATAGACCACATAAAATGATAATGGAGATGCAATGGAGGGACATGGAAATTCGGTATGTAATTGACCTACCCAGCATTCACCTAGCGGCCAGGGAAACCCCCTTAAAAACCCCATGTGTCAGGTAGGTCGGGCACGGGTATCGAACCCGGGCCTCCCGAATGCAGAACACAGACGAAACCATCTGAGCCTTCCCGCTCGGTGAATAAACAAGGGAGTATAACGCTGTAAAATTATCAAAGGGCGCCGAATTCTGTTAAACAAAGCAATGCCGTTCACGAGGTATTGTGTGCAAGGAGGAAGTGAACTGGAGCCATTTTGTCCCCTGAATATTCGTTTGAGCAGTTTGGAGTACGTTCTTTTTCTAAGACGTTCCGTTCTATCTTGTCCGTAAACAAGGTGCAGGCCATCTCTCGGTGACAATTGCGCTGTATTTTTGTATCTCAAGTGATAAAGTTTTTGTTTCTTAGAATAGTTACGGATCCGTTTTATACTTTGGAATAGACGAAATCAGTTCTATCGTCACTACTTCATCATAGTTTTGTATATAGTAACATGAATGTTGACTACTACGTACTGGAGACCTTCTTCGGAGATTTCAAAACAAAGATGACTATCTGACAGTCGATGAAAGTCGTCTGGCTCCCGCGGTCAACAGCAATTCCGTCCCTTAGTTCTGTGTTAGTAATACCTTAGACTCTTCATTCAATATAGCAGTATACTGGAGTAAGGATGGACGTCTGTGTAGATGTGGGCAAGGAAGTGATTCTACTCGGCAACTATTCATTTCGAGAACAACTTCATAATGGACATATCAGTCCATCGCAATACTAGTGATGTCTTACTACGTTATTTCGAGTATCTTTAGGTAGAGGATTTTGACTAATTAATCTACATGATTAATGAAAGTGAATTTTATGCACACGAAGGTATTTGACTGTCCGAAGTTTTTGTAAAATGCGACGGAAAATCGTGCCGAGGTATTCGGACTACACTTTATTTGAATAACAGAAAATTGGGAAAGAAAATAAGTGTACCTGTTTTGCGAGGTAATCAGAACCTCACTTTTGGAAGGGAAGCGGTCGGAGCCAAAAGCTGAGTCCATAATTTGAAACAGGAACTATTATCAAGCTAAATTCGTTAATTAAATGTTTACATGAATTCACTATCAATATGTATATAAACTGTTTCAAAAATTGTACTTATCTGAGATTACTTCAAGTATTTTTTGTCGTTTTTGTGAATTTTATAATGTAATATTCAGTGTCATATTGTGTATCATGGACCTGGGCAAGACATCGCATACTGGCAAGTGATTTTCCGAAAGGGTAGAAGTTTGGTATTTTCAGCTATTTTAAGATATCGTTAGGTAAGGGTCATCAAATTAGGGCACTGTTAAGTTTTCCTTATTCGACGCGTGGCTTTAATATCCTTTCCGACCAATGACAGTCTCCATACAGTAGAACCTCGTTTACTCGTATCAACTGGGACCAGGGTCGATGTCGATCCGAGTTAAACAAAATCTGGGTTGTCCACAGAATGAAGCAAAAGCGATAAAAAAAACAAGTACAACATCGAAATAACTTGTGTGTGTGGGTCATAACCACAGCTGGCTCATCGACACTACCTGAATCTGAATACTCTTCATTTTCATTATC
This sequence comes from Mantis religiosa, assembly GCA_030765055.1. Classification (NCBI taxonomy): domain Eukaryota; kingdom Metazoa; phylum Arthropoda; class Insecta; order Mantodea; family Mantidae; genus Mantis; species Mantis religiosa. The sequence continues at coordinate 1,083,873 of JAUKNK010000126.1, forward strand.
AGTAACACTACACGACGCAGTAAGGTCTTTTTCTGTAATTGGTTTATAGCCTCCGTCATTTTCAATGTCTTCAACATCGCAACCATCGATATTTTTAAAAATGTCTATAAAATCTTCTCTTTCTTCTGGTTCAATCTTGTTTTCTGTCACACACGCACGCACACACGCGCGCGCGCGCACGCACGCACGCACGCACACACACACACACACACACACACACACACACACACACACACACACACACACACACACACACACCAGGCCACAACTTTATCGAATGTTGTCTTTCAACCTGGTCCCAAGCAGGTGATGCCTCTGGCAAGAGAAATTGAGTACTGTTCCTACTGATAGTAGCAATTTATGAACAAATCTTCATTTAACTACTATGCTTAATATTTGGTTTTCAAAACTGGTCCGGGTTAACGAGGTTTTACTGTACTATACGACGGGAGAAGAATACCAGGGTCGTTGCTCATTTGTTACTTCCTCACCATGTCCCAGGTGCCCAGGTTCCAAGACGATAGTTAAACAAAGCAAGTAGAGCACATATCGTGTGATCTCCAACCAGATCACAGCAGTCAGAGTCCCGAGAAGGTCGTATGGAGTAGTAGATCCTCTGCATCCCACAAGCCTTTGTTAGTGTCATTTAGTTAAAAGACAGCGTTGATTCTGATTGTTATTAAGACCGGCACGGCTAACTACTGGAGCAACGTTAAGAGAGATATCTCGTATTATGGAATTGAAGTAATTTTAATTAAAACACAAAATTTAGGACACTGTTTTTTTAAACGCTTTCCGGGTGAGTTTGGAAAGCCAAAACTTGATCTGTGTTGAATTTGTTGAATAAAAGCATTAACAAAAATAAATAAATTAAAACAATACAAATATATCAACCTTCTATTGCATTACTGAGGCCTGTCTCTCTAGTAACGAGTCTGTCCTTTGCTACATATAGAACTGGATAAGACAGGAAATTGGGAAGAACACAAGATGGTGTTAGAGGCAAATATACTATTCACCACTCCCAAGCAACAGCATTGCCAAATTTGACATTGGAAAGAGGCATCGAGAACGGAGAGAAATACTGACTTCACATCTATGTAGTTCAACTTGTGGAAAAGCGAACACGTTTGGAAGAAACAAGCAAAACTAAAGACATGTAAAACTGCAAATAAGTCAAAATTGTAAAGAGAACACTGAAATTTGTCCAGAATGACAAATTACACCACTGAGATGTGCTATCTACTGGGAAGGTTTCTATCTTTGGAAATAAGAAAAGTTACTACACGACAAGCGAGAAAGCGCACCGGGAAATATTCCAAACACTGAGATGTTTCCACGGCGTCTTTCTAGTTCTTGTCTTCTGGACAGCAACGTGTCACTTCGGCAAGCGCGAGAAATCATACTTAACCTTACACTGAGAGGATGGGGAAGCAAAATCCGTTTGTGATTCTTTACTAGATACTGCTGATAAATTGTACCTATAACACTTAAATCCTCCAACACTTAAATCTTCATTTCCGTGGCATGATTTACACTGTAGCTATGTCAGAGGGGATTTATTTTATGTTATATAAACCAAAACTATAAATAGGTCCTTATTTATATTTTCATTACTACTAAACCAAACCAGATTGTGTTTCACAATTGCCATAATACTATCTAAAATTGCATACACATAATTTTGTATAGATTAATATTGTGATGTACTTAAATCATATGTTTACATTACGTCAATGGCCTAATTTTGAAGACTGATCTCGCTTCCGAAAATTAGTTTCATTTTCTTTTTAGTTTTCGTCACCCAACGTTAAGTCATATCGGACGGTGAATGAAATGACTGAAATGATGCCCAAATGAGCCCAGGGTCAATAGAGCTTAGAGTCGCTTAACATTCGTCATTCAGGATAAGGGAAAACTCCGCAAAACCTTATCCAAGTAGCTCACCCAGACCGAGATTATAACTCGGGACCTCTTGAAGGTGAAGCAGACACGCTAACATCTACGCTATCGAGGCGGGAAGAAAATTAGTTGTTTTACCATGAATTACCTATGATTTTAGAAATTATTTAATACGAAAATATTTCCCTAAAGTCAGGTTTTTTTTTTTTTTTTTTTTTTTTTTCTAACCAGTCCGGAAGATTACTAAAAGATTTAGCAATTATTGATAAAACGGATGGATTACTGAAACTAAAACGAGGTTGATAATGACAGTGAGATGACTGGCCCCGTAGTTCAGTCGGTAGAGGACTTGCCCGCCGTGTCTAGGGGTACCGGGTTCGATTCCCGGCGGTGGGGTAGGGATTTTTCTCCAAAATTCCTCATCTTCCCCAGAGTCTGGAAGTATGAATGAGACTGCGAATGTGTACGTGATCTAATGATTAAAACCCAACGAATACTAGTTAACACCTTCGATATGTTCCAAAGGAGAACGGCCGCCGATATGACCATTACAGTTAAAGGCGAGGTATAAATATGTACGTGATCTAATGATTAAAACCCAACGAATACTAGTTCACACCTTCGATATGTTCCAAAGGAGAACGGCCGCCGATATGACCATTACAGTTAAAGGCGGGGTATAAATGTGTACGTGATCTAATGATTAAAACCCAACGAATACTAGTTAACACCATCGATATGTTCCAAAGGAGTACGGCTGCCGATATGACCATTACAGTTAAAGACGGGGTATAAATGTGTACGTGATCTAATGATTAAAACCCAACGAATACTAGTTAACACCTTCGATATGTTCCAAAGGAGTACGGCCGCCGATATGACCATTACAGTTAAAGGCGGGGTATAAATGTGTACGTGATCTAATGATTAAAACCCAACGAATACTAGTTCACACCTTCGATATGTTCCAAAGGAGTACGGCTGCCGATATGACCATTACAGTTAAAGACGGGGTATAAATGTGTACGTGATCTAATGATTAAAACCCAACGAATACTAGTTCACACCTTCGATATGTTCCAAAGGAGTACGGCTGCCGATATGACCATTACAGTTAAAGGCGGGGTATAAATGTGTACGTGATCTAATGATTAAAACCCAACGAATACTAGTTCACACCTTCGATATGTTCCAAAGGAGTACGGCTGCCGATATGACCATTACAGTTAAAGGCGGGGTATAAATGTGTACGTGATCTAATGATTAAAACCCAACGAATACTAGTTCACACCTTCGATATGTTCCAAAGGAGAACGGCCGCCGATATGACCATTACAGTTAAAGACGGGGTATAAATATGTACGTGATCTAATGATTAAAACCCAACGAATACTAGTTAACACCTTCGATATGTTCCAAAGGAGTACGGCCGCCGATATGACCATTACAGTTAAAGATGGGGTATAAATGTGTACGTGATCTAATGATTAAAACACAACGAATACTAGTTAACACCTTCGATATGTTCCAAAGGAGAACGGCCGCCGATATGACTATTGCAGTTAAAGGCGGGGTATAAATGTGTACGTGATCTAATGATTAAAACCCAACGAATACTAGTTAACACCTTCGATATGTTACAAAGGAGAAGGGCCGCCGATATGACCATTACAGTTAAAGGCGGGGTATAAATGTGTACGTGATCTAATGATTAAAACACAACGAATACTAGTTAACACCTTCGATATGTTCCAAAGGAGAACGGCCGCCGATATAACCATTACAGTTAAAGACGGGGTATAAATGTGTACATGATCTAATGATTAAAACACAACGAATACTAGTTAACACCTTCGATATGTTCCAAAGGAGAACGGCCGCCGATATGACCATTACAGTTAAAGGCGGGGTATAAATGTGTACGTGATCTAATGATTAAAACCCAACGAATACGAGTTAACACCTTCGATATGTTGCAAAGGAGAACGGCCGCCGATATGACCATTGTAGTTAAAGGCGGGGTATAAATGTGTACGTAATCTAATGATTAAAACACAACGAATACTAGTTAACAACTTCGATATGTTACAAAGTAGAACGGCCGCCGATATGACCATTACAGTTAAAGGCGGGGTATAAATGTGTACGCGACCTAATGATTAAAACCCAACGAATACGAGTTAACACCTTCGAAATGTTCCAAAGGAGAATGGCCGCCAATATGACCATTACAGTTAAAGGCGGGGTATAAATGTGTAAGCGACCTAATGATTAAAACCCAACGAATAGGAGTTAACACCTGCGATATGTTCCAAAGGAGAATGGCCGTCAATATGACCATTACAGTTAAAGGCGGGTTATAAATGTATAAGTGACCTAATGATTAAAACCCGACGAATACGAGTTAACACCTTCGATATGTTCCAAAGGAGAATGGCCGCCGATATGACCATTACAGTTAAAGGCGGGATATAAATGTGTACGTGATCTAATGATTAAAACCCAACAAATACTAGTTAACACCTTCGATATGTTCCAAAGGAGAATAGCCGCCAATATGACCATTACAGTTAAAGGCGGGGTATAAATGTGTACGCGACCTAATGATTAAAACCCAACGAATACGAGTTAACACCTTCGATATGTTCCAAAGGAGAATGGCCGCCAATATGACCATTACAGTTAAAAACGGGGTATAAATGTGACCTAATGATTAAAACCCAACGAATACGAGTTAACACCTTCGATATGTTCCAAAGGACAATGGCCGCCAATATGACCATTACAGTTAAAAACGGGGTATAAATGTGACCTAATGATTAAAACCCAAGGAATACGAGTTAACACCTTCGATATGTTCCAAAGGAGAATGACCGCCGATATGACCATTACAGTTAAAGACGGGGTATAAATGTATACGTGATCTAATGATTAAAACACAACGAATACTAGTTAACACCTTCGATATGTTCCAAAGGAGAACGGCCGCCGATATGACCATTACAGTTAAAGACGGGGTATAAATGTATACGTGATCTAATGATTAAAACACAACGAATACTAGTTAACACCTTCGATATGTTCCAAAGGAGAACGGCCGCCGATATGACCATTACAGTTAAAGGCGGGGTATAAATGTGTACGTGATCTAATGATTAAAACCCAACGAATATTAGTTAACACCTTCGATATGTTCCAAAGGAGAACGGCCGCCGATATGACTATTGCAGTTAAAGCCGGGGTATAAATGTGTACGTGATCTAATGATTAAAACCCAACGAATACTAGTTAACACCTTCGATATGTTCCAAAGGAGAACGGCCGCCGATATGACCATTACAGTTAAAGACGGGGTATAAATGTGTACGTGATCTAATGATTAAAACACAACGAATACTAGTTAACACCTTCGATATGTTCCAAAGGAGAACGGCCGCCGATATGACCATTACAGTTAAAGGCGGGGTATAAATGTGTACGTGATCTAATGCTTAAAACCCAACGCATACTAGTTAACACCTTCGATATGTTCCAAAGGAGAACGGCCGCCGATATGACCATTACAGTTAAAGGCGGGGTATATATGTGTACGTGATCTAATGATTAAAACACAACGAATACTGGTTAACACCTTCGATATGTTCCAAAGGAGAACGGCCGCCGATATGACCATTACAGTTAAAGGCGGGGTATAAATGTGTACGTGATCTAATGATTAAAACCCAACGAATACTAGTTAACACCTTCGATATGTTCCAAAGGAGAACGGCCGCCGATATGACCATTACAGTTAAAGGCGCGGTATAAATGTGTACGTGATCTAATGATTAAAACACAACGAATACTAGTTAACACCTTCGATATGTTCCAAAGGAGAACGGCCGCCGATATGACCATTACAGTTAAAGGCGGGGTATAAATGTGTACGTGATCTAATGATTAAAACACAACGAATACTAGTTAACACCTTCGATATGTTCCAAAGTAGAACGGCCGCCGATATGACCATTACAGTTAAAGGCGGGGTATAAATGTGTACGTGATCTAATGATTAAAACACAACGAATACTAGTTAACACCTTCGATATGTTCCAAAGGAGAACGGCCGCCGATATGACCATTACAGTTAAAGGCGGGGTATAAATGTGTACGTGATCTAATGATTAAAACCCAACGAATACTAGTTAACACCTTCGATATGTTCCAAAGGAGAACGGCCGCCGATATGACCATTACAGTTAAAGGCGGGGTATAAATGTGTACGTGATCTAATGATTAAAACACAACGAATACTAGTTAACACCTTCGATATGTTCCAAAGGAGAACGGCCGCAGATATGACCATTGCAGTTAAAGACGGGGTATAAATGTGTACATGATCTAATGATTAAAACCCAACGAATACTAGTTAACACCTTCGATATGTTCCAAAGGAGTACGGCCGCCGATATGACCATTGCAGTTAAAGGCGGGGTATAAATGTGTACGTGATCTAATGATTAAAACCCAACGAATACTAGTTAACACCTTCGATATGTTCCAAAGGAGAACGGCCGCCGATATGACCATTGCAGTTAAAGACGGGGTATAAATGTGTACATGATCTAATGATTAAAACCCAACGAATACTAGTTAACACCTTCGATATGTTCCAAAGGAGAACGGCCGCCGATATGACCATTGCAGTTAAAGGCGGGGTATAAATGTGTTCGTAATCTAATGATTAAAACACAACGAATACTAGTTAACACCTTCGATATGTTACAAAGTAGAACGGCCGCCGATATGACCATTACAGTTAAAGGCGGGGTATAAATGTGTACGTGACCTAATGACTAAAACCCAACGAATACGAGTTAACACCTTCGATATGTTCCAAAGGAGAATGGTCGCCAATATGACCATTACAGTTAAAGGCGGGGTATAAATGTGTGCGTGATCTAATGATTAAAACCCAACGAATACGAGTTAACACCTTCGATATGTTCCAAAGGAGAACGGCCGCCGATATAACCATTACAGTTAAAGGCGGGGTATAAATGAGTACGTGACCTAATGATTAAAACCCAACGAATACGAGTTAACACCTTCGATATGTTCCAAAGGAGAATGGCCGCCAATATGACCATTACAGTTAAAGGCGGGTTATAAATGTATAAGTGACCTAATGATTAAAACCCAACGAATACGAGTTAACACCTTCGATATGTTCCAAAGGAGAACGGCCGCCGATATGACCATTACAGTTAAAGGCGGGTTATAAATGTATAAGTGACCTAATGATTAAAACCCGACGAATACGAGTTAACACCTTCGATATGTTCCAGAGGAGTACGGCCGCCAATATGACCATTACAGTTAAAGGCGGGGTATAAATGTGTACATGATCTAATGATTAAAACCCTACGAATACGAGTTAACACCTTCGATATGTTCCAAAGGAGAATAGCCGCCGATATGACCATTACAGGTAAAGGTGGGGTATAAATGTGTACGTGATCTAATGACTAAAACCCAACGAATACTATTTAACACCTTCAATATGTTCCAAAGGAGTACGGCCGCCGATATGACCATTACAGTTAATGGCGGGGTATAAATGTGTACATGATCTAATGATTAAAACCCAACGAATACTAGTTAACACCTTCGATATGTTCCAAAGGGGAACGGCCGCCGATATGACCATTACAGTTAAAGGCGGGGTATAAATGTGTACGTGATCTAATGATTAAAACACAACGAATACGAGTTAACACCTTCGATATGTTCCAAAGGAGTACGGCCGCCGATATGACCATTACAGTTAAAGGCGGGGTATAAATGTGTACATGATCTAATGATTAAAACACAACGAATACGAGTTAACACCTTCGATATGTTCCAAAGGAGTACGGCCGCCGATATGACCATTACAGTTAAAGGCGGGGTATAAATGTGTACATGATCTAATGATTAAAACACAACGAATACGAGTTAACACCTTCGATATGTTCCAAAGGAGTACGGCCGCCGATATGACCATTACAGTTAAAGGCGGGGTATAATAGTGTACATGATCTAATGATTAAAACCCAACGAATACTAGTTAACACCTTCGATATGTTCCAAAGGAGTACGGCCGCCGATATGACCATTACAGTTAAAGGCGGGGTATAAATGTGTACGTGAGTTAATGATTAAAACCCAGCGAATACGAGCTAACACCTTCGATATGTTCCAGAGGAGTTCGGCCGCCGATATGACCATTACAGTTAAAGACGAGGTATAAATGTGTACGTGATCTAATGATTAAAACCCAACGAATACTAGTTAACACCTTCGATATGTTCCAGAGGAGTACGGCCGCCAATATGACCATTACAGTTAAAGGCGGGGTATAAATGTGTACATGATCTAATGATTAAAACCCAACGAATACTAGTTAACACCTTCGATATGTTCCAAAGGAGAACGGCCGCCGATATGACCATTACAGTTAAAGGCGGGGTATAAATGTGTACGTGATCTAATGATTAAAACACAACGAATACTAGTTAACACCTTCGATTTGTTCCAAAGGAGTACGGCCACCGATATGACCATTGTAGTTAAAGGCGAGGTATAAATGTGTACGTGATCTAATGATTAAAACCCAACGAATACTAGTTAACACCTTCGATATGTTCCAAAGGAGAACGACCGCCGATATGACCATTACAGTTAAAGGCGGGGTATAAATGTGTACGTGATCTAATGATTAAAACCCAACGAATACTAGTTAACACCTTCGATATGTTCCAAAGGAGTACGGCCGCCGATATGACCATTACAGTTAAAGACGGGGTATAAATGTGTACATGATCTAATGATTAAAACCCAACGAATACTAGTTAACACCTTCGATATGTTCCAAAGGAGTACGGCCGCCGATATGACCATTACAGTTAAAGGCGGGGTATAAATATGTACGTGATCTAATGATTAAAACCCAACGAATACTAGTTAACACCTTCGATATGTTCCAAAGGAGTACGGTCGCCGATATGACCATTACAGTTAAAGACGGGGTATAAATGTGTTCATGATCTAATGATTAAAACCCAACGAATACTAGTTAACACCTTCGATATGTTCCAAAGGAGTACGGCCGCCGATATGACCATTACAGTTAAAGGCGGGGTATAAATATGTACGTGATCTAATGATTAAAACACAACGAATACGAGCTAACACCTTCGATATGTTCCAAAGGAGTTCGGCCGCCGATATGACCATTGCAGTTAAAGGCGGGGTATAAATGTGTACGTGATCTAATGATTAAAACCCAACGAATACTAGTTAACACCTTCGATATGTTCCAAAGGAGAATGACCGCCGATATGACCATTGCAGTTAAAGGCGGGATATAAATGGAACAAGTAAAAAGAAATGACATTACAGCGAGATATCTTTCAGTTACAGAATATCGCTGATGATATATTTGATGGTTCAGCAAATCACCGTTTTAGAAATGATTGCGGTTGTACAGACTCATCACAATGGAAAATATATTGAAAATAATTATTTTTTTATACTGGCCGTGTGAAGGCTAAGGTTTGAATGAGTAGAGCCAGGCTGAAGAAGTGAATGCCATAGCCGGGATTAGCCCGCCTCGGTAACGGAGATGGTAGCATGTCTGCCTCATGATCAAGAGGTCCCGAGTTCGAATCTCGGTCAGGGTGAGTTACCTGGATAAGGTTTTTCCGGGGTTTTCCATTATCCTTCAAGATGAATGTCGGGTAACTCTAAGCTCCATGGACCCTGGACTCATTTGAGCATCATTTCACCTAATTCATTCACCGTCCCTTATGACAACGTTGGAGGACGTAAATTACAAAAATTACAAAATTAATTACAAATTTAGCCGCGATTAGAGCCACGGATCTGCCGCTCTCCGTGCGGTTGCTGTAAACCTCTGAGCTACTATAGCCAACGTGCTGACATAACATTAAATTGTCCAACTGATTCAAATATATTACCGTGCACTTCCTATAGTTGTAATAGTCATTTAATAACAAAAGTGTAATAACTAATTTAGTTGGTTATTTCCATTATGAATATTGCAGAAGATAGGGTTATTTAGCCTCATTTTCATTATTTGACAAATATTACAATTAACAAGGTTATTTTATGAGCCATGTTGGCCAACCTTACATATGAGACACGCAGCTCATCACTTCGTCCCTTATACGCCAGTCACTAGTCACTGAAGGTCAATGCGCCTCAAAGGTCTGTCTTGTAGTAGATTAAGATTATTAAAACTGTTTGGGACGACACAGGTCCAGACTGGGCCCCGGAAAGAAACAAAGAAGGAAGTGCAGCAGTAGCAGAGGATTTGAAATGAAGCGAGTGAGAGAGAGAGAGAGAGAGAGAGAGAGAGAGAGAGAGAGAGAGAGAGAGAGAGAGAGAGAGAGAGATCCACAAAGACGTCAATAACAACCAACGGAAGGAGGAGCTTGGCTCGACCGGTCAGTTCGTATCATTGATCAGTCGTCCCCACCTACAGCCGCAGCGACGACTCCACATACATTCATACGCCAAATACTTACCTTAAGTAATGACAGCAAGTTACGTTTAATAAGTATTTGTCACCATTCGATATAAATATCATGTAATACACTAGTCACTGTAATTTGGTCTGTTCTAACCTCAACAACTGACACACCGGAAGTAACCACTAAGTTGTCAATTTGTTAAACGTGTTTGTAACACTCGATTTGTTTTGTTTCTTGTCCGCTCTGCCAGTTACAAATTAACTTATAGTTTCACAATTGAACTATACTTACAAGACGTATGATATTGCAAGACATGAGGCGGAGCTAGAAATAGCCCGCGTATCGTAGGCGTACAGCGTTGCCTAGTGCATGAACAAGACATTTCTATTTTATGAGCCCACAGTCACTAATGGGAATTCGACAGTGTAATATGCCTTGGTATATGCGGCAGCCCGTACAAAAGTCATTTTTCTAGGACGTGTGGTTCTCGAGTTATCGCTGACTCCCATATAGTATGCTTCAACTTGCTGAAATGTCTGTAAAATCCAAACTAAACTATGAATCAACCTTTGACAACGTGTAACAAAACACAGTATACAATCTTCTCTTAGCAACCGCCCACCTCATGTCCCACAGCTAAAACAATGTTCCTTGTTACAAGTCGCAACAAACGGATCATGTAGAGAAGCCTGACCAAGCATCGCCAACTATGCGCAAAACAAGAACTCGGTTGACAACAAAGGGTGAAACAGAGATGCCAAACGGATTCTTAAGGACTTTCTCTCCCTTTAGGGAACGGCCGACAGAAAATAGCAGCTCCATCCGTTATCACTGACTGGACAGAGGTTCAAACTTGCTCTATTGTACCTATGTCCCCAAGGATGACGCGAGAGGTATAAATGAAAAGTGTAGAGTTTAACAACCGCTTTTACTACATGCGGCGCTGCACACGATGACACTGATGATGCATGAGATAAAGATGGAGCACCGTAGGAATCAGATGGCGGGAGAAACCGGGGAACCCGGAGAAAACCTACACTAGCGCCGTATTATCCACCACAAATCTCACTTTGTGGTCTTCTTGGCCGCGGTCTCAGCCACGCCGCGTCCCAGGGGAGTGAGGACGGTCATTCCAAGGAGCAACGACAATGTAAAGGGCAGGGAGTTGGTAATCGGCCACGAGAATCGAAGCAGGACCTACGAAATGTGGGTCACAACGAAACCCCCTAAGCCACCCCGCTCCATACAGCTCAATGACAACTGGTCCACATTGTGTTCCGGATGTTGACCTTGGTGGACTATTGTATATCAAATGTATCTCATTTCTCATACGGAGTTAAGACAAACAAACAGTAGCCTTGTGAAATATTACAGAAGTTGTAGGAGGAAACATTTGTTTTGAAGGCAACGTTCTCTTCTTCTCCCACATTTAAGTCTGAGCAACCTTCGATATTTGTAAATAAATTACAGGAGCTACTAGCATAATGAAGTTTTGCTGAAAAAAATAGAAGTTTTGCTGTCTCCCGGACTACTTAATCCACATTATTACCAGTTTTGTCACCAATCGCACTTTTGCGATGCGCATTGGTGGTCCTCTTTCAACTAAGCGCCCTATTACAGCAGGCGTTCCACAGGGTTCAATACTGGAACCAATGCTGTTTAGTATTTACACCTCCGATATTCCAGACATGGCTCCAACCTCAATTGCCCTGTATGCTGACGACACAATGTTATTCTACTCTCACTCCAATCTACATTCTGCTGTACCAACCTTACAGCTCGCTCTTGATCGCCTCACTCAATGGTTTCGAACTTGGTGCATCTCTCTCGATACCCAGAAAACTGAAGCCAAGATATTTACTTTACGCCACCTATACGACTTCTGACCGATCATGTGCCGTGGCTCGCTTCACCTACACCAGTCAAGTACCTTGGAGTGTTACTGGACACTCGGCTTACGTGATCGCACCATTACGACTTCTGACCGATCATGTGCCGTGGCTCGCTTCACCTACACCAGTCAAGTACCTTGGAGTGTTACTGGACACTCGGCTTACGTGATCGCACCATTACCCTGCGCCTATACGCCTTCTGACCGATCATGTGTCGTAGCTCGCTTCACCTACACAGTCAAGTACCCTGAAGTGTTACTGGACACTCGGCTTACGTGAACTCACCATTATCCTGACATCCGCTCGTCTTTCACAACTCTCTCCTTTATTTCACAAACACACTTCACCTGGTTTAGAATCTTCACTGCTCCTGTACAAATCTCTGGTTCGACCTCTTATTACTGCCAGTACTTGTCACCTGAGGCGTCTACAGGTCATCCAGAGTCGATTCCTGCGAGTCGCCACCAATGCTAGGTGGTTTGTCCGCAACCAGCAGCTGCATCACGAGCTGGAACTTCTTCCTCCCCACCATTTCATCCGACATACTACTCGACGCTTCTTCTACAATCTACGCCACGTCCCAGGAACTGTGACGTATAACATCGACGTCCGAAGTCGCCGGTCAACGACTACTACAGGACCTGCTTTACAGTGATGACACTTCTACTTCTGAATGATCTACTGTTCCACATTTGCTTTTCTATTCTTCTGCTCTACTGTATAAATTCTCACTATTGAAGTATGTATACCATTTTATTAGTTAAGTATCACATTTGCATTAGTTCAGAGGAGGCACATTGTCCTACCTCTACAATGGTATTACTCTATGATTATTTTGTATATGTTCTCCCAGATCTACAAAGCATGTATTATTACTGACCGATCTAATAAATATATAAATTAAAAAAAGTTAGGTGGTGAAACATTTTGACACTTGGTGCATTTTAAGTAAGGAAAAGTGTTGACAAAAAGTTTTGATAAAAACGACATCGTAAATAAAACAAAATAAAGAAACAAATCAATACAAATTAAATGTTTTGAGTTTTAGTGTGAACTTTGTCATATAGTCAAGAAGGGTGAGTCTGATCATAGATAATATCGGCGCGGTCTACGTAACGAGCAGGAGACCCTGCCCTCTGCTGTCGTACCAAACATCTCGTGTATGTGCTAAGGTGTGACTATCATTACTCACCAAAAAGGCTGGCGGCATCCAGGAGGCTGGCGGCGTCTGGCGGGGCGCCGGTACCACCTTTCTCCCCTCCACCGCCCCGCTCCAGCGTCTCGCCATTCTCCTTGTCCATGGCCACCTGCAAACCAAAATAACAATACTTCCTGTACAAACGTTTACACACTACACTAAAGTAATGGCTACGTCACCCTAAAATGATGTGAATGTCTGCGGAACTAGTTCACATTAGTGAAGTGTCAGTGAACGGTTTGAAGTACTTCAAACAAATATTGAACTACTTTCGAGGAGTGAAGTAAAAATTAACCGAATTTCATTTATACACGCCCTTTAACTGCTTTGCTTCTGAGCAGCCCATTCTATGTCGGGTGTGAAAGAATGTTAATATTGCTAAGATACCTCTTTATCAGACCTGACGTTCTTTCACGTGCCATAAATCTACGACACAGGACCAACGGCTTTACTTCCCTTCTGAAAGAGCCATATTAAGCATTTTTCGCCCCAGGTTTGAAGTAGTGAAATGACACTGTACGTGCGACAATACTTCACAGAAGTAAACTGACAATTGAACTACTTTAGTTAAGTAACAGTCAGAATGTCCAAATACTCAAGTGTCAGTGAACCATGGAAGTAGTTCATAATACTGAAGTGACAGTGGTCCATGGAAGCAGTTCATACTAGTGAAGTGATAGACATAGTAGTTCATAGTAGTGAAATGACACTGTACGTGCGACAATACTTCACAGAAGTAAACTGAGAATTGAACTACTTTAGTTAAGTAACAGTCAGAATGTCCAAATACTCAAGTGTCAGTGAACCATGGTAGTAGTTCATAATACTGAAGTGACAGTGGTCCATGGAAGCAGTTCATACTAGTGAAGTGATAGACATAGTAGTTCATAGTAGTGAAATGGCAGTGAACCATGGAAGTATTTCATAGCAGGGAAATGACAATGAACCATGGAAGTAGTTCACTATAGTGACGCCACAATGAACCATGGAAGTACATCGTAGTAGAGAAATGACAGTGAACATGGGCATAGTTTAGTGTCTTCTTGCATACTTCATAAATTACATAGCTCATAATAATATGGCCATTAGAAAGGATGATGAACATGAGGATAAGACAATGAGATTGTACTGATATCAATGAAGCAGTAAAATCCCTCTCGCAGCTCAGTGGATAGATGCCTGCTCGTTATTGATTTGCTGCACTTGTGGAAATATACATTGAACAACACGCCGAGACAGCTGTCGGACATTCGAACCCCAAAAATACCAACTCGGTATATTTGCAAAGAAATGTTCCAACTTGCTGGTTTCAGCTCAAATTCCGTATTTCCTTTTTGTATCACAGGTTCTATTTCTTTACTTTACCTGCCACGTAGCTACATAAACTTGCATTCATTACACAACTCTGATTAACTGGACGTATACGTTTTCAGGTCACGTGTGTTGTGTGTGAACTCCAAATAAAAACAATAAACTTCAGTATATTTCAAGGATGCAAGAGAAAGAGGCACTTCTACTAAACATTTTAGACATTTTTTATTAAAATACCAAATATTTAAGATATACTCATAATAAAAGTATATCTTGAATTTGCTATGAATGTTAATCTTAAAGTACACAGAGCAGTAAGTATTTGAATAATATGAGTTGGATGTATTATTGAGGGTCAGACCTATTCATCCTGACCCTCCTCCAAAAATTTGAGGAATTATGTGTAATGATCCAACAGTTCCACTAAATACAGAAAAAATATATAACCAGCTATAAGTTTTAGATCTGGATGTCTAACCTTTGTTTATTATTTGTTATGACAGCACCATTCTTGATCATATAATTATGGCATATATGTATATGTTTACAATTTGCAACACAATCAGACCAATTTCTTCCCATTTGTCTTCTCTTCTTACTTTTTTACTTTTGTTTTCAATTCAAATCTGGTTACGCGTCTGTGCTGCCATCTTTGTGTGGCAGCATAAACCATGCATAATACAGCGCAGGTTGTGACAATATAAAACAAGTGTGGCAGATCATTTCTGATATAACGACAAACAGAGCAGATAACTGAAAGGAGATGCTGTAAAAACACATGGGAAAGTATAATAACATCAAATCGAACTACTTACACGTAATACAATGCGAAGTTGGAACTCAAGCCACAATTAGTCACAATGAAGTGGTGTCAACATTTTTTGCGCTACACTTCAGGTTCGTGATAACATTTTTAAAAATGTCTATCTCAAGTACATAAGCGTTTACATTGTTGTGTTTATCAGACAATACAAAGAACAGACGGCCAGACAGCAGTAATCTCGATCAGTCAATTGCATGTCTCACATGCGCTTACGGTTTAGTACCTGACGAGAGTGGGAGAGCGTTCAGTGACCAGCGCTGCTTCCTTTCTTAGGATAGTGGCGTACTGATATGAAAGATACGGAACACGGATGCATAAAAAGTAACCTTAATTATTATAAATCAATCAAATATGTATCCACGTAATTATTTATAGTAATATTTTTCAATTATTGAGAAAGAGGCTAAACAGTCTTGTGTTCTGTAATTTTCATAACGGAAAAGAAAAGAGAAAACCAACTAAATTAGTTACTATATTTTTGTTATAAAATGACAATTGCAACTATAGGAAGTGTAGGATACTGGAACTAACAATCTGTACAAAGGGAATGACTTCTAAAAGGGTGATTTACTCAAATATATCATCAGCAATGTTCTGTCATTATCAACCTCGAGCTTCTTCTTCTTCTTCTTCTTCTTCTTCTTCTTCTTCTTCTTCTTCTTCTTCTTCTTCTTCTTCTTCTTCTTCTTCTTCTTCTTCTTCTTCTTCTTCTTCTTCTTCTTCTTCTTCTTCTTCTTCTTCTTCTTCTTCTTCTTCTTCTTCTTCTTCTTCTTCTTCTTCTTCTTCTTCTTCTTCTTCTTCTTCTTCTTCTTCTTCTTCTTCTTCTTCTTCTTCTTCTTCTTCTTCTTCTTCTTCTTCTTCTTCTTCTTTCAGTAATCCATCCATTTTAATAATAATTATCAATTCTTTTAGACCTGTGACATTAAAGGCAGCACGTTCACCCGTGCCTTCTGTTTCCTATAAAAGGCGAGAAAACTCTCACACTGACTTATTATGTCCGTTATTTTCCGAACAATCACACTAACTGACTGCACGCTGCTTTGTTTTAACTCTATGTTCACACAACACCAAACTTGTCCTCTTGAACATTAAGCATGCTTGAGAAACTGTCATAGAGATTTATAAACTTGTATGTAACTGGTTTGTTTACCATTGTATGGGGCTCGCGCATGCGCAGAACGTTTCTTCTTAACTTCTTGCTGGTCCAAGCCAAATGAGTCGGAGGATAGTCGGACTAAAAATCCCCACCCTCACCGCCGAGAATCGAACCCGGGACCCCTAGACACGGAAGGCAAACAAAATTTCACAAGTGACGTAAAAACGTTATTTATCGATTGCTGCACTAACAAACAATGCAAATATGAAAAGATAAACATAAGTGGATCAGTCACCGTCATTATTAAACATCTAGTATTTCGGTGTGTTCATCATTTCAGCGCCAGGTTCATCTGCTTGCCCGACCGAATCTTTCGGGAGTGATCTCGCTCTCTCTCCCCCTCTCTCTCCCCCCCCTCTCTCTCTCTCTCTCTCTCTCTCTCTCTCTCTCTCTCTCTCTCTCTCTCTCTCTCTCTCTCTCTCTCTCTCTCTCTCTCTCTCTCTCTCTCTCTCTCTCTCTCTCTCTCTCTCTCTCTCTCCCCCCTCTCTCTCTCTCTCTCTCTCTCCCTCCCCCCCCCTCTCTCTCTATCTATCTCTCTCTCTCTCTCTCTCCAGTTAAGGGATTTTGCTTTCAAAGTCAGGCCGTAGTGTTGTTGCATATTTGCATTTCCGCCGATCGTTTCCTTGTTGATTTCTTCGACGAACGCTTCAATGATTACTAATATTATCACCGCAATATTTTTAGGTCTTTTGCTGCCTTTTGCATCCAAGACACAGGCTTTTTTATTTTTCGAAGATGCCTTCACTGGGAGCGCTGTATTGTAATGAACAAAGAAGTTGTTTCTGATTTCTTCGTACGTTTCGCCAGTTCGTTTTTTTCATGAACCCGCAAACAAACGAGGAGACATTCCTCAATCGTATATTTGCTTGCAAAAGAAACAGGGTTTCACATTGACAACGGCAACTAATAACCCGTGAAAAATCTGGCTCGCTGCTATAACATAACACTGCCCTCGCTCTATCGAAAAATTGACAAAGTAATCATACAAAGAACATATAAACGGAAAAAATATCCCTCTCAACCCATGAACAGTTTTTAAATTTGTTTTCGGTATCGGAAAGTGAGTTATTTCAATATAAACATTACCCGATCGCCAATTTTGGCCCATCCTGTACATGTTTGGTACACAACCAGAGATCGCGTTTTATGCAGTTGCTCATGCAATTACGTTCTGATTGCCTACTGTTCTTTTTACTGGTCAATAGTATGGAAACACAGCCTGATTTGTTGTATTTGCATGACATTCTCTATGCCTACAAAACGGTTATTACTCCCTATATTTGTTTTTTATATCAATTCTTCTTTTGTACAGCCTTCTTTGACACTTTTAGTGACTGTGGGGGCTTTGACTTGAGAAACAGCTGAACTTGTCATTTACTAGCCAAACTGTAGTGTTTCTTAGCGTTAGATTAATCGGCATTTTAGTTTACGTTCTCCAACGTTAAGTCATATCGGACGATGAATGAAATGATGTTCAAATGAGTACAGGGTACATAGAGCTTAGAGTTACCAGACATTCATCTTTCAGGATAAGAGAAAACCTCCAACGTTAAGTCATATCGGACGATGAATGAAATGATGTTCAAATGAGTACAGGGTACATAGAGCTTAGAGTAACCAGACGTTCATCTTTCAGGATAAGAGAAAACCTCCAACGTTAAGTCATATCGGGCGATGAATGAAATGATGTTCAAATGAGTACAGGGTACATAGAGCTTAGAGTTACCAGACATTCATCTTTCAGGATAAGAGAAAACCTCCAACGTTAAGTCATATCGGACGATGAATGAAATGATGTTCAAATGAGTACAGGGTACATAGAGCTTAGAGTTACCAGACATTCATCTTTCAGGATAAGAGAAAACCTCCAACGTTAAGTCATATCGGACGATGAATGAAATGATGTTCAAATGAGTACAGCGTACTCAGAATGAGAGAGAACTACCTAGTCTTACCATAAATACTGTCACAACATTCTAATTCAACTGACACAAAATGCTTGGAGATATTTTAATATACTTATACCACTAGTTACATAGATTTATAGAGAATTGAAATCACATATCATTATTCAAAATGGCCACCACTAGCACGCACACAGTCCTTAAGTCTTTGTGGCCACTCATCAATTGCATTACGCCCATCAAGAGGGAACTCGGCAAATGCCTTCAGAAGAGAGCGCTTCAAACTTTCAATAATGGGATGTCTCTTCTTGCAAGCCATCTCCTGAAGCTTGGAACACAATTTGTGGTCCAAAGGGTTTAGGTCCGGACTAGCAGATGGCCAGTCTGAAGTAGAAATGAAGTCTGGAACATTTGACCTCCGCCACTCCTGGTTTGCACCAGCCTTGTGTGATGGGGCAGAATCCTGTGGGAAGGTCCATTTCTGTCCACGGAAGAGTGTGTTGTTGAGGTTCTTAACTATTGGTTGAAGCACTGTGTTCTGATACACTTGTGCAGTTGTTTTCACATTTTTTTCACAAAACTGGAGCTCCGTTTTGCCCTCGTAGCTCACACCCCACCACACCATGACTGATGCAGGATGATGACCCCTCTGGATTCTTGGAGCCTTTTCACCAGCTTCTCTAGATGACGTAGCATATACCCTGTCATTTTGGGCATTGAAAGTCTCCTCAACATTGAAAATTTTTTCATCAGTGAAAAGAATTCGTCGGTGCCCATTTGCACTGTAACGCTTTAGCAAGCGCTTTGATTTTAGGAGTCTCTGGCGCTTCAGTTCGTTTGTAAGAAGGTGTCCCATGCGTCGTTTGTAAGCATGGAGTTCCAAGTTACTCCTCAATGTGCGAGACATAGACATTTTTGAAATGTTTAGCTCTTGAGCCATCACCGACTGCCTTCTAACAGGATTTCTCCGTACATGAACCGCCACTGCTTTCACTAATTTTGGAGTTCGAAATCTGGGTGGTCTTCCTTCCCGCGGACGATCTTTCACATCTCCAGTCTCATCGAAATGCTGGATAGTGCGATAGACAAACCTCTTTGTGATTTACGTACCCTGTATAGCGCTATCACAGCCACACGATTTTCATAGTCACCCCATTCCATCTTGAAGAACTTTACGCTTCCACAGCTGCTCCATCAATGACTCAGGCTACCTGCTACCGCTCTGGAATGTGCCGGCTCCTCCGGCTGGAGGTACAGCCACCCTCAAAAGTTTGTGACAGCATTTATGGTTAGACAAGGTAGATAACTCACCATGAACTTGGGATCTCTTAGACAAGCTACAGAGAACTCCGCGGTAACCAAACCACGAAACTGTCGATCGCAGGCACTTCAAACCTTTCAAACAACATTTAGGCAGTTTGTTGTAGGCGATACATTGTTAAACGGCGATTCAATCGACCAGGACAACAAATGAATAGTGACCTTCGCGATAAGTCTATTACTATTTCAAATCAGAGGCAAATAACACGGAATATCACAGATATTAGGTGTTTACGAGGTCTACATTTTGTGGGGTAGTATTTTGTCTTACAATCAGATGGTGTTACGTGCCACTTGTGTCGCTAACGCAGGCAGGCGGGTGGGCGGGGGTTGGCATCACTGGGGATGACCGGTGGCTTCATAATGCAACTATTGATTTGAGGAATTAGAATGAAGTGCATGACGTGTCATGTTGCGCAAACAGACACTCATATTGATTTATTGGTGCGACCTGCTCCAGCGTTTGGATCCTCAGTCTTTGGCAGTCCGTTCCTATTTCAAAAATCCAAACAAATAACAAGCAATATGTCGAAACTACGAGGGTAGTTCAATAAGTACCCGAGTTAAGAATGTAGACGCCAGTTTATTTCTCAACATAGTCCCTTTTAGGAATATACAGTTCTCCCAACGCTCCTGCTGTTTCTGTAACCCCTGGAAAAATAAGAATTGCCAAGCTCTACAAAATACGACTCTGTCTCCATGATGACCTCTTCATTTGACCTAAATTTTGTTCCTGCGAGCCATTTCTTCATGTTTAGTAACAGTAGAATATGGAGGTGAGGCAGCAATTCATGCAGTTTGGTGGCGGCAGGCTCTGGTGAAACAGAACTTTCATATTTGCCATAAGGGGCCGTGTCTCCTTCTAACTTCTTGTCGAATTGGGTGCTCCAGTAATCGTTTTTCCTTTTTCTAAGAAATCAATTATTATTACCCTCCGCATCCTAACACTTTTCCGGACCGATGAGACCGTCTTTGCCTTTCGTTGGAGAAGATTATCCGGAAGTAACGCATTGTTTTGATTGTTGCTTGGTTTCCTGAGTACAATGACGAATCCAGATGTCATCGACAGTGACAACTCGATACAAAGAGTCCTAATCTCGCTAGAATAACTTGGAAGTTGAAGGCCGCACCTGCTTGTCCACTATCAGCTTACACCTATGCTCTTTTTCGTTCGACGGTCAACGTCGTGCACGTTTTCATTGACTCCCCCGGTAACCACGTCTGGATGTTCGACCACGTTCAAATCCGTTATACCAATATCTAACTGTTGTCATAAAAGGCGAAAGGTCTCCATCTTTCAGCTTCTCGCAATTTTTCCCATCTAAAATTAAACAGCGAGTCATTGAACAATATTACACTTTTTCAATCCAAACTAACCTATATCAACATTTGACAACATGTAACAAATGACAGTACACAAACCTCCCTTAGCAACACCATATATTTTGAAACTTATTGTACCGCTTTCCTAAGTTCAGTTTTTGAGTTGGATTCTGCGCGCGCGCACACACACACACACACACACACACACACACACATACACACACATACACACACATACACACACATACACGCGCGCGTGAAGTTTTGTTTTTGAATTCCTCTGCGGAATTTACATATATGATAGTACATAAAGCAAAAATACTTTTATTGTATTCAATACACCTCAAAACGTGTACTACCTGCAGTAAAATGAAATAGAATAAGCGTAGTTCGTGTGGTTTCCACGTAATCGCGTAATGTTGCCCCATTGACATACATACGCAGCTTCCAATCGCTCTATTTGTGTTTCGTAACTTACTGTACATCAACCTACTAATATTTCACTCTTCTAATCGACCAGATAAGACCCGATAAGAGAAGATCACAGTGCTGGTCACCTGAACGCTCTGTCGAGTAATACATGTAAACATTAACACGAGGACTTGAACGTCCAATATGAACACGAGATTCGCAATAACATTATAACGTCAACATCAAAATAAACAAATAACCACATTATTAATATTATTAAGGAGTTTTAAAATACTAGTTGTGGGATATTTTTAATGAAATTTGTACACTATTAACATTTCATGAAAGTACTCTTTCTCGAAACTTTCAGAATAATTTAGTACTTAAAAATATTCCTATAGAACATTAGTTTCCCCTACTACGACGATAATTGATGGAAATAATAATTAATAGTTACTGTATTATTGTTTCTCTATATATAAAAAACAAGATATGTTATAGATTATTTAACCTAACCTTTCTCACAAAGTCGACCCTGTAAACAATAAAAACAACTCATGTCTACCTTCACATTTTAGTTCATTTGTAATTTGCTTCCAAGATATTTTCTTTCCGTAAATTATCTTTGTAGGATTTATGCGTTTTGTCATAAAGACAACGATTATTTTAAAATAAAATAATCAATTTCTCGTCATATGCGTCCATATTTCTTTTCTGTTTCTAAGCAATGTGAATGTTTTTTTCTCTTCTCTCTGTCGTTTAGTCGTCAAACGCGAACATAAAAGCTTGGAGTTTATGTTAAGGAAAAGCATTGTAGGTGGCTTTCTTTATTAACCTGCAGTTACGTTTGCGATAACTTTACTATGTGAATCGGGCATTACAGTGAATTGAACAACTGAGGCAGAAAAACTTCTTGCTTATATTCGTGTCAAATTGCAGAAAACAAGCAGCTAAACACATCGATATGACCAAATTTTCATTTACAAAGAGTAGCATTAGCCTTGAGCGCCAGTCTTCCTTCCGGGTGTTTTAATGTTTCCCGCGGCCTGCCTAATCCTCGTAGCAGATACTGTTGCTGAGCATGCGCAATCGAACGATTGTACAGTTAGAACAGTGATTTGTGTTATATAAATCATGGTAACCGTTCCAGCAGTGCGACTATACCAGTACCATCGATGTGTGGGGGTTATGGCAGATCTGAGTTACTTGACATTCATGTTAAACGATGAGGTAAAACCTTAGGACCCTGACCGGGATTAGAACTCGTGACCTCTTGAACGTGACGCAGACTCGCTACAGTCCTCTCAGCCATCTTGCAGATATGCCACCGAATTCCAATTTGTGGAATACCACATGACGATTTCTCTAGTTTATATTTATTGTGAGATATGGTTTTTGCCTGTCATATGTTTCTACAAATAGGTTATTGAATTTTCAAGGTCTACCTATTTACCGTATGCCCTTTTGTAAAGGTACGTTTCCAGTTGCAGGAAAACCGATTGTTTGTAATGTTAGGGCTAAGGGTCGTCATCTGGTTTGTCTGGTTCAACAACAAACGTAAAATAATTACTGGTTTGGTCGTTTACTGCATTATTTATACAAATTTTATATATGCATATACTATATTTAATGGGACTGGACTACGTTACAGAGGGGATTCGTCACGGAGTTCCAAACTTGGTCTATTGTACCTATGTCCCCAAGTGGGATATCCCCAGGAGGAAGGATGAGGCAACAAGACACAGATAGTGGCCGGTCCAAAGAGCTACGACTGTGCAAAGGGCAGGCTCCGTAGGGGAGGGTATCCGTCCCCTTCAGCTGCCGTGGTGCGGGCGCTGCAGAGCTCTAGAACTCGGGTACCTCTGACGTTACTAGAGAAACCTCGAACCGAACGTTCGAGCCCCTACCTGTTGGGAATTGTTCGGATTGGGTTGAACTCAATGTGGTAGTGCTTCCCGATACCCGTGGGAGATCGCGGACCTATGTTTTCGGACGAGGTTGAGGGAAGCTTTAAGATCCCGGGTACTAGCCTGCAGAGCTAGTAGTCATTGTGCTAGATCACTGGGCGCCCCGACCGAGGGAATCGGTAGTCTTCACGTATGAGCTGACGCGTGTAGGTGGCGTATCCACGTCCAACCTGTAATGACGGGGGGCTTGTTAGTCTCTAGGTCTTGCCCTACTGGAGACACCCCCGGAGTCACGCCGGTGCCCCTTTGGAGATCGCTGGTATTCTCCCGGGACTTAGAGAGCGGACGGTTCGCGTCCACGTAGATCTTCTCGTGCTTATTATCCCTCTTCCCGTGGTCCTGAGACGGCCCACCAGGTCGGCCCGGAGACCGTCCTACCGGAGGAGAAAGTGTTTACCAGGACCTTATCATCCTGCCATGCAGCACCGAGACGTCCGCCGATACTTCTACTCTGAAAGAGACTACCAGATGAGAGATGATGTAAAATGGAGGGACAAGAAATTCGTGGGATGTAACTAAGCCACCCAGCATTCGCTTGGCACCCAGGAAAACCATGAGCCAGGTAGGTCGGCTACGGGGGTCGAACCCGGGCCACAGAAAACCTCGCTTGTGCCATCCTCTTCGGGCCTATGTTTATGTTATATACTTAAGTACTGTAAGTATGGTTTGAGTATCCATGTAAAAGGTAGTTATGCATATTCTTATCGCTGGATTTTATTGTTTAGTTATGTTGTTGATAGACACACGGCCACTTTTATAAAAACGCTATCTTCACAATTAAGGCACCTCAAAACATGCACTTCCGGTAAAACATTGTCACCCGATCGTCGAAGTCACGATAAAACCAGCTGGCAGGGAAGAAAGAGACAAATAGCGTTGAGGCCACGCCTACTCGTGTGACGGATTGGCACTTGCTGAAGGAGTGGGGAGAGAGAGCCAGAGAAATGTCGGGACAGCTCCGTCGCCATCGTGAAAGACCGTGATACTTCGTGAGGAGTCGGAAAACTTCCAGAACTAGCGATTAGTGGATAAAAGCGACTACACTGGCGCCGAGTGAGTGCAGTGTGGACCTGCGGCAGACGGACTGCGTACGTGACGCGTAATTCTGCTTTGTACAAAGTGTATTTCTACGTAAATAAAGAGCGTTTTGAATTTCTGCAACTTGGGTTTTTAATTCTACGAACTCACAAAGTAACATTATTATTCTTTACCACCAGTTATCGCGCTGTTAGAGGATTCTTGTTCCTCCATCCCTTAAACCGGGGTCCGAGGAACCGAAACTGTAGAACCAGGATGTGTGATCAGCCCCCAGCTTTGCCTGGTGAGGACGAGATAAATGACAGGAAACATAATGGAGCTATTGCTGAAATGTAGGCGGGAAAACCCGGAGATCCCGGAGAAAACCCAGCGGTAACCTTGCTGAGAGTCGAGCGGTAAGATCGTTATATAAATCTTGGTTAACAGTCATACTTGTATTTTCTGTAAAGGGTCATTGTTCCACTTTTGCACCGATCGCTCCTAATTGTTCACATTTGAAATAGGTGAGTTTTTGGGAGAATTCAGAATATGCAACTGTGCGGCGCGCAGGGCAATATTGATATATTACGGGGGGAGGAGGGGGAAATCCCTGCACCGCTCTGGGCAATCCATCACCAGAAAGAGAAGGAAGAAGCAGGCAGATAGTGAAAACAATGGATGGTTTTCATACGATTGCGCTCTGCAACAGCTCCGACTGGACTGGATGTCGATTAATTGGAGCAGTTAATCGGAATAAGGGAGGCAGGGAGAGGGTGGCCATGCAGCCACGACCCCAGCACGCACTCTAGTACAGCTAAACACTACAGACAAGGGAATACAGTGATTGTCAAATGTTTTGTGACCTCTTTCTATGTTGAAATAAATTAATATTTACAATAAAACTAAATACACTAAACTCTCCCTAATCCAATTCCTTGCAGACATAGGTGACAGATTATTGATTTGATCATGTTTGGCTATACATTACAATTTATTAATCCAAAGATACATTAATTTTATAGAAAACTAAAACGGTTAAAAGGGATGGCCGGTGAGACATTGTGTTGACGATGTAATAAATAAATAAATAAATAAATAAATAAATAAATAAATAAATAAATAAATAAATAAATAAATAAATAAACAAATAAATAAATAAATAAATAAATAAATAAATAAATAAATAAATAAATAAATAAATAAATAAATAAATAAATAAATAAATAAATAATAAGGGCTGTTAATCCCGTTTGTAATCCCATGTCTAAAATGTCGAACGATTTAGGTAATCTTATTTTATAATATACTGTACCAAACAACGTACAGGGAAACGGAAATAGATATTTATTACATCCGTACTCTCTCCGTACGCACAGGTGTAACGAGTACAGTAAAACTTCGATAATACAGTTCATGGAGAATGTGATACGACGCGTTCGTGAACGATTTCGCGACAGAGAGACGGTTATCTTAAGTCCCGTCCTTTACTGCACTCTAACGGATAAAGCGTAAGTTATGCGTCAGAGAAATCTCGACACTACCTTCTCCCATAAGAAGCTGTGTATAAGCAGACATCCTGCCCGCCTCCGTAGCGTAGATGGTAGCGTGTCTGCCTCACGTTCAAGACCTCGGAGTTCGAATCTCGGTCAGGGTGAGTTACCTAGATAAGGGTTTTCCAGGGTTTTACCTTATCCTTCGAGACGAATGTCGGGTAACACTAAGCTCCATGAAACCTGGACTCATTTAAGCATTATTTCACCCATTCCATTCACCGCCCGATATGACAACGTTGGAGGACGTTTTAGTGTACAGAGTGAATAGGGCGCATGTTTTTAACGGTTTTGCTCCTTGTGTAGCAGGCGTTCCCTGCCACACACGTTTGCTGTCCTTGTCCCACTGTGTAAGACAGCACATTCCTTTCAGGAACCTTCTTTGCGTTGTTGGGGACTATGTTCCAAGGGAACGCCGCCTAAAGCAATACCGGCTACACACATGGTCTGTGGGCATTACCGGTAACCAAAAGGCACCTATTTCAGCCTGAGTAAATTTCTCCCCAACCAAGATTTTGTCTGGCTTAACATTTATACACTTAGTGTTCAAATTAATGTCACTAGAAGTACATACCCGAATTTGCAGCCATTGAGGAGCAACTAGCTACTTCCCTTCTTCCTCCAACTGAATTTCCCCGCGCCGTCCTGCAACTCCCACATCCGAGGGCAGGTACATGTGTGACTCCCCTCGGGCTGTTCCTTACTCCGCCAACGCCTCTACTGCTGCGTAGGTTTAGCCAAATGGAGGTGCCGTGGGTTGCTAAGGCCCTGGCGCGCTTTGAGCTTTTGAATCGGGACTGCGTTTTATCGACATAATCTCTTAACAATACATTGGTAAAGGTCGACAGACTCATCCTCTAGTTTCCCTGTCGTCGTGGGAGGGTAATCCCATATTTTAGCAGTAAACGGAATCTGGACTGCTCTTCTTCCCCAGAAATATCAAGAAACGTACTCGTCGCCAAACAATAACACACAATAACAATCAAGTCGTTGACAGATTGTTGCGCATCATGAGGGCCAGATTAGCGAGAGTTTAGTGTTAGTTTAGTTTAGTTTTATGTGTTAACCGTTAAGAGGTTGTATGTTGTCTCGGAGTAAGGTAATTAAAGTATGACAGCCTAGCCTGGGATTTTTGGAATATGTAACAGAATTTCTTAGAAATTTATAGAGTGATTTTAGAACGTAAAGGAGCAAATTTCAGAAATGTATAAATGAAGTGGCAAGGTCGTATTCCAAGTTATGTAATAATGCGGGTCAAGGGAGAGGTTATTAGGCGAATATTGAACATGAGTCACACATTCTGGGCTATGTTGAACCCTCGATCTTGGGGATGGTACTTTGTACTCCTTAAGAGAAACACAGACCATTCATAAAATGCTATTTTCGTTATTCGGGGTTCTCAAAACATGTATTAAGAATGAAATTTCTCAGAATTACTTTGACACTGCAGTTGGCGTATTACCGATGCAATTACGAGGACGACGACTTCATTATTCAACGCTCTTCCCTGGCTACGGTTGACTGCAGTACATGAGGGGTTCAATGTGACAAGACCAGCTCTTCGACGTTTTTGGCAGTTGCCTAGCATGAAACGTAATCGTTCCAAAATTTGTCGAAGAATCTAACGAAACAGTAGCCAATGTATTACAAAGTGGCGAGTGGAGACACTTTTATAATTCATTTAACAAAATTCAAGAGCGTTTAGCAGCCGTAAAAGCTGTTTCTAAATCTGCAATTAAAAATATTGTCACGACTGGCGGCGTACGCACACAGACAGTGCAACACGGAGATAAAATGCTTAAAGTCTGTCTAGTCAAAGTCAGTGCAGTTGCCGTTAAAATTATGACCGTCATAAATCTATCTGCACACTTCAGAAATGGAACACTGTCGTTGAGGACCAATAGTAACCCTGATTTTCTGGAAATGACAGTCGTATGTTTACTCCACATGGAGTCTCAGTTGCCAAAGTTCCAACTTCCAGTTGATCTGTTTCATTACGTGCAGAAATTCGTTGTGTGCCACGATGTGGAGTGGTAAATGCAAATGAAGAAGTAGTAAATAACTTTCAGTCAAGTGACAATAATCAAAGTGATGACAATAGGGTGAATGAATTGGAAAGTGTTGCTGGGCCGAGTTATGTTACTGGAAAAGCCTTTAAAAAAAGTTATAACGAGAACTCTTTCTAAGCAAATTTAAGCGCTTGTTTTGAACACATATAAATACGTGCTGAAAAATAATCTTGGTAAGGGGCCATGCAATGAACCTGATAAATTCTGGGTATTCACAGCAATACAGTAAGAAATATTGTGACGAAAGGAATACCAAAGACGCCGATCACGTGTGAAAACAAAAGGAAACGTTTCTCTAAAGTTTCGATAATTTCACATGCAATTTAATTCGCCGAGAAATTTATAGATTCTATGCATAAGGAAGAGCATCCACCTTAGATGAATTGGTTGCACATTTGCAAGAAATCTGAGATTTTCTTTATGGGCACTGCACTTTGTGCGGAGTCCTAAAGGAGCTGGGTTTCTAATACCGCACTTTGAATAAAATAAGGGTTATTATGCAATCTAGTAGAATTGTAGTCTGGCGATATATATTTGTCAAAACTAAGGAAGTTTCGCAGTAATGGACATAAGATTATTTAAATGAAATCTCGTACGACACCCATGACGTATCGAGAAAGGTGGCAACCTTGCAGAACGGACTGAGAGAAGGAGGGTGTGTGTAAGGTTCGTTAAAAGAGGCGGCCGAACTGCACTAGACAGACTTTACCGAAACAGATAACGTTAAACGACTAGAAAGCTCGTGTTTCTTCTGGTGGCATGTTACAGAACATTGCTGAAATGTCTGGAAATATTAATGGAGGTATAAAAGAAGCCGTGGCTAGGTTATCGAGAGTCGAAATGAGAGTGTAATCTCAACTGTGTTTGTGGTCAACGACCTTGGACGATTATTTGTGTATGTCACGTAATTCTGCTACTCTAAGGTTTGACCAAAGTGTGTTTTTACGGAAATAAAGAAAATTTTGAAATTCTGTAACTTGGCTTGTAATTCTACGAACGCACAAAGTCACAACATAAGAAAGTAATTGAGTGAGGTACAAATTGGCGCAGTTTATACATTTATACTCCAAAACGGAACAAAAACCCGGAAAAACAATGTACAAGTTTAGTTTGTCCAGTCTTCAAGATGAACTTTAGATAATTTAAAGGTTAAAGTTTTGCCGATTGTCACGGCGAAGGCGGGTGAATCAATTCAATGACAACCAAAACATTCCACCACCTTTGTTGAAATGCTCAAGGACATCCAGTGGCCGGAAGCGTGTTGTCGTGAAGGATACGTTCAAATAACGAAAAAACCCGCCTCGGTAGCGTAGATGGTAATGTGTGTGTCTCACGTTCAAGAGGTTCCAAGTTCGAATCTCGGTCAGGGTGAGTTACCTTGATAAGGTTGTTCCGGGTTTTCCCTTATCCTGATGGACGAATGTCAGGTAACTCTAAGCTCTATGGACCCTGGACACATTTCAGCATCATTTCACCAATTTCATTAATCGTCCGATATGGCTTAATGTTGGAGGACGTAAAATTATAAAGAAAAAAATAAAGAAAAATAAAAACAACGAAAATGCAGAGCACTCCGCTTCCAGAACCTTCTCACCGCGACCACAAGCCAAACTTCGGGAAGTTCCGTTACCGAGCGCGAAGGCTCAGGCGATTTCGTCTCTGGTCCACATTCGGGAGGTCTGGGTTCGATTCCCGTGGGCGACCTACCTGACCCATGCGTTTTTTCCGAGGTTTTTCCTAGTCGCCAGGCGAATGCCGGGTAGGTTAATTACATCCCCCAAATTTCCTGTCCCTCTGCTTCACCTCCATTATCATTTAACATCATGTCTTATCTAGTGGTTGCTTTCACGGAAGAGGTGTCGGTGGGTATTTCGGTGCTGCATGGCAGGATCTGCTCTTGTTAAACACTTCCTCCTCCAGTGGGATGATCTCCGAACCTGGTCTGGTGAGCCGTTTCAGGAACACAGTACAATGGTATGCCAGTTGCATTGCCCTACCGAGGAGTTTCCAACTGATAAAGTGTAGAGACCCCACCCTCTGTACTGACGTGCTCCTCTCGCCTCATCATTCCTCCAGGTTGTGCCTCACTTGGGACATAGTTTGGGCCTCCGTTCGAATCCCTTCCTTAGCGTAATCCAATGCAGTCCATTTGTTTCCCATACCCTGACAAGTTTCTCATACTTAGACTCCAAATTGATGACACCTACAGGTAACAGTCCGGCCAGAGGGGATTCTTCCCTGGGCAGACTCATTTGCTGACCAACCTATAGTCTCTTGGGACGTATTATCTTCTCTATTCCCTGGCTATGTATCACCTTATATCTAGAATTATCTTCAATATGTGTCTCACCCTCGGGTACTTTCCACGAGAGTGGAGGGAAGTCCGGGTGATTTGCATATTGAGACCTGGAAAGGATCCGGTACACCCCTTCAGCTGCCGATCTATTAGCCTCCTTTCCACCCTCTCGAAAGTTCTCCAGAGGTTGATTCTCACCCCCCAATTCTGGGAGGCATTCAAGCCATTCCCGACCATCAGTTTGGTTTTCGTCCTGAGCACTCAACAGTTCAGTAGTTGCTGCGTGTGGTGGACACTGCTGCCCTGGACTTCCAGAAAGGCGCCTTCAAGGCTGCGGTTTCGTTGGATGTCGAGAAGGCCTTCTCTACGACATGGCACGCCGGACTCCTATACAAACTGATCTACCTGGGGCTCCCAACACAAATGATCAACATCCTACACAGCTTCTTGCGACACCACCCCTTCCAAGTCACAGTCGCGGGGACAACATCAACACTAAGACCAGAGAGAGGCGAAGTCCCCAAAGGCTCTTTACTATCTCCCACCCTATTCAATGTCTTTATGGCAGCTTTCCCCACAGAGCTACGAGTCAAAATGGCACAGTACGCTGACGACGTGCTTCTGTTCTGCAAAGACAAACATCAGAGCCTTCAACCCATTACAGACACCTCCGCCTCACACAACAGTGGTGTCAGCGTTGGCGGATGTCCGTAACTCTGGACCAAAGCCACGCCATACTTTTCACAAAGCTCTATACCTCCGAAAACTGCCCCAACTTCAGCTTCCGAGGTCGAAGGATAGAGTGGAATAACTCTGACCAGTACTTAGGAGTCAATTTGAACAGAAGTCTAACTTTTCGCCAGCACATCAAGGACCTATCGGCGAAGGTGCAGGGAGCAGTTGTTTCCCTATTATCCAATGCTGGGATCGACCTCGATGCCACTTGGCCTGAGGTTATACCTCTTCAGAGCGCTGGTAATCCCGGTGATGCTATATGTCTGCGAGATCTGGGGCATGGCTTCAACGTGCACAGAATAGAGGACTACGGTCTATATATTCTGTGAGTCGTTATTTTCCTCCAGTTTGCTACGTGAGGCCTCAGGTCTTCCATACGTGGAGGATGGAATTAGGCGTCGGGCTTCAAAATTGTATGCTACTTTATCCAGACATAGAAGTGTCCTTGTTAGATCATTGGGACTTTATGATCCCACTAGACGCCGTTCTAGACTGTTACGGGTACCCCGCATGGCTTGCGGGCATCCAAGATAACCCAGGAGCTTATCCTAACAGCAGCTTAAGCTGAGCTCCACATAATCTTCTAAGCTGTTTGGCATCAACATTTTCCAACTAAATAACTAACTTTAAAATTAAAACACCAGGGTACAAGGTATTACATCCATTTCCACAACCTGAATTGTAACCTCAAAAACAAAAATCCACCTCAAAACCCACATTACATCCTGTAAAACCCCTAACGGGTTGCCACGCAGCAAAAACCTTCTGGTTTTATACAGCCAGCCAGCTCCACGGACGGGCGGACGGATATCTTGAATTAGGTTTTGAACCACATTAAACTTCATTAGAAATACAAGTTTTCTGTAGTTGTGCTTGATTCCACTGAAGTTCTTGCGAAGAAAGCTTAAACAACTGGGGTTCAAATGGAGTCGTTGCAAGATTTTGGTAGAATGGCGGGATATAGCTGTTTGGCAAACACAGTATTTAAATGACATCAAATTGTACAGGGCAGAGGGATGGGATGTTGTATAAATCCAACAATCGCATTCAGTAAGCAAGTGCCTCCAGTCAGAGGAAGAACAGTAATTAGGAGGCGGCAAATTAATTCAAATTACCATCCTTAAAGATAAGATAAATTAATGAAAATGCTTTGCTAAACCAATAAAAAACTCTTGTTATATTATCTTGTTATAATATGAAATTAGAATGCACAGAGTAATGATTAAAATAGCGATTAACTTAAAGAATAAGAAGGGGAGAATATAATTTAATATAGCATACATATGAGCATCCAGGCAAGGCAGAGAAAATATTGTGACTTAGTGGGTTCGTGAAATTAAAAGTCAGTTAGTGACACGAGACAAATGGGTAGGCGTGGCCTCAATGCTTCCCCCCTGGCCCTACTGCCGGCCGGTTCTATAGGGAGTTCCGACGTTCGGGTGACAATATTCTTGTAAAAATCTGCACACTTCGGAGAGACAGGAAAGGAGGACCGTTACTCTCTTTGTGCAGGGAAAGGCTCAATGTCTGAGAACTATAAAATATTCACTAGCCAGGAATTTGTTGGGAGAAAATGTGGCAGAGCATGAACGCTAAAGGGATATACTTCGCTGATTTGATAACGAATTATACCGTTACAGAGAGCCCAGGGTAGGCGTTTCCCAGCTCAGGGTGGGCTGAACGTCAATGAGTTAAATGAGTTTTGCAAACCAATGCGAAAATTCGAAATAAATGAGAAACCAGTAATAATGTAAGATTTGAGAAGGGTGAGCTAGTTTGTCATGTGATAAAGTTAGAGAGGGGATCAGAATAAGGTTCGAACTGAATCGAGGTGACACTACGACAGGAAGGACGTGTTCATGAGCATTAAGAAGGAGAAGCGAAGATTTAAAATCCGATATGTAGGGACACAACCAGCATAAGTGGAAGCAGTATTAGGAGTTTATTATAGCAGTCACCGTATAAAAAAAGTAATAGAAACCTCGCGGAAGTAAGTTTAAACAAGTAATCCAGGGTTTCCAGTAAACTGAATTTATGTTGGAATTTTACTAACAAGTTGTCACCGATACAAATCACTTAGTAAGAATTAAACTAAAGACCCAAAGTGTTATTAATACAACTCAGTAGCCCACCAAAAATCCATTTCCTACAACCATACACCTGAGGATAAGAGAACTCATAGCTCCAATCAAATCAAATAATTTAACTCTGGTATGCGGGTTTGCCGCAACTTACAGTCAGCATTGGAATGGGGCAGAAATTCATTATTGTTCATGGTGGAGTGAGGACGGATTTGTCGAGAGTGCACTGAGGCGGACAAACTTCAGGAGACTATCACAGATCCATGAATTTTGAACACTTTCGAAAATGGTTGGAAAGGGAGCTTGCTCCAGCAATTTGCCACCCTAGTGTTATTGTACCACAACAGTGACAGGGACAAGAAGCCAAACATGGCAACTTTAAAGTTTCAAGTGACATGTTGAATGGAGGACCACAGTATCGATTTTGATTCTGCAATGTCAAAAGCAAAATTGTTGGAAATTATCAACAGTAAGCCTCGTGATAAGCAATTCGCCATTGACAACATTATTTATGTACATGGTCACATTCCATTACACCTTCCACCTATCACCCTGACTTAAACCCCATTAAATTCGTATGGGGTGATATTAAGGGAAAAGTTGTGTGCCAACAAGAAACAAGAATTGTGCCGACAATTGTTTTCGGAGTACTCGTTTTGACAGTGTAAAGTTAACACATGACCTCACAATCGATTAAGAAACAGAATCATAGTTACTTTAAACCCTGAGGAACCAAGCAGTGATTCAGAAGAAAATGCAGAGAGTGAATCGAACAGTGAATGCGAATGCGTGTGAAACAGATGACTGTACAACCCGCGGATGTAGGAGAAAATGACGGTAGAGGGTTGGTAAGACACGCGGTCCAGTTATAGTTCAATTAAAAGACTATACAGTAAGCTAATCACAAAATTCTCCACTGGATCCATTACTTTACGTAGTATACCGATGACACCTCTATTATTTAAGTGGGTTAGATACTAAAAACTTCACCAGGCCATAAAACAATTGGAAATATGGGTAACATGCAACGGATTGATATCAAATACAACTAAAACAGAAATCTTCCAATTCAAAACGTAGAAGAAAATACGTAAAATAACTTAACTTCAGTAGCTACAAAAGAAGCAACACTCTTAGCTCTATTTGTAAATAATATCGTCAAATGGACTAGCCAACTAAATTATTTAGAAAAATTAAATATTGCCTGTTTCAACATGTCCTACCTGGCTAAAATAACAAATTTAGAAACAGTTACTTTCATCCAGTACTTTCATATGGGGAAATGCAACAAGTTGTCATAGAATCTTAAGAATTCAGAAAAAAAAAATCATACGTATTCAAATTATGGAGCTTCTTGCAGACCACAAATCTGCCTATATATATATATATATATATATATATATATATATATATATATATATATATATATACAACCTGGTTTTACATTTACGTAATAATTACAATATCAACACAAGACATCCAGCTCATAGGTTAGCACTGCTCGTAAAAACTCCACATTATATGGGAATTAAGATATATAATGAATTGTCACAAACATTTAGGGAAATCCAAAACCAAAATCTCTTCAAAAACTCCGTTAAAAGTTTACTTGGCAGTAAGGCGTATTATTCATAAAGGAATACATGAGAACTGCTTTCAGGAGATAGAGTGACGTTTACCTTTGTAACAATTGCTTGTTCACTTGTCTACATTAAATTTGTATTACTTTTGGTTATTACATTAAGGTTACACTCCCACTCATACTCCAAGGTTGTAGATAAAATGGGGAACAGAAAATGTAGCACTTTTAGCTGACAAAACTCAGACTACTATGATAGTCATAGTAACCACCAGCGCGGAGGTTTCTTGGTTCGGAACTTCCACAGCAAGTTCATAGATTGCGTTTTAGCGCTTTCCCGGCATAATTCATTCCAATATACATTGGTAAAGACTCAAACCACGGCCCTCTTACATATACTGTATAGCGGACATGTAACCAGATTTTCTATTCGTAGCTAATCTCTCACCATCCTAATCAGCCACACGTTCGGGCGCCATATGTAACCAGATTTCTATGTTGAAGATAGGATGCACGATGACTGTTTCGAAGACCCAGGTCGGGGAGCCAGATGTAACAGGGTTACCTCGCAGTAGATTGAATTCTTTCTTGATGATTGTGTTTGATTAAATAAGAGTCATGAGATCTCTCGTTTTCAGGTGTGGTTTCGAGTGAAATAAATACAATTTTGGATAAGTCCAATTTCGTAATATATAATATAATTGTATAATCTGGATTACATTTTACTCCAACTTTCTTTCCTAGTCAATCATTGCAGGTTACCTCCAGCATATCGACAAATCGACAGTTTCCGTTAATTACATAAAATCGCTCATCACTATTAAAACACATCGTCTTTCCCCCATCAAGATTACAGAACATATCTCTTTTCGAAGATTATTGATTTTTCCGTTACTATTCAAAACTTTTACATTCACCGCGACGCCCGCCTCGGTAGCGTGGTGGTAGTGTGTCTGCCTCACGTTCAAGAGGTCCCGAGTTCGAATCTCGGTCAGGTTGAGTTACCTGGATAACGTTTTTTCTGGAGTTTTCCCTTATACTGAAAGACGAATGTCGGGTAACTCTAAGCTCTATGGATCCTGGGCTCATTTGAGCATCATTTCACCCATTCCATTCATTGTCATTACATGGCCCACTAATAGTCATATCAGAAAACAAATCTTCTTTAAAAGTTCAAACTAGCTTTACAAACGGAAATTTCAAAGGACAAGGTTTACGTCACGGTACGTAGGGGACTCGGCATGGTGTATTGTAGCTATGTCCCCAAGTGCGGCATTCCCGGGAGGAAGGTTGAGACGAGCGTACACGAAGAACGGCCTTCCCTAGGAGTCACAATTTACCAGTTGGAAACTCCCCGGCAGGCATCCCATCCACCGAGGCCGGCCCGTAGACTCGAGACCGTCGTATCGTAGGAGGAAGCGTTTACCAGAACACATCATCCTGACATGCACCGCCGAGACACCTTCCGACCACCACATGATGTGAAATAATAGAGATGAAATGAGGGGACAGGAAATTAACCTAATTAGCCTACCCAGCATTCGCGTAGTGACCCGGTCACGAGAATCGATCTCGGACCTCTGGAATGTGGTCCACAGACAAAACTGCATGACCTCGGAATGACAGTAATTCTTGATCATTATAGTTGGTCTCCCTGATCTGGGGGTAACATCTCTGCTTCCCGAGATCAAGCTCGGCGAAGGGTGGGCGGAAGGTCGATGCACTTTCTCGGATGTTAAAGTCCTTAGCGTGGCTGCCTTCGGAAGGAAAGTAAAGTCGATGGTTCGTATTTATGATAACTAACGCAACCTCGTCTGATATAGAGGCCTCTGAGCAAAATTAAGCAATCTTTCATGCTCAAATTAGAATCGAACGTTGAGAACCAAACCAGTTAAATAAACCGCAATTTCAATTCCAAACATTTTAAAAGAAAATGAGGTGAGAGTGCACAGTCGAATCTTGTACAGCCCGTGGATGTAGTATTGTGATGACGACGGCTAAGTGTGAGTCAGACAATTCCACCAGTCAAAAGAACAAAACGCATTTAAAAAAAAATCGCATTGCTTAGGAACAGAAAAGAAATATAGACGCATCTGACGAGAAATTGATTACTATATTTCAAAATCATTGTTGTCTTTGTGACAAAACGCATAAATCACACAAAGATAATTTACTGAAAGAAAATGCCTTAGAAGCAAATTACGAATGAACTAAAATGTGAAGGTAGACATGAGTTGCTTATGTTATTTACTATGTTATCTGTCGACTTTGTGAGAAAGGTTAGGTTAGGTAAGCTATAACATATTTTGTTTTCTTTATACATAGAAAAAGCACAATATAGTAATTATTAATTATTATTTGCATCAACTGACATTGTAGTTGGGGAAAGAACTGTTCCATTGTTTTAAGTGCTAAATAATTCTGACGGTTTCGAGAAAGAGTAGTTTCGTGAAATGTGTAACACTATTTCTATTCTGGTATGATGCCCACGTTGTGGCGACATATGTAGCAGGATTTCTACGATAAAGATGGGATGCACACTGACTATTTAGAAGACCATTTCGATGTTCGACGACAGTATCCGCAACATGTAAATTAATTGTTCTTTATGGAAATACAGAATTCAATGCAATAGCCGGGATTTGAACCACGGATCTTCTGGTCTGCGTCCAGCCGTTCTAACCATTCAGCTACTATGGCCAACGTGCCAACATGACATTAAATTCTCCAACTGACTCGTGTTTCTCCCGGTAAACCACTAGGAGTTCTCATAAACACATGGGACAACTACCTTAATGGCGACTTACTATGCTGTAAGTACTTTAAGGCCCGGGCTTTATAGTAAACCACTAGGAGTTCTCATAAACACATGAGACAACTACCTTAATGACGACTTACTATGCTGTAAGTACTTTAAGGCCCGGGCTTTATAGTAAACCACTAGGAGTTCTCATAGACACATGAGACAACTACCTTAATGACGACTTACTACGCTGTAAGTACTTTAAGGTCCGGGCTTTATAGTAAACCACTAGGAGTTCTCATAAACACATGAGACAACTACCTTAATGACGACTTACTATACTGTAAGTACTTTAAGGTCCGGGCTTTATAGTAAACCACTAGGAGTTCTCATAAACACATGGGACAACTACCTTAATGACGACTTACTACGCTGTAAGTACTTTAAGGCCCGGGCTTTATAGTAAAGCACTAGGAGTTCTCATAAACACATGAGACAACTACCTTAATGACGACTTACTATGCTGTAAGTACTTTAAGGCCCGAGCTTTATAGTAAACCACTAGGAGTTCTCATAAACACATGAGACAACTACCTTAATGCCGACTTACTATGCTGTAAGTACTTTAAGACCCGGGCTTTATAGTAAACCACTAGGAGTTCTCATAAACACACGAGACAACTACCTTAATGCCGACTTACTATGCTGTAAGTACTTTAAGGCCCGGGCTTTATAGTAAACCACTAGGAGTTCTCATAAACACATGAGACAACTACCTTAATGCCGACTTACTATGCTGTAAGTACTTTAAGGCCCGGGCTTTATAGTAAAGCACTAGGAGTTCTCATAAACACATGAGACAACTACCTTAATGACGACTTACTATGCTGTAAGTACTTTAAGGCCCGAGCTTTATAGTAAACCACTAGGAGTTCTCATAAACACATGAGACAACTACCTTAATGCCGACTTACTATGCTGTAAGTACTTTAAGACCCGGGCTTTATAGTAAACCACTAGGAGTTCTCATAAACACACGAGACAACTACCTTAATGCCGACTTACTACGCTGTAAGTACTTTAAGACCCGGGTTTTATAGTAAACCACTAGGAGTTCTCATAAACACATGGGACAACTACCTTAATGCCGACTTACTATGCTGTAAGTACTTTAAGATCCGGGCTTTATAGTAAACCACTAGGAGTTCTCATAAACACACGAGACAACTACCTTAATGTCGACTTACTACGCTGTAAGTACTTTAAGACCCGGGCTTTATAGTAAACCACTAGGAGTTCTCATAAACACATGAGACAACTACCTTAATGACGACTTACTATGCTGTAAGTACTTTAAGATCCGGGCTTTATAGTAAACCACTAGGAGTTCTCATAAACACATGGGACAACTACCTTAATGCCGACTTACTATGCTGTAAGTACTTTAAGATCCGGGCTTTATAGTAAACCACTAGGAGTTCTCATAAACACATGAGACAACTACCTTAATGCCGACTTACTATGCTGTAAGTACTTTAAGATCCGGGCTTTATAGTAAACCACTAGGAGTTCTCATAAACACATGGGACAACTACCTTAATGCCGACTTACTATGCTGTAAGTACTTTAAGATCCGGGCTTTAAAGTAAACCACTAGGAGTTCTCATAAACACATGAGACAACTACCTTAATGACGACTTACTATGCTGTAAGTACTTTAAGGCCCGAGCTTTATAGTAAACCACTAGGAGTTCTCATAAACACATGAGACAACTACCTTAATGCCGACTTACTATGCTGTAAGTACTTTAAGACCCGGGCTTTATAGTAAACCACTAGGAGTTCTCATAAACACACGAGACAACTACCTTAATGCCGACTTACTACGCTGTAAGTACTTTAAGACCCGGGTTTTATAGTAAACCACTAGGAGTTCTCATAAACACATGGGACAACTACCTTAATGCCGACTTACTATGCTGTAAGTACTTTAAGATCCGGGCTTTATAGTAAACCACTAGGAGTTCTCATAAACACACGAGACAACTACCTTAATGCCGACTTACTACGCTGTAAGTACTTTAAGACCCGGGTTTTATAGTAAACCACTAGGAGTTCTCATAAACACATGGGACAACTACCTTAATGCCGACTTACTATGCTGTAAGTACTTTAAGATCCGGGCTTTATAGTAAACCACTAGGAGTTCTCATAAACACATGGGACAACTACCTTAATGCCGACTTACTATGCTGTAAGTACTTTAAGATCCGGGCTTTATAGTAAACCACTAGGAGTTCTCATAAACACATGGGACAACTACCTTAATGACGACTTACTATGCTGTAAGTACTTTAAGACCCGGGCTTTATAGCAAACCACTAGGAGTTCTCATAAACACATGAGACAACTACCTTAATGACGACTTACTATGCTGTAAGTACTTTAAGACCCGGGCTTTATAGCAAACCACTAGGAGTTCTCATAAACACATGAGACAACTACCTTAATGACGACTTACTATGCTGTAAGTACTTTAAGATCCGGGCTTTATAGTAAACCACTAGGAGTTCTCATAAACACATGAGACAACTACCTTAATGACGACTTACTATGCTGTAAGTACTTTAAGGCCCGGGCTTTATAGTAAACCACTAGGAGTTCTCATAAACACATGGGACAACTACCTTAATGACGACTTACTATGCTGTAAGTACTTTAAGACCCGGGCTTTATAGCAAACCACTAGGAGTTCTCATAAACACATGGGACAACTACCTTAATGACGACTTACTATGCTGTAAGTACTTTAAGACCCGGGCTTTATAGCAAACCACTAGGAGTTCTCATAAACACATGAGACAACTACCTTAATGACGACTTACTACGCTGTAAGTACTTTAAGACCCGGGCTTTATAGCAAAC
The DNA here is from genome assembly GCA_030765055.1 of Mantis religiosa. NCBI lineage: Eukaryota > Metazoa > Arthropoda > Insecta > Mantodea > Mantidae > Mantis > Mantis religiosa. Next base: position 1,124,591 of record JAUKNK010000126.1, read on the forward strand.
CACTATTAGGTACAATTAATGGAACTTAATTGTTCTTTCACACTAGCCGTGTGTAGGCTAAAGTATGGAAGATAGAGTCAGACTGAAAAGTTCTATGCCATAGCCGGGATTTGAACCACGAAGAAGTTGGCGAATTTAATGTCATGTCGGCACGTTGGCCATAGTAGCTCAAGGGTTTAGAGCGGCTGGACGGCAACCAGAAGATCCGTGGTTCAAATCCCAGCTTTGGCATTGAATTTTTCAGTCTGACTCTATCTTTTCCATCCGTAACTTTCACATGGATACTCAAACCGTCCTTACAGTACATAAGTATATAACATAAACATAGGACTGAGGGGGATGGCTCAAGTGCCGTTGTCTGTTGCCCGATTTTTTTTAATCCAACGAGCAGCAAATATGCTTTACAGATGTTTGTTATTGAAACTCTTAGTAACAGAACACAACAATTGAGGTAGCCGAGAACGACTCCTCTAGCTAAATATGGCACGATCACTGTAACACAAATTGAGGATCTAAAAGTTTGATAGGTATCACTCGTGTGGGTCGTCTGTACTGGAGAGGGCACTCAGGAGAAGATCTTGTGGCAGTCTGCGCTTGAGGCAAGTTGGTTGGCGAGTGCGAAGCCGAGATTGTAGGTAACAGCTGCAGGGACCTCCTGGAACTGGTAAAAGAAAGGTCGTGCCAGCCGACGGATGTACTGGAGAGGTCACTCAGGAAAAGATCTTGTGGCAGTCTGCGCTTGAGGCGAGTTGGTTGGCGAGTGCGAGCGCCGAGATTGTAGGTAACAGCTGCAGGGACCTCCTAGAACTGGTAAAAGAAAGGTCGTGCCAGCCGGCGGATGTACTGGAGAGGTCACTCAGGAAAAGATCTTGTGGCAGTCTGCGCTTGAGGCGAGTTGGTTGGCGAGTGCGAGCGCCGAGATTGTAGGTAACAGCTGCAGGGACCTCCTAGAACTGGTAAAAGAAAGGTCGTGCCAGCCGACGGATGTACTGGAGAGGTCACTCAGGAAAAGATCTTGTGGCAGTCTACACTTGAGGCGAGTTGGTTGGCGAGAGCGAGCGCCGAGATTGTAGGTAGCAGCTGCAGGGACCTCCTGGAAATGGTCAAAAAAGGTCCTGCCAGCCGGAGGATGTACTGGAGAAGTCACTCAGGAGAAGATCCTGGGGCAGTCTGCGCTTGAGGTGAGGTGGTTGGCGAGTGCGAGCCCCGAGATTGTAGGTAACAGCTGCAGGGACCTCCAGGAAATGGAAAAAGAAAGGTCGAGCCTGCTGGCGGATGTACTGGAGAGGTCATTCAGGAAAAGACCTTGTGGCAGTCTGTGCTTGAGGCAAGTTGGTTGGTTAGTGCGAGCGCCGAGATTGTAGGTAACAGCTGCAGGGACCTCCTGGAAATGGTAAAAGAAAGGTCGTGCCAGCTGGCGGATGTACTGGAGAGGTCACTCAGGAAAAGATCTTGTGGCAGTCTGCGCTTGAGGTGAGGTGGTTGGCGAGTGCCGAGATTGTAGGTAACAGCTGCAGGGACCTCCTGGAAATGGTAAAAGAAAGGTCGTGCCAGCTGGCGGATGTACTGGAGAGGTCACTCAGGAGATCTTGTGGCAGTATGCGCTTGAGGCGAGTGCGAGCGCCGAGATTGTAGGCAACCGCTGCAGGGACCTCCTGGAAATGGTAAAAGAAAGGTCGTGCCAGCTGGCGGATGTACTGGAGAGGTCACTCAGGAGAAGATCCTGTGGCAGTCTGCGCTTGAGGCGTGTTGGTTGGCGAGTGCGAGCGCCGAGACTGTAGTCAACCGCTTCAGGGACCTCCTGGAAATGGTAAAAGAAGGGTCATGCCAGCTGGCGGATATAATACAGAGAGAACTCAGGAAAAGATCTTGTTGCAGTCTGCGCTTGAGGCGAGTTGGTTGGCGAGTGCGAGCGCCAAGATTGTAGGCAACCGCTGCAAGGGACCTCCAGGAAATGGTAAAAGAAGGGTCGTGCCAGCTGGCGGATGTAATACAGAGAGCACTCAGGAAAAGATCTTGTGGCAGTCTGTGCTTGAGGCAAGTTGGTTGGCGAGTGCGAGCGCCGAGAATGTAGGTAACCCCTGCAGGGACCTCCTGGAAATTGTAAAAGAAAGGTCGTGCCAGCTGGCGGGTGTACTTGAGAAGTCACTCAGGAGAAGATCTTGTGGCAGTCTGCGCTTGAGGCAAGTTGGTTGGCGAGTGCGAGCGCCGATATTGTAGGTAACCCCTGCAGGGACCTCCTGGAAATGGTAAAAGAAAGGTCGTGCAGGCCGGCGGATGTACTGGAGAGGTCACTCAGGAGAAGATCTTGTGGCAGTCTGCGCTTCAGGCAAGTTGGTTGGCGAGTGCGAGCGCCGATATTGTAGGTAACCCCTGTAGGGACCTCCTGGAAATGGTAAAAGAAAGGTCGTGCAAGCCGGCGGATGTACTGGAGAGGTCACTCAGGAGAAGATCTTGTGGCAGTCTGCGCTTCAGGCAAGTTGGTTGGCGAGTGCGAGGGCCGAGATTGTAGGTAGCATCTGCAGGGACCTCATGGAGATGGTAAAAAAAGGTCGTGCCAGCCGGCGGATGTACTGGAGAGGTCACTCAGGAGAAGATCTTGTGGCAGTCTGCGCTTCAGGCAAGTTGGTTGGCGAGTGCGAGCGCCGAGATTGTAGGTAGCATCTGCAGGGACCTCATGGAGATGGTAAAAGAAAGGTCGTGCCAGCCGGTGGATGTACTGGAGAGGTCACTCAGGAGAAGATCTTGTGGCAGTCTGCGCTTGAGGCGAGCGCCGAGATTGTAGGTAACAACTGCAGGGACCTCCTGGAAATGGTAAAAGAAAGGTCGTGCCAGCAGTCGGATGTACTGAAGAAGTCACTCAGGAGAAGATCTTGTGGCAGTCTGCGCTTGAGGCAAGTTGGTTGGCGAGTGCGAGCGCCGAGATTGAAGGTAACCGCTGCAGGCACCTCCTGGAAATGGTAAAAGAGAGGTCGTGCCGGCCGGCGGATGTACTGGAGAAGTCACTCAGGAGAAGATCTTGTGGCAGTCTGTGCTTGAGGCAAGTTGGTTGGCGAGTGCGAGCGCCGAGATTGTAGGTAACCCCTGCAGGGTCCTCCTGGAAATGGTAAAAGAAAGGTTCTGCCAGCCGGCGGATGTACTGGAGAGGTCACTCAGGAGAAGATCTTGTGGCAGTCTGCGCTTGAGGCGAGTTGGTTGGCGAGTGCGAGCGTCGAGATTGTAGGTAACAGCTGCAGGGACCTGCTGGAAATGGTAAAAGAAAGGTCTTGCCAACCGGCGGATGTACTGGAGAGGTCACTCAGGAAAAGATCTTGTGGTAGTCTGCGCTTGAGGCAAGTTGGTTGGCGAGTGCGAGCGCCGAGATTGTAGGCAACCGCTGCAGGGACCTCCTGGAACTGGTAAAAGAAAGGTCTTGCCAACCGGCGGATGTACTGGAGAGGTCACTCAGGAAAAGATCTTGTGGTAGTCTGCGCTTGAGGCAAGTTGGTTGGCGAGTGCTAGCGCCGAGATTGTAGGCAACCGCTGCAGGGACCCCTTGGAACTGGTAAAAGAAAGGTCTTGCCAACCGGCGGATGTACTGGAGAGGTCACTCAGGAAAAGATCTTGCGGTAGTCTGCGCTTGAGGCAAGTTGGTTGGCGAGTGCGAGCGCCGAGATTGTAGGTAACAGCTGCAGGGACCTCCTGGAACTGGTAAAAGAAAGGTCTTGCCAACCGGCGGATGTACTGGAGAGGTCACTCAGGAAAAGATCTTGTGGCAGTCTGCGCTTGAGGTGAGTTGGTTGGCGAGTGCGAGCGTCGAGATTGTAGGTAACAGCTGCAGGGACCTGCTGGAACTGGTAAAAGAAAGGTCTTGCCAACCGGCGGATGTACTTGAGAGGTCACTCAGGAAAAGATCTTGTGGTAGTCTGCGCTTGAGGCAAGTTGGTTGGCGAGTGCGAGCGCCGAGATTGTAGGCAACCGCTGCAGGGACCTCCTGGAACTGGTAAAAGAAAGGTCTTGCCAACCGGCGGATGTACTGGAGAGGTCACTCAGGAAAAGATCTTGTGGTAGTCTGCGCTTGAGGCAAGTTGGTTGGCGAGTGCGAGCGCCGAGATTGTAGGTAACAGCTGCAGGGACCTCCTGGAACTGGTAAAAGAAAGGTCTTGCCAACCGGCGGATGTACTGGAGAGGTCACTCAGGAAAAGATCTTGTGGCAGTCTGCGCTTGAGGTGAGTTGGTTGGCGAGTGCGAGCGCCGAGATTGTAGGTAACCGCTGCAGGGACCTCCTAGATATTGTAAAAGAAAGGTCGTGCCAGCCGGCAGATGTACTGGAGAGGTCACTCAGGAAAAGATCTTGTGGCAATCTGCGCTTGAGGTGAGGTGGTTGGCGATTGCCGATATTGTAGGTATCAGCTGCAGGGACCTCCTGGAAATGGTCAAAGAAAGGTCGTGCCAGCCGGCGGATGTACTGGAGAAGTCACTCAGCAGAAGATCTTGTGGCAGTCTGTGCTTGAGGTGAGGTGGTTGGCGAGTGCGAGCGCTGAGATTGTAGGTAACCGCTGCAGGGACCTCCTGGAAATGGCGGATGTACTGGAGAGGTCACTCAGGAAAAGATCTTGTGGTAGTCTGCGCTTGAGGCAAGTTGGTTGGCGAGTGCGAGCGCCGAGATTGTAAGTAACAGCTGCAGGGACCTCCTGGAAATGGTAAAAGAAAGGTCGTGCCAGCTGGCGGATGTACTGGAGAGGTCATTCAGGAAAAGATCTTGTGGCAGTCTGTGCTTGAGGTGAGGTGGTTGGCGAGTGGGAGCGCTGAGATTGTAGGTAACAGCTGCAGGGACCTCCTGGAAATGCTAAAAGAAAGGTCGTGCTAGCCGGCGGATGTACTGGAGAGGTCACTCTGGAAAAGTACTTGTGGCAGTCTGCGCTTGAGGTGAGGTGGTTGGCGAGTGCCGAGATTGTAGGTAACAGCTGCAGGGACCTCCTGGAAATGGTATAAGAAAGGTCGTGCCAGCCGGCGGATGTACTGGAGAGGTCACTCAGGAAAAGTACTTGTGGCAGTCTGCGCATGAGGTGAGGTGGTTGGCGAGTGCCGAGATTGTAGGTAACAGCTGCAGGGACCTCCTGGAAATGGTATAAGAAAGGTCGTGCCAGCCGGCGGATGTACTGGAGAGGTCACTCAGGAAAAGTACTTGTGGCAGTCTGCGCTTGGGGTGAGGTGGTTGGCGAGTGCCGAGATTGTAGGTAACAGCTGCAGGGACCTCCTGGAAATGGTATAAGAAAGGTCGTGCCAGCCGGCGGATGTACTGGAGAGGTCACTCAGGAAAAGTACTTGTTTCAGTCTGCGCATGAGGTGAGGTGGTTGGCGAGTGCCGAGATTGTAGGTAACAGCTGCAGGGACCTCCTGGAAATGGTATAAGAAAGGTCGTGCCAGCCGGCGGATGTACTGGAGAGGTCACTCAGGAAAAGTACTTGTGGCAGTCTGCGCTTGAGGTGAGGTGGTTGGCGAGTGCCGAGATTGTAGGTAATAGCTGCAGGGACCTCCTGGAAATGGTATAAGAAAGGTCGTGCCAGCCGGCGGATGTACTGGAGAGGTCACTCAGGAAAAGTACTTTTTCAGTCTGCGCATGAGGTGAGGTGGTTGGCGAGTGCCGAGATTGTAGGTAACAGCTGCAGGGACCTCCTGGAAATGGTATAAGAAAGGTCGTGCCAGCCGGCGGATGTACTGGAGAGGTCACTCAGGAAAAGTACTTGTGGCAGTCTGCGCTTGAGGTGAGGTGGTTGGCGAGTGCCGAGATTGTAGGTAACAGCTGCAGGGACCTCCTGGAAATGGTATAAGAAAGGTCGTGCCAGCCGGCGGATGTACTGGAGAGGTCACTCAGGAAAAGTACTTGTTTCAGTCTGCGCATGAGGTGAGGTGGTTGGCGAGCGTCGAGATTGTAGGTAACAGCTGCAGGGACCTCCTGGAAATGGTATAAGAAAGGTCGTGCCAGCCGGCGGATGTACTGGAGAGGTCACTCAGGAAAAGTACTTGTGGCAGTCTGCGCTTGAGGTGAGGTGGTTGGCGAGTGCCGAGATTGTAGGTAACAGCTGCAGGGACCTCCTGGAAATGGTATAAGAAAGGTCGTGCCAGCCGGCGGATGTACTGGTGAACGGGATGAAGACCAAACTCGCGATAAAGTTGTTGGTTTCTGATAAACCATGGAGCATGTGTAGCTGTATGAAACACCCTGTTTTGTAGTACCTGCAGTTTTGCTGGTGCCACCCCAGACTGGAGCTGCATAGATAAAAATGGTACGGACTAGAGATTTGTAAAGAAGAAGGGAGAATTCATAACCAAGTGAGGTGCGCCTGTTGAGTAAAGGGTACAGTTTTGAGAGCCATTGCCCGGGTTCGATTCCCGTGGCCGATCTACCTGGCCCACGGTTTTCCCGGAAGCCAAGCAAATAATGGATAGCTTAATTACATCCCAAGAAGTTTCTTATCCCTCCATTTTACATCATCTCTCATCTGGTGGTCTCTTTCAGGGCTTAAGAGTCTCGGTGCTGCATGACAGGATGATAAGGTCCTGGTAAACACTATCTCCTCCGGTAGGACCTTTTGGATCGTTACAGGACCACGGGGAGTGAGATAATAAGGAACAGAGAATCTACGTGGACGCGAACCGTCCGCTCTCTAGGTCCCGAGAGAATACCAGCGATCTCCAAAAGGGACGCCGGCGTAACTCCAGGGGTGTCTCCAGTAGGGCAAGACCTAGAGACTAACAAGCCCCCCGTCATTACAGGGTGGAAGTGCATACGCCACCTACGTCCGTCAACCCCGCAGGGAAGACTACCGTTTCCCTCGGTCGTCGGTGTTCCTAGTGATCTAGCACACCGACCACTAGCTCTGCAGGCTAGTACACGGGAACTTCAGGCTTCCCTCAACCCCGTCCGAAAACACAGGTCCCCGATCTCCCACGAGTATCGGGAACCACTGCCACCTCGAGTCCAACCCAATCCGAACAACTCCCAACAGTAAGGGGCTCGAACGTTCGGCCCGAGGTTCTTCTAGTAGCGTCGTCAGAGGTATTACGAGAGCTAGGAGTACCTAGTGCGTACCCCACATGTGATATAGGTACAATAGACCAAGTTTGGAACTCCGTGACGAATCCCCTCGGTAGCGTAGTCCAGTCCCATTAAATATAGTATATACCTATATAAAATTCGTATAAACAATGCAATAAACGAGCAAACCAGTAATATGTTTACGCCTGTAGTTGAGACAGACAAGGCAGACTTAGCCCTAACATTACAAACAAGCGGTTTTCCTGCAACTGGAAACGTGCCTTTAGCAAAAGGGCATACGGTACATAGGTAAACCTTGAAGATTCAATAACCTATTAGTAGAAACATATGCACAGACAAAAACCATATCTCACAATAAATATAAACTAGAGAAATCATCATGTGATTCCACAAGAATATCTGCAACATAGCTGAGCGGACTGTAGCGAGTCTGCGTCACATTCAAGAGGTCACGAGTTCTAATCTCGGTCAGGGTCGTAAGGTTTTACGCCATCCTTAAATATGAATGTCAGGTAACTCCAGATCTGCCATAACCCTCACAGTTGGCAACGGTACTCACTAGTCTAACTTGACAATCGATCGATTGCACAAGCTCAGCAACAGTACCTAGTGTATCTCCTACGAGAATTAGGCAGGCCGCGGCAAACATTTAAAACACTCGCACTCAAGGCTAATGCTACTCCTTGTAAATGAAAATTTGGTAATATCGACGTGTTTAGCTGCCTGATCCCGTGTATACCAAGTGTACTGCAATGGTGTGTCGTTCAAATCGACGAATGTTGTGCGTCGTAGAGGACAACTGGATCTTGGTAATGATCGACGTAGAAACAAATGAGGTACGGATGACGATATGCCCCAACAATGCTCTACAGTCTAATTGCACACTTCGTGGAAGTAGCCGAACCAGTCAGTGAGCTCATACATTTAGTCTGGCATAGTTTGGCTGAATTACGCAGTAAGTAAATAAACAAACAATTAATAAGGTTAAAAGAATGCCCTCCAACACAAAATTGCACTAAAAGTAAAGGCGCATATTAGAAAGAAGAACCGAAGTAGACTTAACACCGAAAGACTGAGAATGATAATATTTTTTAACAAAAACCTATAAAAGAGGACTGTTTTGCTTGTAAATGGCCAATGTACAGTTTAAAAATAAGAACATTGATTGTTTTAAGTTTTGTCTCATTAAATGTGTACACCTAATTAATTTTATTGGCGTTATACAATTCTTCCAACATTCTACACTAGAAATAGAAATGACGGTATCGGGTATCGAAGTATCGGCATCGACCCATCTCTCTACTTCCAATAATTCGATATCGTCGAGTACCGAGATCAGTGCAGTGGAATCTCTGTAAGTTATTGTGACAGAAACGAAGAACTGAGGTTCACCTTTGTCACTGAAGTTGTTAGGCAAATGCTAATTTACAATCGCCATACTCAGTGTAATTATATCATTTTAATGTTCCTTTATGTTTCAGTTTCACGCACCAACTTGCTCTGCTTGTAATTTCCCCGACGTGCACATAACGTTCCGTTTCTCCTTTTTTTTTCTTCCTTTTTTAATTTATGTCCTCCAACGTGAATTCACATCAGCCGATGAATGGTTTTGGTGAAATGATGTTCAAATGAGCCTACGGTCCATAGAGCTTGGAGTTATCCGACATACTTTCAGGATAACGGAAAACTGCGGAGTAATCCTTATCCAGGTAATTCGCCGAGAGTTACTAATTGACCGAGATTCGAACTCGGTACCTCTTGAAAGAGAGGCAAACACTACCCTCTACGTTACCGATAGACCGCTTGGCTCTCACCAAGGCGGCCCGGGTTCGATCCCAGGCGACCGCAAAGTGAGATTTGTGGTGGACAACACGGCGTTGGGGCGGGTTTTCTCCGGGACCTCCGGTTTCCCCCGCCATCTCATTCCACCGGTGCTCCATCTTCATCTCATGTGTCATCAGTGTCACCGCCTGCGGTGCCGTATGTTGTAAAAGCGGGCGTTAAACACTACACATTTCTACGTTACCGAGGCGGGCTTGCTCATTCCTTGAAACGAAGTTTTGCTTATGCCACGTTATCACAAAGGAAGGGACCCATATTCAAACCGCTACCGGGATATTTCATTATTTAGTATTAGTGGACCCACTCCCTTCCGCCTCGACAGGAATACACAAGCCAAAGTACTATATAGCACGAGCTGCTCTTTAACTTCTGTGGTTCTCATTCTATGTCACCCTGTATCAGAGTTGAAGTTGTACAACATGTAACTGCGAGCATGTTACCACTGAAGACAGGAGATAGTGACGTTTAGCTTTATATCAACTGCTTGATGTTCGCTTGTCTACATTAAATTTCTATTACTTTTGGTTATTACATTAAGGTTACACTTCCACTCATACTCCAAGGTTGTAGATAGAATGCGGAAAAGAAAATGTAGCACTTTTAGCTAACAAAAGAAATGACTACTATGATAGTCATAGTAACCACCAGAACGCGGAGGTTGTTTCTTCGTTCTGAACTTCCACAGCAAGTTCATAGATGGCGGTATATGAATGAGTACATAGCATGAGATATATAGTTGGTATTTTGGTGATGTTTATTGTAACATTTGGCAGATTATTATGAATTCGTAAGGAATATAATAATATTCAGTAGAAAACGGCTTTTGTGTACCTTATAACGAGGTATTTACACTTTGGTAACATAATGATTATGTTCACTGTTAAAACAGAAGTCTGAGACTAAACCTTTAAGACCAGGTTGCATTAAGTGGCTGTAGCTTTTTATTTAACTCTAATTCCGGATCACGCAACTCTCTTTTACATATTAATATTTGCCTGTTACACGTAACAATCCGTTATTATAGTCACTTAATCTTTGTCATTTACCTTTGACTATGTCACATCTCTATTTTGACTTCAGTTGGAAACGGAAAACAAGTTCAATAGTTACAGCCAACCAGCACCTAGTGTCCGGGTTGACAACCAGCACAACAGTTACCCTAATTTTTGGGCCCGGGATTGTGCTTTAGCGCTTTCTCGGCATAATTCATACACAATATACGTTGGTAAAATAGTCAAACCACGGTCCTCTTGCATGAATGGAGAACAAACAAAACAATAACGAGTGCTATTACAAAGTCGTGAAAAGACAACGATACTGAAAATGTTTAACTAATTGACAACTTGGCATCAATCAAGTAAGTGTGTCAGTTGGTGACCTACAGCTCAGATTACAGAGGTGTACTGCATGTTATTTATATCCAATGAATGTTCCTTTCAATTGTTAAACCGCTTATCAAACGGTGTCCTGTCACGTCCTGGCAGGCTTTACTAAGCCTCAGTGACCCTTGCTGCGTGCCCACCCTCAAAACGGCTTAAGCGCAGGTTGGAAAATCTGGATGAGATTTTGTAGGGTGGCTTGTGAGAGTTTAGGGAGGTTGCCCCTCGAAGCTATTGCACCCGTTATACCTTAGTGTACGTAAGATATTACATTTTGTTGGTCAATTTACAGGCCAATACTCTCTGATTGGGAAAATATGGAGCTCAGCTTTTGATGCTGTGAGGAGTTACTCGATATCGCCTGATCATACTCCTGCACAGACCTAACGAGGGTGCCATGATATTGTGGTAAAGTTGCCCGGCGCCTGACTTCATCCTCCACGTATTATTGGGGTAGTCTATCAGGAAAGTAAGGGCCAACAGACCTCTGTTCTGTACTGTTTGAACCTATCTGTGGTCATGCCCCCGAAATTCACAGGCGTACAACATAAGACAAACTATGACAGAGCGGATGAGGTGTAAGTTTAGGGGAAGAGACATCCCGGAGCTCAACATGGCATACAATGAGGCACACGCGCGGATGTGCTCCATCGTATAGTCGCGCTGTTCGAACACTTACCATGACTTATCTTTGGTAACAGAAACCTCTCAGATAACGCACTGATTACTCTACGTGGAGTGAACTTATATCTGTCATTTGTTATTCCTGCGAATTCCATTGGCTGAAGTGATGCGTTTATTGGTGCTTAGCACATTACCGGGAGGCGCGTCTCACTCTTACAAGATTAATTAGTGAGTTATCTGAGAGGTATCTATTACCAAAGATAAATCATGGTAACCGGTCCACCAGTGCGACTATACCTCACTCCCGGGTAAGTGATGGAATTTCATTCCTAGATCTCTCTACGTAAGTGTGGGGCAGTCGTCGGAGACAAATGTATACTGAGGGTTTACTTTATACGTTATTATTTGGGGAGAGTAAGAGAGAAATAGAAATTAGGGATGAAAGAGAACAGAGGGTCATCAATACACCGAAAACCAACGGTTGTGTGTAGTGAGATCAAAATTTAGGGCAAGCAGGTAGGAAGGGTAATATCGGATGTGAACAAGAGGTTTGTGTTCTGCTAGGAACGTGTAAATGGTAATGCATTAATAAATGCATCAAGAAACATGAGAAGTACGCTATCCCACTTTACTTCAAACACTGTATGCCACGTTAAAAGTGAATATTAGTACAATTGTGGCACTCTAGACCAGAAGATCAAACAGTTTCCCTGTGAGCAATTTTAGAATCCCCGGTTCATCATTGCACTAAATGATCCGTAATCCCCCAGGACTCTCCTACCGGCACCGAAACATATATACAATCTTACGAGGAAGGTTTTTTCTACTTATTGCTCTATCTACTTCAAGATAAACATTCAATTCCGGAGGATCGCACGTAGAACTTTTGGACAAATCGACTACAGCATTGTTTTTGAGAAAATCAAAATATTTGAAATTTGTTTCGTGTCATATCCTTGCAGTATACTGAGGTTTGAGTTATGCACAGACGCGCCCTTTGTTCAGTAAGCGAACTGTGGAGAAAGTAACTTAAACCAATGAGTTATCAGCGAGAAGTGTCACGTGAGCACGACTGTGAAATTTTATCAGAAGTCATAAAAAACGAATTGTCAATAAAATGTTATTGTTTGATCGCAGTATTCCGGAACTATCACCTTAGTCACATTTACCGTCTTGATCATAGTACTACCTATGGTATATTTAAAAAACAACTTCAGGACATTTTTCTGTAGTTTCTTTTGCTTTATAAAGAGAGCATTGTTTGGTAAGCCATTAATTATAATATGACATCATCCAATAATTGTATCAATAATACGAGGGCTGTTAATAAAGAATGATAATTTGTTTGCGATCATAATTTCTCGCACTAAAATTCAACCTTATTATATTCTGTTAGCTTAATGTGAGACAAATACGCCGTAGTAGTTTCATTGTTGGTACTCCTGAACCAGGCAAGTTCAGACAGGTTCAGTATCGCCTACCGCTGCAATGCAGGTAACACGCGAGGAACAATATGCGGCTTTGAATATGTTTCTGTCACACGTTGATGGCACTTAAAGTTGATGCTAGAGGAAAATCCGGATGTTCTTTCAAACGTAATCACTGCTGATGAAACTTGGCTAGATCATCTTGATCCTGAGAGCAAACAGCAAAGCTCAGTGTGGAAATCTCCTTCAGCACCACCCCCCCCCCCCCCAAAAGCAAAAGTGGTTGCTTCTGCTGGGAAAGTTATGGTCATTTTATTCTTTGATATTCATGGAATGGTTTATCAGTATGTTGTACCTGCACATACATCAGTAGCTGGACAATAAATACTACAGGGATATCCTGAGAACATTGCAAGTTCATATCAGGCGCAAAAGACCACATTTCCGTGAAGTAGACTGGATGCTGCACCACGATAACGCGCGGCTGCATATTCTCAATGTTGTTGCTGAATATCTTGCAAAAATCAACGTGACGTACATCCCTCACCCTCCCTATAGTCCGGGTTTAGCCCCATGTGACTTTTTCTATTCCCTAACTTGAAGAAACGTCTTCGTGGGAGGCATTATCCATCATCAGAAGCAGTGGTGAAGGCTGCGGAGGCGATTTTGAAGCATCTCTCAAAAAATGGTTTGCAGTATGTCTTTGAAGACTGGCAGAAACGCTGGGACAAGTGCATCACATTCAGGGGAGACTATTTATGAAGGACCATCAAAATTATGAGGATGAGTAAAGGTACAGTGATCATTCTTTATTGAACAGTCCTCGTATGTAATGCAGGTTTGTTTGTTACTTATATTTGGTTGTATGTTCTTTTATCTTATGGTTATTTGTAGTTGTTATTACATTTCTCTTATGCTTATCAGCTGCTAGTTACTTTTCATTTACCAATTCTCTATGTTATATCATATCTGTAGTTATACATTTTATTTTTATATTTTTGTTTTTATGTAATTTTTTAATTCAACTGTATAAGCTGTGATAACTGGGGCAATGCCATAAAACAGCAAAGTGAAATAAATAAATAAATAAATAAATAAATAAATAAATAAATAAATAAATAAATAAATAAATAAATAAATAAATAAATAAATAAATAAATAAATAAATAAATAAATAAATAAATAAATAAATAAATAAATAAATAAATAAATAAATAAATAAATAAATAAATAAATAAATAAATAAATAAATAAATACGTCGATAATCACGATATCTGCTTGGTATCGACATCGCTCGATACTTGGTTGGCGATTCTGCTATTTTTATCGCAAGTAGAACATTACAAAGCCCCAGAAATTGTAGCTCTACAGTAACATTATAGAAGAAAATCGTGTGTCAACTGTCAGTTAAGGACACCCATCTTTGAAAATACTAAAATCTACAATTTTGCTTGGATTGACTTGAAACTTAAACACAATTATTGCCGTATTAATAATAGTTCACAGACCTTTGTCCAAAATAGTTCTTGTGGTATTAATATATTTATAGTGTTTTATTGGCACTTAAGGTGAGAAGGTACTGCCTATCTCCACAATCCTATTTCATGACTTTTGTGTACACATTACTAAGAAATTGTTATTGATACGTACATGAACATTTTCACGCCAGTTCTTAACACCTTCATATTTAATAATGCGTATTATCATTTTAAAATGTTGTACTAATAATTTGTTATAATTGTTAGTTGTACAAAAGCACTGACATTTCAGATAATTTTATTTTTTAAACAAGTATTATAAATGTACAGAAAAATTCTTTCTTATTATTCTTATGAGTCTGCTTAATACACACAAAAAACATATGTTTTGGTTGATTAGTTTTTTTAAAAAAAAAAAGTGTACCGGAACCTGAAAAAATGTGAAACTGAGAAAAACAGTTAATTACTGACTTCTCACATGAGTAAGAACATTCCTGCTGCATGAATGTATTGGACTCAGAGGTATAAGTAATAACCTGATACAATCCTACATGACTAACAGAACACAATATGTACAATGTAAACAAGGTGAATTTATTTCAAAACCTGTAGAGGTACAGTCTGGCGTGCCCCAGGGGTCTATTTTGGGAACCTTTATTGTTTATTCTGTATATTAACGACATAAAAACTGTGGTACAGGTAATGTAGCTTTAAGTTTGTATGCAGACGATGCCACACTGGGTTTCAGTAACAGCAACTTACTAAATCTAGAAATCGATGCAAATTTGATCTCTAATATCATGGCACATTATTTTAATGTTATCAGACTGTGTACTAATGCACAAAAAAGTGAATTAATTCTATTTCATTTTAAGAGACGTCCTTTCGAACCTCAGCTTAATATACGCAATAGTCTAGTCCAGTGTGTAAAAAGTGTAAATATTTTAAGTTTAATCCTTGATGACAAGTTAACTTGGATTAACCACATAGAAAGTAAAATAACCTCAGGACGTTTTGTGTTGCGATATTTAGTCAATTTTCTCTTAGTAGATACGAGTTCACGCAGATCGTATTTTAAAAAATTAAACATACTTACTCTTCCCTGCATATTTATTCTGCGAACAATACTTTTTGTACATAACAGGAATATAACCTCCACAAATTCCGATGTCCACACATATGAAACAAGGGGAAACAATAACTATATATTTAAAGGTCACAGCTAAAACTTTCTGAACATAGCCCCAATACTTTGTTCAAAACTACTTAAGTTTCCGGAAAGCCTAAAAAATACTGTCAGCTGCTAAGTTTAAATCTAAACTGACTAAATTCTTGTTAAGCAGAGCCTATTACAGTAAAGATGAATATTTTGATGACAACTTCGATGATTTTGAATAATTATGTTTTGTATGTGTGTGTGTGTGTGTGTGTGTGTGTGTGTGTGTGTGTGAGAGAGAGAGAGAGAGAGTGAGAGAGAGAGAGAGAGAGAGAGAGAGAGAGAGAGAGAGAGAGAGAGAGAGAGAGAGAGAGAGAGAGAGAGAGAGAAAGAGAGAAGATTGACAATTTTTTTTTGACATTTCTAATCGTTTACTTTTAAGAGAGTATGTATTACAAATGACAGGGCTTAATTGTGTTCAAACACTGTATTAAGTTGCAATAAATATGAATAGTCTTGACTCTCTATTCTCACTTGTTCTTTTCAAGCTTCGCTTAATTTTTCTTGCCTTCTTGGCCAGTTGTTCGCAGCTCATCAATTTCTGTATATGACTACTATCATGATTAGCACATGCATTGTTGAACTGGGCCTACTAACCTCAATATTACATGTGACTTCATTGTCTGTTGTATTTATATTTTCTACATTTTCTTTTCTATGTTTACTAAAACGATTGCCTATAAACTTTCTCTTTCGAAATGTTTTTGGTCTATCCATATGTATTCACCATTAACTGGTACAAAATATTATTCGGAACAAATAACTGTTCATGTACACAGCCAAAGACAAAAGAAAAACTAGCATCATTGTAGTAACAGTGGTACTAGCAGAAAGCTTGGACGATCCCTTACAAAACAAGGCTTAGCTCAAAATTATATGTTCAGTATTACAGAAGTTATGATCGATTTTCTGAAAGCTTACGAAAAGGGGCGTGGCAAAAACTTAACACCCACTAATATAATTAGCAAATTAGGTATAAAATATTGCTCCAATGAACTTTTAACTATATATTTGTTAGAGAGATGACTTTATAATAGAATGTAAAAATAAAAAATACAAAATTTTAACCCCAAGTGCAGTACCTTCTCACCTTAATTTAACTGTTCCACATGAAGCAATTTTAGTTTCAGAAAAATAATAGTTTGCAGTTATACTCATGAATACATTACATTGGGCAAAAATGAAAATGTTTCTGGTTTAAAAATACTGAATTTCCATGTATTTCCATCTGCGGAATTCAAATATTACCATAAAAATGATAGATTAGCTCTTGTTTTGAAGATAAAGTGACATTTCATCTTTTAGAGTGAGGATTTTCAATTTGCGGGAATTTTTTGGGAGTTGGCACACCTGTCAAATAACATCAGAGAGAAATTTTGGAAATTAAGTGATGCAAAAGTTAGATAACAAGTGCAAGCATTTGGTGACAGTGCTCCTGCAAAAATACCGTAACCTTGGATGCAACATGTTCCTTAGGATGCACTCCCACCTAGACTTTTCCCCTCCTAGTTGTGGAGCTGTTAGTGATGATTTCATCAGGACATTTCTGTTATGGAACAAAGATATCAGAGCCGTTGGAATGAAGTAATGTTGGTCTTTGTATAGGGATTCTGCGGAACTCCATCACAAGACGCAAGCTAAAAGACGACGAAGTCAATAGGCCACCACATTATTCTCTTCAGACACAACTATCTGCCAAGTATTTTTCCAGCAATTTAGAACTCTTAGCATGTAATCACCAGTTTAAAAAATCATATGCAGTTTCATTGTTGTTAGCATGTATGTAATTAAAATGTATGCTTTTCTCTCAATCCGTTAATGTGTAATACTTCCACCTTGCACATATCACAGAAACTAGTGCTAATAAAAATTTTTCATTGTCATATTTGTTTTTGTCAACCCAAAATTAGTAGGAATTGCCTCATGAAGTGCTCGAAACATTCTAAAATTACTTTTTGTTGCCCAGTGTTATTAGTAAATTTGTCAGATGAAATTTTAATCTGATCCTTGGTTTAGGATAAAAAAAAAATGGAATTTTCCTTTTATTAATCTTTAATTTCCTTGTGAAATATGTGCTTTGTTATTTAACTGCACCAACACTGGTGACATAAAAAATCATCACATCAATTTCCTTTGGTACTCTTTTTATCCAAACACAAACATTTTCAAGCTTCTAGTTTCGTGTGGAGCAATTTATATTCTGAAAAGCGCTCAAAATTAAAAACACGACAAAATCTCCAAAATAGGTGACATAACCCAAATTACAGTGACGAACTCAAAAAGTCATATGCCGCAATTTAAAATACCACATGGCATTAAAAACATTAGGAAATTGAAGTACATGGACTACTCTGATTAATTAGGCAAAAAACTATTTTTGTCATTTTTACATATCTCAATGTCGGATAACTCTAAGCTCCATGGCCCCTGGACTCATTTGAGCAGCATTTCATCCATTCCATTCATCGTTCCATATGACTTAAAAAGTTAAAGAACGTAAATTACAAACAAACAAAAAAACGACGATTTGTTACCTCTTTCTAGTACACTGCATTACTGGAAAACAAATTCAAACCTTTCGGAACTAAATATTTGTATATTCGACCTGTAAGAGTTTTCTCTGAAAGAATCCTATGTCGGGCCCGGATTTTGATGAAAAGTCATCTTTCTCCTGAGTAGTCATACACGATGTTTATTGGAAATTAAGTGCTTTCTGGAACAAATACGTTAGATATATATGGTTTATATAGGTCATCAAATTGCATTTTTTACATATTTTTATAATAAAGTCATTTTTTGACATTTAGATGCATTTTCCGGTCTTTTTTTTTTCACGAATTTATTGGGCATTTTCATCTGTAGCACACATTCGGGAGACCTGGGTTCGATTCCCATGGCCGACCTGACCCAGGCCCATGGGCTTTGTATATATTTGTGCCCCAGGCACAAATTTTAACACGCTGGGGTACATGATAAACAACATGCATATAACACTGACAATTTTCAAAGAGTGAGAGAAGTGGTGAATAGCTTAGATACGGTAGATTCTAAGGCAACTGAGAGCGCACTGGGCCTGGTCAAATCTAGGGTAAATTATCTTTCATTAAATCAAATTTTACATTTTTGACGCCCGCCTTGAATGTGGCGTGACATTGGTTAAGTCGATTGAGTTAGTGAAGATGGCGGAAGAGAGGATACAAAATGTAAAAGGTGAGATTGGGGACAAAATTAGACAAACTAAAATTTATGTTGGACAAAAATAAATGATACCAAACATTTGTCATATTGATGATATCTGTCAGGAGAAAACTGCAGAACTGATATGTTTGAACAGGATTTAACAGGCAGTGATATAGTGGTTTTTCAAATATGCAGCTATAACATCTGTGCAAGTGGAGAGAAGTTTCTCAAAGTATAAAACAGTTTTAGCTGACAGCCGCCGTTCCTTTACTTTTGATAACTTGAAGATAACAAACGCTAAGTAAGGTATGTTTTGGCTAATGGGTACAGTAACTTATTTTTTCATATTTTATAAAATTGAAAATGACCTCATGAATTTTGAATTTATTTATTATTCAGTGGCAAAACGTGCATTATTTACTAACAAATACAATTTCAAAATGTGGTTATTCGAACCACATATTAATTATTTGTCTGTGACAGTTATTAATTTATTATTATGAAAGAAATTGCTAGTTTTTGTCTGGTCATTCTTTCATATTTTAAATGCATTATATAGCTCATGTTAAGAGAAGTTTTAGGTCAACAACTTCCGGGCCCTACTCATATGTAACAGAAAAAGAAGTACACTTGACCGCGATAGAGTGAGAACGCTAATATTTTTGAACAAAAACATATAAAAGTGACTTGTTTAGCTTTTAAATGTGTCGTGTAGCGTTTAAAAGGAAGAAAGGTGATGGTTTTAAGTTTTGTCTCATTAAATATCTGCACCTAATCAATTTTATTGCCATCACTCAGTTCTGCCAACATTGTATTTTGTAGTGAAACTAGGAGTAGAAATATCAGTATCGACCCTTCACTTGTTTACGATCAAATCGTTACTTCCATGTTTTGTAGTTGACAAAAGACGGTAGCGGCAATGTAAAGCTTTACACTTCACGAAACTACATTTGTATTTGTTTATATTTTAGCAACAAAACACGCTATCAACATAAAACGTAAAATAGTTTTTAATGACGATCACTTACATTTTCTCTTCCTTGATAACCATGTCCTCTAATACTTATTCCAATGCTATAGCCATTACATAACCATTTTGTCTATAATCAGAAGTATTCTTTTACATTACGCACACAGCAATCAATGAACTTGTGTAACTATATAAACTTTGGTTGAACATAGACTGCTGTGTTCACATTTACCCTCATTTCGCCCGAAATAATTAATATTAGTGGAAAATGTGTAGGTAGAGACTTACGGTTTTCCCACGACCAGAAGAGCGATGTTTCTCGCTTGTAGAGATTGAAAAAACTAGTTTATCAGGAACGTTAGACGGACCTGGCAGTAGTACCTGGGAAAATTCCTCCTCTCTCACCTGCCCCTGCTCCAATGAATATTTAACTTTCATTCATTTTGAAAACCACGCCGCCGCGCTCACTCCGAGCAAGTGTTTGTTAACCATTCAACTGTTAACGCATTATTGTTACGCCAAAAGTTTGTAACATATTTCTGTACTCATAATTTTACGATATAGCACACATCGATTAAAATATATCTTGATTGTTTATATTATTCATACCAAATTTCTATAACACAACATATAAAGGCTTAGCATTTTGTCCTTTCAGATTTTGGTATTGGAAATTATAT
The DNA here is from genome assembly GCA_030765055.1 of Mantis religiosa. Classification (NCBI taxonomy): domain Eukaryota; kingdom Metazoa; phylum Arthropoda; class Insecta; order Mantodea; family Mantidae; genus Mantis; species Mantis religiosa. The sequence goes on from JAUKNK010000126.1 coordinate 1,144,430, forward strand.
GTTTAGCACATCCACCATGACAGCTAAACTTTTGAAATTTCTCAAGCAGAGTCCCACAGGAAAGATAAACAAGTGTAAAAATCAGCTTCACAAACTATTTGAATATTTCACTTTTAAAGCTATGTAAAATTTCATATTATATGCTGTAAATATATACCACACATTTCATATAATATACACGGATTTCATTTTGAACAAAATCTACTAGAAGAAAACATTATGACAAAGTTGGGCATTTTCATTAAATCCCATTCTCCAAACTAAATGACACCTTTCAAAGACTTGAAAAAAATTACTTTGTTAAAATGTGTAACAATATGATTAAGATATTTTCATGCCACAATGTATATCCTGAATTCTCTGTGAATGTACTCAGTACAGGGCCCATAGAGCTTAGAGTTACTAGACATTCGTCTTCCATGATAAGAGAAAACCTCCAACGTTAAGTCATATCCCACGATGAATAAAATGATGTTCAAATGAGTACAGGGTACATAGAGCTTAGAGTTACCAGACATGAGTACAGGGTACATAGACCTTAGAGTTACCAGACATTCATCTTCCAAGATAAGAGAAAACCTCCAACGTTAAGTCATATCGGACGATGAATGAAATGATGTTCAAATGAGTACATGGTACATAGAGCTTAGAGTTACCAGACACTCATCTTATAGGATAAGATAAGACCTACAACGTTAGGTCATATGCATGAATGAAATGATGTTCAAATGAGTACAGGATACATAGAGCTTAGAGTTACCAGACATTCATCTTTCAGGATAAGAGAAAACCTCCAACGTTAAGTCATATCGGACGATGAATGAAATCATGTTCAAATGAGTACACGGTACATAGAGCTTATAGTTATCAGACATTCATCTTTCAGGATAAGATAAAACCTCCAACGTTAAGACATCGAACGATGAATGAAATGATGTTCAAATGAGTACAGGGTACATAGAGCTCAGAGTTACCAGACACTCATCTTATAGGATAAGATAAGACCTACAACGTTAGGTCATATGGATGAATGAAATGATGTTCAAATGAGTACAGGATACATAGAGCTTAGAGTTACCAGACATTCATCTTTCAGGATAAGAGAAAACCTCCAACGTTAAGTCAAATCGGACGAAGAATGAAATCATGTTCAAATGAGTACAGGGTACATAGAGCTTATAGTTATCAGACATTCATCTTTCAGGATAAGAGAAAACCTCCAACGTTAAGACATCGAACGATGAATGAAATGATGTTCAAATGAGTACAGGGTACATAGAGCTCAGAGTTACCAGACATTTATCTTTCAGGATAAGAGAAAACCTCCAGCGTTAAGTTATATCGGACGATAAATGAAATGATGTTCAAATGCGTACAAGGTACATAGAGCTTACAGTTATCAGACATTCATCTTTTAGGATAAGAGAAAACAAACAACGTTAAGTCATATCCCACGATGAATGAAATGATGTTTAAATGAGTACAGGGTACATAGAACTTAGAGTTACCAGACATTCATCTTTCAGGATAAGAGAAAACCTCCAACGTTAAGTCATATCGGACGATGAATGAAATTATGTTCAAATGAGTACAGGGTACATAGCGCTTAGAGTTACCAGACATTCATCTTTCACGATAAGATAAAACCTCCAACGTTAAGTCATATCGGACGATGAATGAAATTATGTTCAAATGAGTACAGAGTACATAGAGCTCAGAGTTAACAGACATTCATCTTTCAGGATAAGAGACAACCTCCAACGTTAAGTCATATCCGACGATGAATGAAATTATGTTCAAATGAGTACAGAGTACATAGAGCTCAGAGTTAACAGACATTCATCTTTCAGGATAAGAGACAACCTCCAGCGTTGTCATATCCGACGATGAATGAAATGATGTTCAAATGAGTACAGGGTACATAGAGCTTAGAGTTACCAGACATTCATCTTTCAGGATAAGATAAAACCTCCAACGTTAAGTCATATCGGACGATGAATGAAATGATGTTCAAATGAGTACAGGGTACATAGAGCTTAGAGTTACCAGACATTCATCTTTCAAGATAAGATAAAACCTCCAACGTTAAGTCATATCGGACGATGAATGAAATGATGTTCAAATGAGTACAGGGTACATAGCGCTTAGAGTTACAGACATTCATCTTTCAGGATAAGATAAAACCTCCAACGTTAAGTCATATCGGACTATGAATGAAATGATGTTCAAATGAGTACAGGGTACATAGCGCTTAGAGTTACCAGACATTCATCTTTCAGGATAAGATAAAACCTCCAGCGTTGTCATATCCGACGATGAATGAAATGATGTTCAAATGAGTACAGGGTACATAGAGCTTAGAGTTACCAGACATTCATCTTTCAAGATAAGATAAAACCTCCAACGTTAAGTCATATCGGACGATGAATGAAATGATGTTCAAATGAGTACAGGGTACATAGCGCTTAGAGTTACCAGACATTCATCTTTCAGGATAAGATAAAACCTCCAGCGTTGTCATATCCGACGATGAATGAAATGATGTTCAAATGAGTACAGGGTACATAGAGCTTAGAGTTACCAGACATTCATCTTTCAAGATAAGATAAAACCTCCAACGTTGTCATATCGGACGATGAATGAAATGATGTTCAAATGAGTACAGGGTACATAGAGCTTAGAGTTACCAGACATTCATCTTTCAGGATAAGATAAAACCTCCAACGTTAAGTCATATCGGACGATGAATGAAATGATGTTCAAATGAGTACAGGGTACATAGCGCTTAGAGTTACCAGACATTCATCTTTCACGATAAGATAAAACCTCCAACGTTGTCATATCGGACGATGAATGAAATGATGTTCAAATGAGTACAGGGTACATAGAGCTTAGAGTTACCAGACATTCATCTTTCAGGATAAGAGACAACCTCCAGCGTTGTCATATCCGACGGTGAATGGAATGATGTTTAGATTAGTACAGGGTACATAGAGCTTAGAGTTACCAGACATTCATCTTTCAGGATAAGAGACAACCTCCAGCGTTGTCATATCCGACGGTGAATGGAATGATGTTTAAATTAGTACAGGGTACATAGAGCTTAGAGTTACCAGACATTCATCTTTTACGATAAGGGAAAACCTTGGAAAAACGCTTATCAAGATAATACATACTGAATGGCATTCAGACCCGGGAACTCTTGAATGTGGGACAGATTTGCTGCAGAGACAGGCAATATAATAAAGTTCGTGTCTTTTTAGGTTCGTGTTTTACAGAATTGTTTAAGGCGGTCACTTAACGACTCAGGATAACGCATGGTTTTGTAGTGAGGGGCCGGGAGGTAAAGCCTGACATTTGACAATGTTTAATAGTTTTAGCTATACCTAAGTTAGAAGAAGCGAGGAATAGGCCGGAAGTGGTTATAATGATCTTAAAACTTTTAAGCATTTTGTTGCGACACATTCCTGAACCGAGTTTGGATGGTAATGGGAAATACTGTGTATCGATGACAACAATTACAGCGTTACTCACTTGGCTACATCTTATCAACACTGTACAGTTGATCATAACAGTAAATCAGATGTGAAGTGTGTGTACGTTACAGAACCAGTTCGGAGTAACAAAAGAGAGCGGAAGGAGAACAGAGCCTGTGTTGCCCTAGGTCAGGCGTCGCTAGGAACCTCACTATCGTCGTCCTATCTCAATACTTTACCATATCTAATTTCTACTTTGGTTTAAAACTATATAAAGTGTTTTTGTGAAACTTTAAAGAAATACTTCATTTAATTTTGACTTTCTAGGTTTTTTAGCTAATATTTATTGGCATTTACCATGAGCATTAGATGACTTTAATTTCTTTTGTCTGAATTTTTTACACGATTATACAGATTTTAAAGTGAATAACTCCAAAACCTCTGGAATAAAGCGCAAAACAAATTAATTGCCGCCGTTGTCGAACTGTACATGAAAAATGGGATAAGTGCATGTTGAGACAATTTGAAAATGTAAATGTGGTGAAAAAAGAACTTAAGTTTCAAAATAAAATACATTGTACCCTTTATTATTTATTTATAGTACAAAAGTCGAAGATTAGTTTGTACTTTTGACCACGTAAGTATTCTCAAAGTCATGAAATACAAGCTGTACTAAATTTAGTGGCACATTCCCTTAAACGTTCGCAAAGATGTACTAAATTAAGGATGGGTTGATACCAGGTTTTCTCGTAGATAGTGTTTGTACAGAAGGGAGCATATGTTTTCCGGTGCGGGCAAGACTGGCCTACGTGAGGGAGGCGGGTTTCTTATCAGTTAGTTCCGCCAGGTGATTCATTTTCCTTATACCTGAACACCGATTTCGGCGCACAGGTATTTAAGCCTCAATGAAAATAAAAAACAAATTTGCCACATGAATCGTAGGTGGTTTTATATAACTCTCTATTATCAACCTTGTATCTATCGATCATTTTTAATAACGTTATTTCCTCTCTCTCGCACACCACACCTCAACCTTTTAATCTCCCTTTCTTCTTTTTAAATACATTTCCTATACTCAAAGTTTTAGCTTTATCTGGAATGAAATACTTCTACCTTTCATAGGTTAGCGATACTATAATGTTAAACTGCGTGTTATTTAAAATTAATATCTAAAATTATTGTTTAAAATTTATATCTGGTTCCGAAAATACATATATTAATTTTGCCACAGTTCTAAAGAACAGCTTATATGAATATACTACGAAAGTTAATATAGCCACCAAATTGGAAGCTTTATATATATATATATATATATATATATATATATATATATATAATGACCAACGAAATAAATAAAATAACTATTTTGTTTGATAATGATCACGATAGCGTCAACGGCATGTCAGAGGTTTCACGAAGGAGTTTTTAAATGTCAGTAAAACTGATATGATGCATTTCAGTTTTAGCTACACGTAGAAACCATCGCACTAGACCGGGCTTAAACTCGGAACCTTTGGATCAGAATGCCAGTATCTAATTCAATCTGGTCAGCTTTTATAATGATGATGATGATGGTGGTGGTGTTTTTTTTTAATTTACGTCCTCCAACGTTAAGTCTTACCGGACGATGAATGGAATTGGTGAAATGAGCTCAAATGAGCCCAGAGTCCATAGAGCTTAGTTACCCGACATTCGTCTTTTAGGATAAGGGAAACCCCCGGAAAAACCTTATCCAGGTAACTCACCCTGATCGACATTCGAACTCGGGACCTCTTGAACGTGAGGCAGACACGCTACCACCACGCTACCGAGGCGGGCGATGATGGTAATGATGATAATTATGATGACAAAGAAAACCCGAAAGGTTAAATAAGAGTGTAACACTAATCTAATATGCAGCTATAACAGAATTAAACATTTAAACAAGAAATAGTTTACAAATTTGAAGCATATATAGTTCGAAGCAGTGTGCAGCAACTATCTGCTCTAGAGGCTATGAACATTACAACTTTTCAGGTAACAAACACAAAGATGGCGAAAAATCAACTGTCATGTAGATGCCGTTGCCGAAACCGGTCAATTTAATACGTTAGTGTTAGCACTTTCTTCGTTCAAGTATTTTAGGGAAATAATGTAGATTTACTTCAAGAATATTTTAAAAGTTTCGTCTTCCAGTGAACTTGTCTACATAGGCAATAGGACTGTCACTGTGGTTAAATGGACATGTGGTCGATGCACTCTGTGATTTGTAGTTACCTCCTCGGGGTCAAAGGACACATTTGCATTGTGCATTGTGCGTGTGCGCGTGCGCGTGTGCGTATATATAAAGAGCCGAAGGTTTGAATTTGATTTAAAAACGACAAAGAGTATCATTGTATCGTGCATTAGAGTGAATAAGATTAGAGAAGAATGCCTTTAACCTCGGAAGTCACTCGGGGCCGTATTGTTGGCATGTGGGAAGCAGGTCTTGCTACCACACAAATAGCTAATTCTGTGGGAAGAGGGCTCCGGCGGTTCCAGAAAGAGGGAGAAGGATGAAAAACCCGACCTAAATCCGGAAGACACAGGGATACCTCTCCGGATATGAATGCAGCGATAGTGCAGAATTCCAGAGAGAATCCGTTCTGCCCCTCTACGTCAATCGTAAGGCATATGGGACTTCAGATAACGCCTTCGACTGTTAGAAGGCGTCTTCATGCTGCCGGGATCCACACTAGGAAGCCAGCTCGAAAAGAAAACCTCACAGAAGCACATCAAGCTGCTCGTGTGGGATTTGCTCTCCAGTTCCTTCCAATGCCTCAGACATTCTGGGACATTGTAGTATGGACGGACGAGAAAGTGTTCTCATCCGACGAAGAGGGAAGGATGATACTTTGGCGTCCAGACAAGACACGCTACAACCCAGAGCACGTAGTGGCCACAGTAAGAGGCGGCAGGATTAGCATCGCTTTCTGGGGCTGGATGTCGGCTGCCGGTGTGGGTCAACTGGTCCGCGTATCCCCGAGAATGAATTCTGAGGAATATGTGGAGGTGTTAGAGGGCTGCATGTTACCAAGTGTTAATTCCGTATATCCTGAGGAAGATATGCCTATCATTAACTATGTTCATGATAACAGCAGCATTCACACTTCAGCATTTACGCGAGATTGGATAGAGCAACATCCTGAAGTTTCTCCTCTCCCTTGGCCAGCCAAATCACCAGATCTGAATCCCATTGAACACATTTGGGCTATTATAGTTAACGAATCGGATTGCAGGGTAGAAAAAACTCCTGAAAGCCTCGAGGATCACGTTCAGGAAGCATGGGAAAGCGTGCGCAGACGACCTCATATTTGTGAATCTCTCGTCGCTTCTCTTCCTAGGAGGCTCAATATTCTTTTAGATGTAAATGATTGCACAGGGTATTAAGCCATTAATCGTTTGTTCCCTATCCCGCATTATGCCATACATGTTCAAGCTAATATTTCCATCATTTCCTTTCTTCATATGCATATAGGCATCGATTTAGAAATTGATTCCAGTTTTACCTATATATTAATTATTTTAAATGAAAATTATCCTTTATTTTCTGTCTCAATAATTATTATCAAGCATAAAATAAATTCAATTCTACAGTAAAATTAAGATTTAAGCATTGCACTTATCAGGCAAAGAATTCGACATTCAATTGGAACATCATATAACAAAATGTATAATTTACTACAGAGTGTTCTGCTTAAACCTCCTCCTCCTCCTCCTCCTCCTCCTCCTCCTCCTCCTCCTCCTCCTCCTCCTCCTCCTCCTCCTCCTCCTCCTCCTCCTCCTCCTCCTCCTCCTCCTCCTCCTCCTCCTCCTCCTCCTCCTCCTCCTCCTCCTCCTCCTCCTCCTCCTCCTCCTCCTCCTCCTCCTCCTCCTCCTCCTCCTCCTCCTCCTCATCCTCATCCTCATCCTCATCATCATCATCATCATCATCATCATCATCATCATCATCATCATCATTATTATTATTATTATTATTATTATTATTATCGTTGTAGTTATCGTTATTGTTATGGCTGGGTAGAGTGCTTAAAGTTAGCATTCATGGTTATTACGTTCATCTCCCCCTACTTGCAGTGGGAAGTCGGAGGAGGGGAATATCTTGCTGATAGCAGGTAAACCTGACCTTTCCTCTCACCAGACTCAACTAAACGATACTCGGATTTTGTTCCCCTTGCCTCTCCAACCCCCTTATCCATCGGAAAACTATTGAATCGTTCTGTACAAGAGTAGAGAAGGATTAGGATTTTATCACGGAGGGGATTCTGTACATTTAAGCGCAGAGAATTCACCCAAAAGTCCTAAAATCCTGGCCTCCTTCTATCCGGAAGATATGGAAAACTCCGGGGATCTTTCCATAGGGCAAAACCTGGTTTCCTAAAGAGCCCCCCCCCCACCATCGACACCAACGTCAAATGGGATGGAAGTAGATACGCCACTTATGCCAGTCAACCCGAATAGCCTCGATGAGGCCGCCTAGTGATCTAGCGCTTGTACCCGGGACTTCTCAGGCAATACTCTAACCCCTTCGGGCGGCCGAGGCCTGGCCCGAGGTACCCCATCTCCCGCGGGTGTCGGGAATACACTGCCCCCTCGAGTCCAACCGAATCCGAACAGCTCCTCGACGGGAGGGGTTCGGTAGTTCGGCCCGAGGTTCCTCTGGTAATGTCAGAGATACCACAAGTGCTAAGGGTCCGCTGCACTCACAACGGAAGCTGAAGGGGAGGGATCCTCTCCTCTACGGGAGGGTATTCAGTACGTAGGCCACCATACTGGGCCCATTGTTCCTATGCCCCGAGAGGAAGGATGAGATGGAGACAGACGGCGGCCGATCCAAGAAGCCCCGACAGTACAGAGGGCAGGGTCCCTACAGATAGAGACTTCCCCCGACAGGCCGATAACGAACTCACTCCCCTACAGCGGGACGGCAACGAGCCCAGCAGCCCAGCCCTAATGGTCCCAGGCAACGTCTCTTGCTGGTGGTCCCGAAATGCTCCCAACAGAGGAGTGGAGACCAGTGACCGACCTACCGGAGGAGGAAGTAGTTTTCCTCAGACCAGATCATCTCGTCATGCACCGCCGAGACACCCGCCAACACTTCTACCCTGAAAGTGGCCGCCAGATGAGAGATGATATCAAATGATAATAGAGATGAAATGGAGGGACAGGAAATTCGGGGTATGTGATTAACCTACCCAGTATTCGCCTAGCGACCCAAGAAACCCCCCGAAAAATCCCATGTGTCAGGTAGGTCGGCCAGGAAATCGAACCCGGACCTTTCAAATGTGGGTCACAGACGAAACCGCCTGAGCCATCCCGCTAGGTACAAGAGTAGAGAAAGCCATGTAGCATATCTTTTTCACAATTAACTTAATGTAATAATTCCACTACGTACTATGGATGAGCGTCAAGATAAAAGTAAAAACAAAAATGATCGTTTACTTAATTGAGGAACAAACAGAATCACAAAGGTATGCTATGACAAGGTAAATAAGCGAGGTTAAACCCTATGTTAATGTATCTACGTGGAGTAAGCGGTAAGTTGTGCTCGCCGCATGACAGCTGAATGATGTACGTAACTGCGCATGTGCTACTCTCAACCCCCGCTCCCACTTACCACCGTAATGCTAAAAATAAATGTTAATTTCCGAATAGATACACATGTCTACCTCCCCTCTCCTCACCGCTCGCTGCACAGTCCAAATTGCAGTATTGTGTTAATGAACGCACTGCTAGGCTTTTTACCTTACCACTGTCTTTTGTCAACTACGAAACAATAAAACATCGTACTAACAGATCAATGGCGATAAAACAATTGAAAGTCCTGTACAAGTAGTACAATGAAGTGCTAAAAGCGCCGCTTCCCTAAGATTTTAGGACAAAAAGAAGAAAAGCTCTCGGTGTATTTTCAAAATTTATTCGCGAACAATTTGACAGCCAGTGACCAGTTCCGCGAGGTCATTCAATATTGTATTTACACATTCGTACATAACCTTGAGTACTATGCTTCGTAGATTTCCGGAAGCAATCGTGACTGTTCGTTAGGAAGGACAGATCTTGTCACGTGAAGTCAGTAGCGTGATGAAGCGCTTTTAAATACAATTCAATAGCATTAGCAATAGTATTTAACGTAGATTGGTATTTAGTGGAGACAGATAGGAAATTGTTGTGAAGTTTTAAGTTATTAACAAAAGTGTATGAATTGCAACAACTGCGCTTAAAATAGAAACTCAATGTCAACTCGCATTTGTCTAAAAATGCTTTGCTTTTACATAGAGTCCAAAACAATGTAGAACATTTGCATGCAATACCAAGAGGATGTTCTTGGTGCATGGGCGCCGCATCATCTCCCTGGCTGCAGGGCGAGGCCTGCCCCGAATCCCTTGCTGTCTTCCAATGATTAATTGTCGCAGGGACAACGCTGCAGTGCAAAACCGCCTACGTACAACGTGAATACTTCCAAGCATGCGAGATAACGATTTTAAAGAAAATAACTCCAGACAACCCTTTACGTGGAACATCTTACAACTGGAACTATTTTCTAATAATTCTAAATTTTCCTATACTTATACTTTACTCAAACACCAAGTCGTTATTCATTTTTATATCTTGGACATACAAAGATATCACTAAACATTTGACTATCACTTATTGTTTGTTTCAAATGGGAAGGTGTTTGTCCTTGAGCAACCAATCTGAGTACGTCGGTGTTGGCGTATTGTATTTCCCCTAAGTGATGTGTGATGAGCGCCAACCTAATCAATCTCTAATAAATACTATTCGCGCCAAGACAAAAATTCACATTTTACAAAAACTGATCCATGAGGAAGGAGAGAGTAATGTGATTAACATAACCGTAAAAAAATATAATTTTAGCTCAAATAGTTTTTCTAAAACAAATAAATAGATTCCATTATATTATAACAATGCATTGCGACGTAAGCACTGTAATGAACATCATTATTGGTTGACATGTATGCGTGAACGTATATTTGAAATTACTCAGAACTGAAACGTAAACATTTGACATGACGTGATAAAAGAAATATGTACTTTGAATAAGCCAAGGTGTTTGTTAAATTCGATGAGAGGAAACTTGACAGAACGTGTCTGGTCACAATATACCATTGTTTATGAATCGTTCGTAATCTCTATTTACTCTAGAGAGTTCAAAGCAACATTATTCAGTTACTCTTCCACGAAAAAATGTATCAGCTGGATCAATGAGACACCATCCACTTCCCCCTTACTACTGCTAGAACAATCCAATTAAGTTAATGTGGGCTCAAATTATGTTGCAAACAGAAATAATATTTTTAAACTGGCTGATGCTGAACGAGTTATTCACGATGAAATAGACAAGGAACACAACAAGACTGGGAAAATTGCGTGAAAACTACAAAAAACTTTTGGTAAGAAATAGCACGTAACGAGATTTTAGAACATATCATCATAAATTTGCAATACTTAGACGATGAAGACAATGACAATGACGAATTATCTCTTAACGTAAGTAACATTCACAGCTATACGGATGCACCGCTGGTATTTTCGTTAGATTAGAAAAATAAGTAATTTATAAACTATAATTAACTTTAAACTGAATATTTAAAACATTTGTGTAATATACGAATATTCATGTTGCAACTGTCGTTTCAAAACTGCATTATTATAAAACTTTGGAAAATGCAATTTGCGTTCCCTTACGTCTAAAGCCAAGAACACTCGGAAGTGTTCGAGAGAGAAAGAGAGGAAGATATAAAAAGAGTGGGAATAACGAGGTGGCAACGCTGAAGGCTCTAACGTATCTGATTGGCTACAGACGAGAACTCTTCCACATAATAATCTACTGTACTCCCACAGTCCCAGATTTACACACGAGACATGTTTTCAGATGACAAAGTGACCTCCCACGTACCCACAATGTTATTGCTCCACACTGCACCCCCACGTCAGCTACAATTACAGAACATTGGGGCTGAATTTTCCAACCGTTTTTAATTTTAAGTTATTTACTTAAAAACTGATATACCTAATGTGAATAAACAAAGAACTTTGGAAAAGATCAAACATACAGTTAAAAAACTTTTCAGATAACACAACGACAAAATGCTCATTTTTAAAACTGCACTGTGCATTCACGATACGAGTACTGACACCTTTTAATACTTTAGTAAAGTCGTCTGGACTACGCTACGGAGGGCATTCGGCAAGAAGGTCCAGTGAGGCATCTCGGGGGGGGAGGGGGAGGGGGAGGATGAGGTAAGAGCAGACAGAGGCCTGGGTAGCTACATTTTACCAATTGGAAACTCCCTAGTAGGCCAGTATAGCCAGCATGTCACCCTACTGTGGTCTGGAAACGACCCCACTAGACTGGGTTCGGAGACCGCTGAAAGTCCTAACGGAGGAGGAAGTGTTTACAAAGAACATATCATCCTGTCACGCAACACCAACACTTTTACTCTGAAAGAGACCACCAAAAGAGAGACGATATGAAATGATGATGAGATGAAATAGAGGGATATGAAATTTGTGGGAAGTAATTAACCTACCCAGCATTCGCCTAGCGACCCGGGAAAATCCACGAAAGAAAGCATTAGTCAGTTAGGTCCAGTTCCTAACATACGCCATTACGAAATACAGTGCTCCACACATACTACTAAACGTGCCTATTGAGAAGGTTGGTAACCGCACGTAGGGAACCAAGGGATCTTTTAATTTAAGGATAACACTGTCTTTGAGCCACATTACGAAGGTCCTAGGTTCAATTTTCGCACCGAGGGTCATTAGGAAGGATAATTACATCTCAAAATGTCCACTTCTGTCATTCCGGTTGGTCAAGTTTTGGGAGGGAGTTTGTACTGTCCGTATAGGGGGAGATGGACGAGTTGCTATCGTCTATCTTCAGGTCCGGCCGCTGTTACACCTCCAATCATAGACAAGGTCTACCCGGAATCTCAAAGACTTTCCTTCTAAACCCAGGAGCGCCACGGTAATTTTCATTAGGGCAATATCTTATCACTTTAAATAGCCCCCCCCCCCTGCCCTTTCAGATGGAGGTGGATACGTCACTTACGTGCGTCAAGCCCGCAGGGAATATTACCAAACAACCTCGCACGCATGCGCGCGCGCACACACACACAAGGTACTAACAGGCTGTGTTCAGCCCGAAGATTTTTGCTGCGTGCCCACCCAGGTTTTGGGTTTGGCCGCAAGAAGGATTTTAGGATGGTTTAAGGATGCAATTTTTAAGGTTTAGAATGGAAGAAAGACTTGAGGTAGTAGGATGCCTAATGCACCCTGGTGATGATGCAGACTAAATTTAGATTTAGTTAGAATAATTTTGAGGCCAAACAACTCTTGGTTGGATTATATAGGAGTTCAGCTTTTGGTACTGTTGGATTTGCTCCGTGGTTACCTGGACGCCCACAAGCCATGTCAAAGCCGACGTGTAGTTGGATCATAATCACCAAGGGACCTAACCAGGGCACTTCTATGTAATGGTAAATTGGCGTATAGTTTTGTACCCCGCGCCTAATTTCATCCTCCACGTCAAGCCCGTCTCGGTAGTGTAAATGGTAGCATGTCTGCCTCACGTTCAAGAGGTCCCGAGTTCGAATCTCGGTTAGGGTGAGTTACCTGGATAAGGTTTTTCTGAGGTTTTCCTTATGCTGATAGACGAATGTCGGGTAACTCTAAGCTCCATGGACTCCGGACTCATTTGAGCATCATTTCACCCATTTCATTCATCGTCCGATAAGACTTAATGTTGGAGGACGTAAATTACAACAACAACAAAATCCTCCATGTATGGATGTGATGAGGCTTCATGAAAAAGTTGGGCTACTGAACAGATGGACCTAAGTCCTCTATTCTGAGCTAGCGCCTTGAAGATACGCTTTAAGGCCTCCCTCAACCCAGTCCAGACGTACCCCATCGAGCCCAAGGCAATCCGTACAACTCCCCGACGTACAGCAGTTGAAGGGGTCGGAACCCCTCCCCTACGGAGATTTAACAAGATTTCATTTGTCGATGTGTCAAGAGATCAAATTCTCAAAAAGTCAGTACTTGTCTCGCCAATCACATGGTTCAGTTTACTTAGGTTTAGAAATCGCTGTGCTGAGTAAAGATAACAAGTCAGTGACCTCTCACACCGACGACCTACCGGGGCATTGCACAACGTTATATGCGTTCTTCAAAAACATACCTAAAGTTGTGCCTTAAACATTAAAGTGAAATGCCAATTAATTCCAAAGACTGTACAACATTACAACCTTCATGTTACGGGACCGAGAGACTACCGCACTAGGCTTAATGCCCATCGATATATTAAAACACATGCAGAGAAAGTTGATCTTCAGATCTTTCGAAACAACTGAATATATCTCGTGAAATAAACAAGCATCAACATACATGGAAACTAAATATTAAACAATTCAAACAGTTTCACAATTTAAATATCTTGCGGAAATAGTTCAGGAAGATATAATCGAAACTAACGCATACAAAAGTATATTGACTTACTGAAAACATGTATAATGAAATACATGTCTAAATATATAAAATTAAGACACGATAGCACTGTTATTAAACCAGAGTCTCTACGAAGCACAAAGATTTATTTTGTATAGACAAGCACATATCGGAAATATAAGGCAAAAGAAAACGTAAGATTATTAGAACAATTTTAGGTCCAGTGCTATAGATGAAGAAATCAGACTTAGAAGTAAAATGGTATTACAAAACAGACATTCATAGTGATATTAGGAAACGAAGGTTACAATTTCATAGACGTATTAAGCGATTGACTTCAAATAGGCTTACACAAGTTATGGAATTTCTTGACAATATAAGTAAAGCACAATTAGACATTCTGAAATGGATTTGTGAAGTAACAAATTATTTAAAATTGTCAGGTATCACCCAAGACGATATCCTAGACAGATGAAGGTGCATAAGTGGCAAGTTGACAGACGAGAGAAACAAAGCGTACAGCCAAACAATGAGACAACTTTGGATTTATAGAAACATCTCGAAGTACTCTGTCTAGTCCTACAAGGGCTCATTCCTACCCCATCCCAACCGAGCGGGATGGCTCAGGCCGTTTCGTCTGTAGCCCGCATTCGGAAGGCCCGGGTCCGAATCCCGTGACCGACCTACTTGACCCATGAGTATTTTGGGGGTTTTCCCGGATCGCCAGACGAATGCTGGGTAAATTAATTACATTCCCCGAATTTCCTGTCCCTCCATTTCATCTCCATTAACGTTTTACATCATATCTCATCTGGTGGTCTCTTTTAGGGTAGAATTACCGGCGAGTGTCTCGACGTTGCATGGCAGGATGATATACTCCGAGGTAAACTACTTCTCCGGTAGGTCGGTTGCCGGTCTCCGCTTCTCTGCTGGGACCATTTCGGGACCGCCGCCATGGACCTCTGCCGTCCCGCAGTAGGGGAGCGTGTCCGTTGTCCTGGCATGTCGGGGGAAAACTAAGTAATCTGTAGAGACCCTGACCTCTGTACTGTCGTGGCTCCTTGGGTCAGCCACCCTCTTTCTCCTCCTTCCCCTCGGGGGTGCCCCATTTGGGGGCATACGCATCATGGACCCAGTATGGTGGCCTACGTACCGAATACTAATCTTAATCCTACGCTGGATTTATCTTTGTTAATGGAAACCTCTCAGATAACGCACTGATTACTCCACGTGGACATTACATTTATCTGTCATTTGTGATTCCTGCGAATTCCATAGACTGAAGTGATGTGTTCATCGGTACTTGGCACACAACCGGACAGGGTAGCACTTCAACTCTCTCACTGTGCCTTATCTCGGAGGTATCCATTAACAAAGATAAAGCCGTGGTAACCGTTCGAGCAGCACGATGATATTACTGACAGAGCGTTGAGGTATACAGATGTATTTTTATATCTTGGCAGATGGAGAGTGAGGCGCAGTGGTATCTGGAAGAGTCCACTTCAGAACGGTTACAACTGCAGGGGAGGGCAGGTCAGTTGCCTATCAGTTGTGAGCGACTAAACAAGTGCAGAGCTACTCGGTAATTCTACAGCTTGTTTCAAAATGTGCGTGTCTCCTGGTTCCGAGACAGCATTTAGAAATGACACCTCCTAGCAGCACATTAGGAAATAAAGTGCTGCATATAAAAAATGAGAAGTAATAACCTATGTCTATAGATTTATTAAAAAGGAACAATGGTGTGGGTCTCCTATAAAAATCACGGAAAGGGCATCTAAGACAACAGTTGTGTCTGAAAGCAGTTTAGGTAAGTTAAGGAAAGAAAAGCTATTGGTGCTAGTGCAACAACGTCCTTCACTATGCCCAGTAAACAAAGATTAAGAACACGCGCAAAATCTAATTTGGATGTTTTAATTCAGAAGTAGTTAGACGAACTGCGAATAATTTTTACAACAAAAAAAAAGACCAACTCTGAAAAAAAGTGTTCATGAAGGTTCAAAATTCTACTGACTTCCAAGGCAGTGTCTGAACATTAAGAAGAGTTCTTTTGAAGCTAGGATTTATATATGGAAAAAAAAAAAAAAAAAAAAAAAAAAAACTAAGCGTGAGAGACAAATTTTAATGGAACATCATAGTACACGGGCAAAAAGGCTTAAGTGTTTACGAAATATTCAGAAATATCGCAGTGAAGTTTATATACTTTATGTAGATGAAACTTATATCAATGCAGCATATACTGGACCATATGCCTGGAGTGAAACTCCTTACAGGAACTCTGAGGCGATGTCGAAATGCCGACAAATGGTTATCATCCCTGCTGGGGCAGAACAGGATTTCTTTTTTCAAACGCCTATGTACTATTTAAGATCCAACAAAAGCGTGGAGATTACTACCATAGTAAGAATTACAACTTAATTTATAAGAGCCGCAATACTCGCTTCGAGAGTGAGATTTGTTTTCAGACAGCGTGTGCACGGCATTCCCTTCTCGTAATCTTACGCGTGTGACGTATTGGAGCGATAGGTGCACTATCCCTACCGCGTACGATTTCTGTCAAGATAAAATAATACATCTATACTGAACCTCAGTGACACAGCGCTATATTCGCTTGTTATCTTGTTTGGACAGGATTACGCTACGGACGGTCTTGGTCCATTCTACCTATGTCCCCAAATGAGACACCCCCAGGAGGAAGGATGAGGCGGCGGCCGTCCCAAGGAGCCACGACAGTAGAGAGGGTAGGGTCCCTACACTTTACCAGTTCAAAACTCCACGTAAGGCCAGTACAAACAGCATCTCACCCTCGTGGTCCTGAAACGACTTACCAGACCTAACCGGAGACCGTCTTACCGGAGGAGGAAGTATAGGGTAAGGGCACCATATTTCGGATAGGTGTCTAATTTCGGATGGTAGATCTTCTACTCCGTGTGCTACCGCATTCCCTCAGAATTTATGTCAACAAGTAGGAGGAAGTACGAGGTGAACACAGTGAAGCTCTAGCCATTATTCTGTTAGTTACGGTGTGTAGTTGCATTCGTAAGTTGTTCTGTTCACGATCAGAGTGTTTGAAGATCACTTTGAGCTTAAGATAAGGTCCTAAGTCACGTAGTTCCTGTCTGTAATATGTTAGCATATGATAGTAATCTTATATGCATTAACATTTGAAATTGCTTATATCTTGTTTAATCCAAGCTGTTATTTATTCAATATGGCGAAATTCTTAATTTCGGATATCACAGGACATCGTAATTTAGAATATCCGAAATAGGAATGAACAATACTGTGACTGTGTGCTCGTAGAATTAAAAGTCCAAGTTGCAGACATTCAAAACGTTCTTTATTTCCGTAGACATGCAGTTGGTACACTTGCAGATTACGGCAGATTACGCATCACACACAATTACACTCTACCAAGGTCGTTGACCACAAAGAGTTCACTTCCAAACACACCAGTTTCAATTACAACTGTTTACTACTACTCGCTGACGTGTCACAATCTCTTATATATACTGCCATTGATAATTTCCAGAGTGTTCTAAAACAAACGAGAAACCGAATAATCTGTATCAATCAAGATGTCACTAGAAATTTCCATTTATCCCAGTTTGTTTTGGCATTACTTTTATCTCCACGCTATGTTTATCTGATTATGCAGGCTCTTTATCTCCGTGATACACTATCCGACTGTTATCGCTCCTGCGAACCCTTTTAGCGCGTACGCCGCCAGTCGTAATAATGGATTCGTGACAATATTTTACCGATCAGATGGCACCAGGGCGCAGGAGGAGCTGATCAGAAGAAGCAGTAAAGGCCGTCAAGGAGAAGAAAATGGGATTTTTAAAAGCTTCCAAATGGTATGGCGTACCTCGCTTTACACTAGAGAATTATGTACACTACAAACAGAAATATATTGACAGTTTGTACACTATAAACATCGTAAAAGAGTGAGCACTTCTTGAGAAGCTGGAAACCGAACTGGCTGCATATTGTACGGCTGGACTTAGAAAGAAAGGGCCGTATTCATAGTCAGACTTGGTCCGGACCAACTTGCTACTTCCGGTGGACTATCGGAGGATCATCGATCTTATTCATAAACCGGGATTAGTAATAGTCCGAGGACCAAACACGTTGGTTCGGCTCAAATGTTGGTCCACCTTCGAGGGGTAGATTGAAGGCGGAATATCTTTGCCTGATTCTGTACGGCTGCGAAGTCTGGGGATCAGCGGCTCCCACCACTATTCGCAGACTACAGCACGTCCAGAACAGGGCGCTGCGAATTATCTACGATACTGGACGTAGATCCCCGTACCATATCCTCCACACCTACTCCGGGGTCCCATATATTGTAGATGTGATGCGGGAGAGATTCCGTACCATCTACAACAAGCTAGACTCCCATTCCAATATCCTGGTGAACACCCTTCGCCCTTACGACCATAGGGTTTCTCGCCCCAGGCCTAGTTAACGGCTGCCCAAAGACGCTTTGAACAACTAAACTGAGCAGGACCGTACCCCAAAGTCCAGAAATGGGCTTGGTAAAACCCATACCTCAACATTAGTTCCTTTCCCTCTAGCCTATTAAGCGGGTTGTGCTCAGATGCCTCTCAGGCCGGAGGAAGAGCGCAGCCAGCACTGGGCGTACAGCCCCCCCCCCCGGGACACTTGCGCCCACACATGGCTAGATATACCACTGCCCAAGACAACCCTCTGCGGCACAAGACAATTCTTTTATACTGCCCGGATAAAGCCGTACTAAGCGGCTAGGTGCTGGGCAGCAAACACTCCGCCAGGTTGCATCTTCTGCTGGTCCACATGAACGACAGTGAAGTGATTGATGAATATAGCTGTGGTGCGTAGAATTCGTGAAACAGGATGACGGAGGAATTCATCTACCAAGAATAGAAATTATTGCGAAGTACGACGACCTAAACTTCAAGAGCAGATACAGGTTTAGTAAAGCGAACGCCAGAAAGCTGATACAAATTATTCGTCCTAACCTGTACGTCAGGGACGATAACCGAGGTCTGACACTCAAATCCTAACAGCACTTCGGTGTTATATAAGACGACACTACATCAGCAAGCCGCATTATCAGCAAACTCGTCATAAATTTCCCTCCATTCCTCCTCCTTTCTCATATTGGTATTCGTCGACACGGATTTATTTCCTATTATGTTCATTTTTTTTTTGGACTAGAGAACACATTGGTCTTCCTCGGACCAATTGATACAATGATGATGATGATGATGAGTATAAGGGTGCTCAACTGCAGAGGTCATCAGCGCCCTTTTTAAAAGAACCTGCTCATGGCAAAAGCCAGATATAAATTCCTCTAAAACACTAAATATGGCAATAGAATGACAAAAAATACACACGCGTTAAAAAAAATAAAAACAATAGAAATATCATCTAAAAAGCCATAAATTCTATTTGCTAAATCCTAAAATCTAATCTCGAAAAGAATCTAAAAACCTTCTCCACTACTGCGTTATCGTCCGCTAGCATTTCTGCAAAGCTGACCGGCAGCTGCAGAGACGTCCTAAGGTCTGCTAGGTGAAAACACTCTAGCAGCACGTGTCGTACAGACAACGCTTCATTGCAAAACGGACACAGTGGAGAAGGCTTCTTTTTAAAAAGAAAACTATGAGTAAAAAAGCAGTGCCCAATTCGTAACCGAGCCAAACTCACCTCCTCGCGACGAGATGACCGACAGGAGGTAACCCAGGGAATCGGAAGTTCTTTGACAGATCTAAGTTTATTATTGCGGAGAGCGGACCACTCTTCCTGCCAGCAGGTTTGCACAGCTCTCCGCAATACGGCCCTAAAGTCTTCCGATGTCACAGATGGTATTCGAACCCTGGGCTTCATGATCGCCGTCTTGGCTGCTGAATCCGCCATTCATTCCCCCGCAAGCCTACGTGACCAGGTATCCATGCACACACCACGTTAACGCCACAAGCGTGTAAAACGTTTAGGGCATCCTGTATACGCTGCACAATAGGGTGGTAGTTGTACAGCTGCCGTAGGCTTTGAAGTGCACTGAGGGAATCACTCAGGATTAAGCAGTCCCCCAACTTTCGTCGATGTACGTGTAAAATGGCCCGGTATATTGCATAAAGCTCTGCAGTAAAAATGGAAGTGCTAGTGTGGAATCCGAATGTATACGGTTCGGTTCCACACACGTAAGCACAACCAACACCATTTAGGTTCTTGGAGCCATCAGTATAAATTACAAAATGCTCCTCATATCGCGATAAAACTTCTAAAAAACATGTGAGGATACTAGACATAGACATGGTAGATTTATCATATTTAGTCATGTCCAGATCTACGTGGGAGGCTCTGCACAACCAAGGAGGGTATGTCCTCTCCCCCCTAGGATACATCTTGGGCATTTCAGTATCAAGATGTCTAAGGAGCTCCCGGAAACGAAAACCAGGTGGCTTTGGTTTAACAGAAGTGTTCCTATAACGCACGTCCATGAAGGTATTAAAGAACGGCGTAAACGATGGATGTGTGGGCATGCAATTAAGTCCACAGCCATAATTGGCTAATAACATGTTGCGCCTGTACTGCAGAGGAGGTTCTGCAAACTCAGCATACAGACTTATAACTCGGCTCGTTGGAAATGCACCAACTGCTATACGTATGCCACAATTATGGACTGTGTCTAATCTCTTCAGCACAGATGGTCGTGCTGAGCCATAAACGATACTACCATAATCTAATTGTTGCAATAACACTGTACGATCCGCTCCCCACGATTTTCCACTTAGTACCCGCAAGATATTTAAAGAGCGGTCACATCGTGCTTTCAGTTGTGCTATATGCGACGACCAACTAAGTTTTCTATCAAATATCAATCCAAGGAACCTCGTCTCATCTGCAAAAGGTAGTAGATCAGCGCCTAGCCGGAGCCTTGGAGGTAGTCGACTCTGCTGACGCCAGAAGTTAACACAGATGGTTTTCTCAGCGGAGAATCGGAAGCCGTTTTTTAAACTCCAACTCTTAAGGTTGTCCAAGGTGGTCTGAAGACGGCGCTCTAAAAACGGAGTGCGCTGAGATGTACAGTAGATGGCAAAGTCGTCTACAAATAGGCATGACGAGACACCCCGAGGTACACATTTCGAGATAGAATTAATCGCAATAGCAAGCAACGTAACACTTAGTACCGATCCCTGTGGTACACCGTTCTCTTGAACAAAAAGTTTCGAAAAAAACCAAGCCAACCCTTACTCGGAATACGCGGTCTTTCAGGAATTCCTGAAGGAAGAGTGGTAGGCGTCCACGTATATTCCAGGTGTGCAGAGTACGTAGCAACCCTGCCCACCAACACGTATCATAAGCCTTTTCGAGGTCAAAAATATTCCGACTGTTTGACAGTTCTTAAGAAATCCGTTCATAATCTGTGTCGACATGGACACAAGATGATCCACTGTTGAACGGCGTCGTCGAAAACCGCACTGGATGTTATTCAGTAGGTTGTGCGTATCCAGCCACCATACCAACCGCCCGTTTATCATGCGTTCCATCACCTTGCATACGCAACTGGTGAGGGAAATAGGACGGTAGCTAGAAGGGAGGTGACAGTCCTTGCCAGCTTTCAAGATAGGTATAATGGTGGCTTCTCCCCACTTGTCCGGAAACGTGGTATCAACCCAAACAAGGTTATAGACCTCGAGCAGGAATGCCTTACCTTCAGGTGAGAGATGTTGTAACATTTGAACGTGGATTCCGTCCGGTCCTGGTGCTGTCAGTCGCGATGATGAAAGAGCGTGTTCTAACTCTGCCAAGGTGAAGAGGCGGTTATAATCTTCAAGGTTTCTGGAATTAAACACGAAACCTTGAGATTCTACCTGAGTCTTAATGGAGATAAACTCAGGAGCATAATTGCTTGAGCTAGAAACCTGAGCAAAAGCACAGCCGAAGGTGTTAGCCAAAACAAACGGATCAACAACAACTCCTGCAGTTGTTTTCAGACCAGCGATTGGCAGGTGGGTTGATTTTCCGGCCACGCGCCTTAATTTATCCCATACAACAGATGAAGGTGTACATCTGTTAAAAGATGATACATAGTTGTTCCATGAGTTCTTTTTGCTATCCTTAATTATTTGCCTAGACTTTGCACGCGCTTTCTTGTACTCAATTAGATTACTTTGGGTAGGGTGTCGTTGGAATACCCTCAGAGCACGTCTACGAGCACGAATAGCATTCCGGCAGTCGTTGGTCCACCATGAGACAGGAAATCGACCGGGTTGGGTAGCCGAACGTGGAACAGACTGTTCTGCGAAGGAAAGAATTTTCTTTGTGAGATGATCAACTAAATCATTCACAGAATCGTGCTCGTATTCAAAGACAGCCAACTGGGTGTAGAGGTTCCACTTGGCACGATCAAAGCGCCATCTAGGGATACGTGAGGGAGACACATCTTGTGCTAAGAGACTAAGAAGACATGGAAAGTGATCACTGGAATGTAAATCAGAGATGACATTCCACTGTAATGAAACAGCTAACTGGGATGTACACACTGCTAAATCGATGTGCGAATAGGTGTTAAACGCGTCTGAGAGGAATGTTGGCTCTCCGGTGTTCAAGAGAACCAAGTTATTGCTCTCCAGGAATTTTGCAATGAGGTTGCCTCTCGAACATGCCCGATTTGAGCCCCAGAATGGGCGATGGGCATTAAAGTCTCCCACTATTAGAAATGGTGTTGAGAGTTGGGAAACCAGATCTTCAAGGTCAATTAGCGAGAGGTCATCTGATGGGGGTACATATACATTGCAAATGCAAAATTCGATTGATGGCAGCTTAATCCTTATAGCTACAGATTGTATGTCAGATTGTAGCTGTAACGGATATACAAATATGTCATCCCGGAGGAGCATCATAGTGCCCTCGTGAGCAGGAATGCCCTCTTCTGTTTCAATATCACACCTCAGTGGTGTGTAGCGTCTGATTTCAAAGTCGTCTTGTGGTCGTAGCTTAGTCTCTTGTAAGCATACCAACAAGGGGTTACGCTTACTGAGCAAAAGTTCCAGTTGTGGTCGATGTGCTCTTAAGCCTCGTATGTTCCATTGAAGGATAGGTATGGCGATAGTAATGAGATATGTCAAATAAGTACGCAAATTACGTAGGTTTCAGCGGTGGTCGGATCAATTTGCCCTTTTTCTTTGGTGTAGGGCTAGTTTCTGCAGGTTTATCCTGCCTCTTCTTTGCTGCAGATGTTTCCTGCTCCATATCCTAATGGAAGAGGATGGTTTTGCTTCTACAACTTTCGCTTCGAGGGGCTCGAAGCGATTGGAAATTCCGACCGACGTAGATGACGGTCGCCGGTCGGAGTGCTCCCCAGAAGATGATTCCGACGATAATCTCGGAGACGCTCTAGGGCTACGTTTCTTGGACTTTTCTGGAGCAGACTTTGTGCTTTCTTTCAGGAAGGCAGTTCTATCATACTGAGTCTTGAACTTGATCTCTGGTACTTGGTACAGAATGGGCAATTTCGTCCTGTTGTTAAACGTCGATACTTTGTCAGGCGACTTCACTGACTTGTTATTTTCAGTAGTCTTAAGTGTTGTTCTCGGAGTTTTAGATGGTGTTACTGATGCTCTTGGTTGCGATCTAGGCACTAGAACTTTCTCTGATATTGTTGCCCCGTTTATATCAGATGTTTGGGTACCAGCCTCCCGTTTCGGTGACGGAGTAGCCGCCACAGAGCTATAGGTACGGGAGGTGGTTGAAGAGGACTTGAGGATACAAAGAAGTTTCCGGGCTTCCGAAAAGGATACCTTTTCTTTAACCCGGATCTCCTGAATAGCTCGCTCTTCAATATAACCGGGGCATTCTCCTGCACTTGATGGATGTTCACCGCTACAATTTACGCATGCTGGAAGTGATGCACATGCATTTTCATGCAGACCGTCTCCACAGCTGACACATGTAGGTGCGCCTTTACAGAATGCACTAGTGTGACCGAACCGCTGACATTGGTAGCATCTCAGAGGGTTAGGTATGTATGGTCTAACCTCAATCACTTCATATCCTGCCCTGATCCTTTGAGGGAGATCTACCCGATCAAAGGTCAGGAACAGGGTACGAGTAGAAACCATATCCCCTCGTTCTCTCCTTTGGACACTATAGACTGCAGTTACGCCTTGTTCCTGGAGGTTCTCCTGAATATCCTCGTTGGACATTCCATCCAACGCGCTAGTGTTTACAACACCGCGCGAGGAATTCAGTGTCCTATGCATCTCCACTTTGACTGGATAACTGCCCAGCATGTTGGCTTTCAGTATCTTTGCTGCCTGGGATGCTGTAGTTGCTTCCACCAGCAGCGTGCCATTTCCACCAGTTATTATGTCAAGACCTTTCTGTATAATAAACGGATTAACCGTTGAAAAAGTTCTACCTTCCTCTGTTCGTTTAATAACTAAGTAGCGAGGACCACACTCAACTACTTGTTTAACACTGTTTTCAAACATATCTTTTCCACGTTTAATGTTTTTTGGGGGGTGTAGGTTAGCCATAATAGTTGGTCTAAATTTCATCCCCCAGTGCTCCCCACCCACCACGGAGTCCAACAAGGGGTCATCCCAGTGGATATAGCGAGCTCGCCGTCCCACTCACCCTGGAGGTCGGTACAATACCTAGTCCTGGCCGATTGATTAGGGGTGGGTTAGTCCCTAACCTCGCGTTTAGGCGAAGCAGAAGCCAAAGTAGTGTATTAGAAATGCGCACCCTCCCCGAATTCAGAAAAACACTTACGAGCTCAGATACGCATCCCTCAACCACCAGGACAGACCTTTCCACCGACACGGGTCTCCACGCACGGCCTACACGTGGGTGGGCCTGTTGACCGTCTCCCTCAACCACGAAGAGGAGCCCACACGAGGAGACTGTTGGCTCGGGACCCCGGGTTCGCCAAACCCGTTCCTACCGAAGTAGGCCCCTGGGGGGGACCAATTGATACCACGCTTCTTGATATTATCCATATTCACAGCACACCGAACTTTGTTACTGAACCTCAAACAGCAGCAGCTACCGTAAGAATGATTAAGAAACATCTGTGAAACTACCACAAAGATTTATAAACTTGTAGTCTAAGAACCTTTCTACCTCGTGTAACATTTGCTCCGTGCTGGTTCACGGTTTTACTTGGTCCGAGGCTTTTTATCGTCTATGAATACCAAAAAGACCGCCTTTGGACGGACCAAGTTAGTTGGGAGATAGTATAAACCAAAGTGATAACTATGAATACGACCCGAAGACATTAGATGAAGGGCATTGCACTTAGCTTTGTAAAGTATTCATTTGATTCGAGTAATGGTATGACTCGAAAAAAATGTTTCAGGGATTTTATGAAAAGTCACTCTCAACTGGCTTATCGCACTCTACAAAAGTATCCGATATTAGGCAACATTTTTGTAACCTAATCCAAATGCTCTTTGATAGTTTTCATTATGTTTTATGTCAACTTACTTTACAAGACATTTTTTGACGAAGGGACTGTAAGCTAATATGAATAAAGAACGTTGTCACAGAATTTCGTGTCTATTGATGTACTATAACATGTAGAATACCCAAAAATAAAAATGGTATCCGATATATGGCGCCCTTACCCTATACCGTGAGTATATCATCCTGTCATACAACACCCAGAATGGTGACCCGGAAAAATCCTAGAAATAAACCCGGACCTCCAAAACGTGGACCACAAACATTCCAAGAGTCCGAAGCTACCCTGCCATACTTACATCCCCTTAACATTTAACACAAGTTTACAAAATATTAATATTTAATTTTATTATAATTTATAATTTATTCAACGAATCCAAAATGTCTGTATTAAGCGGAACATGTTTAATGAGTACTGGATCTTTCCTGTCGCTTTGTGTTCCTTATTGGAGGAGTTGACCTCTCTTCTTTTTTTTCTTTTTTTTTTTATTTTACGTCCTCCAACGTTAAGTCCTATCGGACGATGAATGGAATGGGTGATATGATGCTCAAATGAGCCCAGGGTCCATAGAGCTTAGAGTTAACTGACATTCGTCTTTCAGGATAAGGGAAAACCCTGGAAAAACCTTATCCAGGTAACTCACCCTGACCGAGATTCGAACTCGGGACTTCTTGAACGTGAGGCAGACATTCTACCACCACGCTACAGAGGCGGGCTGACCTCTCCTTGACACTTTTGTACATTTTGTCTTTAACAAACATCGGTCTAATAACTTCTCTTTCATCTCTAACATCAAAGTTACTTGGAAACGACACAAGCTGCTAAAGATTCCCCACTCCAACTTATCCTCTTTGACAAACACTTTCCACAAAAATAAAAACGCTATAACAGCGCGGAGCACCTATATCTTAACTGATAGAATTACAGGGATGTTTTTAATTTCGTGCTCTTTATACGCTTAATTTTCAACACTTTTTTAACTTGTTTGGTTCTTGCTTCCTGATATATGTTAACATTTTAGCTGTTTTCTATGTTTAGTTTACTGCCAACAGTCCAAAACTTAAATATGCTTCAGAGTGCTCAGAGAAATTTTATTGATAATAACATGGAAGAAGTTAAGAAAATCATCCAATCACCATCAGAAAAGATTTGTCTACAATTATGACAAAATTACTCGTGACAGCTGCAAACTTCAATATTTGTTCGTCATTTGTTGTCAAAAACCAAAACAGTTATGCTTCCTCATGGCCTCTTGTAACTTCTATTACCAAGACTGAAGAGAACCATGATAGGACATCGTTTTGTCAACTTTGATGAAATAAAACTAATCACTGAACACCATAACGAAATATCAGTTCCAGTACTTCCAAGATTGGAGAAAATAAAATGGTACAATTGTTATTATGCCCAAGAGTAAGGGTCGAAACACAAATAGAGCTCCGTGTCTGATATGTAAGGTTAGGTAATTTTATACATAACACGGCTGCATAATCATAAAAATATAACCTTAATGATTATAAATACGAAGGCTGTTCAATAAAGAATGATCATAACTTTTTACGGTTATAATTTTTCGCACTAAAATTCAATCTTATTATATCCTGTTAGCTTAATGTGAAGTAAACACGTCGTAGTAGTTTCATTGTTAGTACACCTGGTTGCCGTCTGTGAGAACCATATAAATTCAGACATGTTCAGTATCACCTACCGCTGTAATGGAAGTAACATGCAGTTAAAGTTGTTAGAGAAGATCCGGAGTTTCTTTCAAACGTAATCACTGCTGATGAAACTTGGATTGGATTGGATTGGATTGATTTGCGTTCAGTAGGTTCACTTGTAGCCAGAAAAGGCTGTGAACATTGAACATGTCTAGAGGTATAAAGTTTAATAGCGTATATATGTACAAAAGTTAACATAAGACACATGTTATAGTATACAGGCAATATGAACAACAATATGGAAAACAAAGCAGGGATAATTATATATGATACAAAATGAAACACTTTTTAAACCAGCTTTCACTTGGCTTATGCCAGTACGTCTCAAATTTTTTGCAATGGATACCATTCTTGTTATTTATTAAATACATATAGATTAAAAATAAACTTTCAGCTTGCATCAAATATTTATAAGTAATGATTTGTCATTGGAATAGTTAAATACTACTTATAGAGCTACAGAAGCATTATCAGGATAATTTGTCATTCAGATAATCTTGTACAGAATAAAAAGATTTTGAGCAAAGGTACTCTCTAACAGCTTTTTTAAAAGCACCGAAATTATCAACTTTTTCTTTAAGAACATTAGGAAGTGCGCCAAATATTTTGATAGTTTCATAATACACACCTTTCTGGAAGCAAGAAAGTTTAGCACTGGGATAATGGATATTATACTTTTGTCTAGTGTTTATTTTGTGAATTACATTATTTGTTGCAAATAAGGCACGATTGCATACAAAGAATTTTAGGATCGAGAATATATACATGCAAGGAAGCGTTAATATCTTCAATCTTGTAAAAAGATCTTTACAGGAGCATCTGGTGTGGGTGTTAGTAATGATTCTTATAACCCTCTTTTGCATAAGGAATATTTTTTTACTTTCTACTGAGTTGCCCCAAAATAATATTCCATACTCCATAATAGAGTTAAAGTATGCATAATATACCAATTTAAGTGTGTCAATAGAACTCACATTAACCAGCTCTCGGATAGCATAACAGGCAGAGCTAAGTTTAGGTAAGATATAATTTATGTGAGCTTTCCAATCTAAACATCTGTCCACATGAAGGCCCAGAAATTTTATGCTGTCAATTTCTTCTAATAACATATCATTAATCCCGATTTCTATTTCAGTATGTGATGTACGACAGGTTATAAATTTGACCACTTTTGTTTTGTCTAGATTCACAGATAATTTGTTTGCTTTAAACCAGCATGACATACAGTTCAAAACAATTCATTTTAATTGTACACTCGTTTAAATTTGTACTGGTCACCAGGACACTAGTGTCATCAGCAAAAAGAACTGTACTTGCAATGCCCTTTATATAAAGTGAGAGGTCATTTATATAGATAAGAAATAATAAAGGCCCTAACACGGAACCTTGGGGTACTCCATGAGTTACTATTTTCCAATTCGAAGTTTGTTTTGCATAACCAATATCACTGACAGCTACTTCAACACTCTGCTTTCTTTCATTTAGATATGATACAAACCATCTTAAATGTTCATTTTTTATCCCATAGAATTCCAGTTTTGCTATAAGAATGTCATGATTAACACAATCAAAAGCCTTTGCTAGATCACAAAAAATTCCACCTACATGTCTTTTATCATTTAAGGCAGTCAACACTTCATGTGTAAGCTTGTAAGTTGCATTATTAGTCGATATTCCTTTTCTGAATCCAAACTGATCACTGTCAAGTATGTTGTTACATTCAAGGTGTTTATACAGTCTGGTGAATATTACTTTTTCAAGAACTTTTGAAAATATTGGCAAGAGAGATATTGGTCTATAAATTGAAACATTATTGCGTTCGCCTGTTTTGAAAAGAGGTTTAACAACTGAGTATTTCATTCTGTCAGGGAAAATACCAGTCTTTAGAGACTCATTACATAAATAACTAAGGGGAATGCTAATTTGTGAGGAGCAAGATTTTAGGATTTTTGTAGTTATTTCATCATAACCGGAAGAATTCTTCATTTTTAAAGAGTCAATAATTTTATTTATTTCGGAAGGTGTAGTTAAACTGATTTTAAATGTAGGTACATTGTTTGTGAAACTTGAACTTAGAAATTCTAGTGCTGCATCTTTACTTCCATAATTAATATTTAATTTTTTTGTTACATCCAAAAAGAATCTGTTAAACAATTCTGCAACTACAAGACTTTGATCCTCAGAGCAAACAGCAAAGCTCAGTGTGGAAATCTCCTTCATCACCAAACCCCCAAAACAGCAAAAGTGATTGTTTCTGATGGGAAAGTTATGGTCATCTCATTCTTTGATATTCATGGAATGGTTTATCAGCATGTTGTACCTGCACAGACATCAGTAACTGGACAATACTACAGGGATGTCCTGAAAACATTGCAAGTCCATATCAGGCGCAAAAGACCACATTTCCGTGAAGCAGGCTGGATATGCGGTCGCATATTGCCAATGTTGTTGCTGAATATCTTGCAAAAATCAACGTGAAGTACATCCCTCACCCTCGCTACAGTCCGGATATAGCCTCATGTGACTTTTTCTATTCCCTAACTTGAAGAAACGCCTTCGTGGGAGGCATTATCCATCATCAGAAGCAGTGGTGAAGGCTGCGGATGCGATTTTGAAGGATCTCTCAAAACTGGTTTCCAGCATGTCTTTGAAGACTGGCAGAAACGCTGGGACAAGTGCATCGCATTCAGGGAAGACTATTTTGAGAAGAATCATCAAAATTATGAGGAAGAGTAAAGATACGTTGTCAAAAAAATTGTGATCACTCTTTATTGAACAGCCCTGGTACATTAAAGATGTAGCCACGTATTTATTGGAATATTTGTCAAATAATGAAAATGAGGCTAAACAGCCGTGCACGGTAATGGAAGTAACAATCTGTACAGCGGGAATCACCTCTAAAAAGGTGATTTACTCAACTGGCCAAGGCGTGATGTCAATGTTCCCTCACTGTCATTATCCATCTCAAAGTTATTGTGTCAGTAATCCATCCCTTTTACCTATAATTACCAATTCTTTTAGTCTTACAAAGCGTAACCGAGGATTTAGGGACTTAATTCTCAAACAAAAACCAAGGGTTATGCAGCCGAGAAATTAAGGAAGTTAATTCGCATGGCAGTGGAGTAATTCAAGACTTTAAATATAAAGTGTAGTAGAGTAAGTTACAGATAGGCAATTAGAGAACACAACACTGTACTTACGGTTAGGGTTTTGTCTTATGATGAGTGTACACCCTCATCCGTGCTGCTGGGATATCCTGAAACAACAACAACATTCACATGTTAACGTTATATACAGACAGTCTAAATTACATCAGACTAACACATAAAGCGAATTCAATATTTATATTACTAATTTTTGTAACTTCCGGTTTGGTATTTTAAATGCGCTGTCTTATATTCAGATAGTATATTGCTCAACAAGTGCCCACAGTGGAAAAGCAAATAGTTCACCTTCTAAACTCCAGACCCCCAAATTTATCACTTTTTGTGGTATACAACTTAACAGATCTAAAAATGATGACACATATTCCTAAATCCTGATGAGTATTACCAAATTAGAACTCGACAATTATTCAGAAGCCGGGTTATGAAGACATTATCTCAACCTACAGCTATCGAACTCGAGCTTTGTAACATTCCTGTCAAACGTTTCACAGATTTCGTCGCAGTTAGTTATAAGTAGAGCTAAGAAATTGGGGCGTATAAATTATCCAAAAAGGACCCATAAAAAAGCTAAAATATCCCCAAAAGAATCTAAACATTGGAGAAAGGGACGTAAATAAGTGTTACCTACAAGTTAGCAAATTAACTTTCAATCGGATATTTACTGAATAACTTGGAAGTACAATATGCAACACATATATACTTTTGATTCAGCAACCACCAGTGGACATTCTGGGCAAAGAAATTGAAATAGATGTAAGTAAAACATACTTGGCTTAACCACGTTACAGAAAGCTTAGCTCAGTTACATCTCGAAATTCTTACGTGTAAAGGACGTTTGTTTTCTCACAGCAAGTTATGAAAGACTTCTCTCCACATCAACAGATGTCATTGCTGCATACTCAAAACGAGTGAAGTCTTATGGATTTAGATATTTAGAAAGCGTTTGTTCGGTTCTCTGCTTCTGCTAATGGCAAGGGTCCTCTCACCTGTTACCTCCTGTAGCCAGTAGTAGGCGTGCGTATTAGTTCAAAGAAATTAGAATTTACTCTAGACTCTGTTGAGCAGCAAATAGACAAAACAAGTTAAAGTTGCCATAAAAATTTTAAAACAAAAAATGTTACATTTAAAAACGGCTAAAAAGACAAAAAGGGGACAAATAAAATCCTCCATTTACTGGCCTATATTATAGTGTCCCATAATCAACATATTGTAGAAATAATATTCGATATAGCCTGGTACATAAATGATCAATGTGATTAGACCAAGATAACTTGGAATCAAGTGTACATCTAAGTTTGAAAGAAAATAAAAATACATATTACATCAAGGGTCCTGAAATCATGCATTTGTAGTAAAATTTTGATGTGAACTATTTGGGTGGAATGCAATACTTGATAGAGGATTTCAACTAATTTTTGGGAAAAAAATTACTTTTTCAATGTGTAATTCTGTGAACAGCATAAACCAGAAGTATATTAAATACAAACTTGCTTAATTATATTCAGCTTCTTTCAAGAACTGCAGACAAAGGTTCAAGAAAATTGTCCATCTGAGAGTAATCCTTACACCGAAAAGTTTTGTTACTGCACAAAAATGTATCTATACCCCTTTTAAGTACATAATTTGTAATACGAGATATTCCTTGTTATATGTTTAAATTTTCCAATACTTGTAGTTTTCTGAAACAGGTCGTTATTCATTTTTTATCTCTTGGACATACAAAGACATCTGAAAACATTTGACTGTCAGTTAAAATCTACTGTATTCATTTGACCTTATATAAGATGTTTATCATGAAATAGAGGTACAAGAGTAGAGACTCATCGCTATGGTCCGGAAGTTGTTGACCTAAAAATTCTCTAAAAATGCCCTTAAAATATAAAAAAATGACCTAACAAAATTTAACAACTCCTTTCATAACAATAAATTAAGGACTGTCACAGACAAATAATAATATATATGGTTCGAATAACCACATTTTCAAATTAAGTTTCTTAATAAATAATGCAATAATTGCTACTAAATAATAAATAAATTCAAAATTCATCAGGTCATTTTCATTTTTATAAAATATATGTTTCCGCCAAACTCTGAAACCTACTGTTTCAAACGGGACGCAGTTGACTGTTTTTGTTTCGAAATTTCAATTCCACAACACATCAAATTTACACACCTCACAAACTACTCTCCTTACTGCGACACTCTCTGACTGATCCATTATGTAATCGGCGATTCCTCGAATTGATGCGTCATAAATTGACCAGCACTGTTAGGACGCTGACCTGTGTTAACACTTATAAACTTACTGTTTCATAAAAGATTATGATATAAATGAACTTTTAATTACAGATTATTTTTTAAAAAAGCCAAAAAGCCCATGGGTCAGGGTGAGGTGGACCACAGGAATCAAACTCGGGCCTCCCGAATGTGGGCTACATATGAAAATGCGCAATAAATTCGTGAAAAAGAAATAAATTGACCGGAAAATGCATCAAAATGTTAAAAAAATGATTTTATTATAAAAGTGTGGAAAAAATACAGTTTGATGACCTATAAAAACCATAATCTAACGTATTTGTTCCAGAGTGCGCTTAATTTCCAATAAGCATCGTCTGTGACGACTGAGAAAAAAGGTGACTTTTCATCAAAATCCGGGCCCTACTCATCACATTTATTTTAAAGATTATTACTGGAGCCCGGATTTCTAAGCAAAATGCTTATACATTTTTATCCGAATCATATTAATT
This sequence comes from Mantis religiosa, assembly GCA_030765055.1. Classification (NCBI taxonomy): domain Eukaryota; kingdom Metazoa; phylum Arthropoda; class Insecta; order Mantodea; family Mantidae; genus Mantis; species Mantis religiosa. Next base: position 1,177,481 of record JAUKNK010000126.1, read on the forward strand.
CCTGAAGGAGTCAGGAGCTGATACAGAAACGTGGATCTTCTTGTCTCTAGCGTAAAGGAAGTGTACTGTCGCCGATTAGAGTTAAAAATTTAATGAAGCCCTTCCAAATTCGCCTTTACTCCTCAGCAAGTTTTAACTCGATGGGGTTCTTGGTTAAAGTCTGTGTCATACTACACACAGCAGTTCAATGAAATAAAACAGTGACGTATTCCTTAGATACAGAAGATAGAGTACATCCATAACCGCGTCTCCAAAATATCTTCAATTATAAAAGAATTGGAAACTCGAAATAACTTGGAGCAATCATTTTTGTTGGTACATGAAATTTCAGTAACGTCTTCAGAGATTCACGTTATTGCTAAAACTGCCTTTAGGGGGGGGGGGGGGGAAGTAATGTGACTTTGTGGGTTCGTAGAATTCAAAGTCCGAGTTGCAGATATTCGAAGTGTTCTTTATTTCCGTAGAAATACACTGTTCAATTGTCAAGTAACAACATTACGTCACATACACACAGTCTACCAAGGTCGATGACAATCAAAACGTCAGCTCTCTTAACAACACTACAGCTGTTTTTTTGCTTACGATTCCCTCTTGCCGAGTCATCGCCTTCTTAAATACCTCATTGATAAATTCGAGACATTTCCAGGACAATAAAGAAACCGAAAAATCAAGATTTTATCAGAAATTATCATTTATCTCAATTTGTTTGCTTCGGCAGACCTTTATCTACGTGCTATCTTTCTCAGTTCCTTTGTGTAAACAAGCCGCCTTATCGCTCCGCGCGAACCTTTTATGTGGGTTGCCGCGACAGTAAGGTATCAATTAAAAATTCTAGTTACTGGACACTAAAATTTCTACACAATTTTCTGGTACACAAACGTATATCTAAGGGAAATTCATTCAAAAACAACTGCGATGCTTTTCGGGTGTTCCAGTAACGTCATGCGACGTTAACAGATGCTCTTCGCAGTCAATGGAAATTAGTTCTTTCACACTAGCCGTGTGGAGGCAAAGCTATGGAAATATAGAGTCAGACTGAAAAATACAATGCCATAACCGGGATTTCAACCACGGATCTTCTGGTTGCCGTCCAGCCGCTCTAACCATTGAGCTATCATGGCCAATGTGCCAACATGACATTAAATTCTCCAACTGACTCGTGTTTCTCCCGGTAAATCACTAGGAGTTCCAATAAACACATGAAACAACTACCACAATGTAGACTTACTATGCGGTAAGTACTTTTAACGCCCGAGATTTTTTTTCAGTCTGTCTCTATCTTTCCATACTTTAGCCTACACACGACTAGTGTGAAAGAACTATTAATTTCCATTAATTGTACCTAACAGTGGTCCGAACTATAAAGCCCGGGCCTTAAAGTACTTACTTCATAGTAAGTCGCCATTACGGTAGTTGTCTCATGTGTTTATGAGCACTCCTATGTGGTTTACTGGGAAAAACACGAGTCAGTTGGAGAATTTAATGTCATGTTGGCACGCTGGCCATAGTAGCTCAAGAGTCAGAGCGGCTGGACGGAGATCAGAAGATCCGTGGTTCAAATCCCTGCAGTGGCATTGAATTTTTAAGTCTGGCTCAAACTTCCGTCCTTTTTAGAGTATAATTTTTTTTCACTGAAAAGCGCAGGAGGTTAACACAAGAAAATCTCAAGAGTCCCACGTTCGATTCCCGGCGGAGGGTTGGGGATTTTTCTGCGACCAAGATAATTCCTCATCCTCCCCAGAGTTTGGAAGTCTGAATGAGATTGCGCATGTGTCCGTGATCTAATGATTAAAACACAACGAACACGAGCTAACACCTTCGATATGTTCCAAAGGAGAACGGCCGCCGATATGACCATTACAGTTAAAGGCGGGGTATAAATGTGTACGTGATCTAATGATTAAAACCCAACGAATACTAGTTAACACCTTCGATATGTTCCACAGAAGAACGGCCACCGATATGACCATTACAGTTAAAGGCGAGGTATAAATGTGTACGTGATCTAATGATTACAACCCAATGAATAGGACTTAACACCTTAGATATGTTCCACAGAAGAACGGCCGCCGATATGACCATTACAGTTAAAGGCGGGTTATAAATGTGTACGTAATCTAATGATTACAACCCAATGAAAACGACTTAACACCTTCGATATCTTCCAAAGGAGAACGGCCGCCGATATGACCATTACAGTTAAAGGCGGGGTATAAATGTGTACGAAATCTAATGATTACAACCCAATGAATACGACATAACACCTTAGATATGTTCCAAAGGAGAACGGCCGATGATATGACCATTACAGTTAAAGGCGGGGTATAAATGTGTACGTAATCTAATGATTACAACCCAATGAATACGACTTAACAACTTAGATATGTTCCAAAGGAGAACGGCCGATGATATGACCATTACAGTTAAAGGCGGGGTATAAATGTGTACGTAATCTAATGATTACAACCCAATGAATACGACATAACACCTTCGATATGTTCCAAAGGAGTACGGCCGCCGATATGACCATTACAGTTAAAGACGGGGTATAAATGTGTACGTAATCTAATGATTACAACCCAATGAATACGACATAACACCTTCGATATGTTCCAAAGGAGAACGGCCGCCGATATGACCATTACAGTTAAAGACGGGGTATAAATGTGTACGTAATCTAATGATTACAACCCAATGAATACGACATAACACCGATATGTTCCAAAGGAGTACGGCCGCCGATATGACCATTACAGTTAAAGGCGGGGTATAAATGTGTACGTAATCTAATGATTACAACCCAATGAATACGACTTAACACCTTAGATATGTTCCAAAGGAGAACGGCCGATGATATGACCACTGCAGTTAAGGCGAGGTATAAATGTGTACGTGAACTAATGCTTAAAACACAAAGAATACGAGTTAACACTTTCGATATGTTCCAAAAGAGAAGGCTTCCGATAAGAACATTACAGTTAACGGCGAGGTATAAATGTGTACGCGATCTAATGATCAAAAAACCCAACGAATACGACATAACACCTTCGATATGTTCCAAAGAAGAACGGCCGCCGATATGACAATTGCAGTTAAAGGCGGGGTATAAATGTGTACGTGATCTAATGATTAAAGCCCAACGAATACTAGTTAACACCTTCGATATGTTCCAAAGGAGAACGGCCGCCAATATGACCATTACAGTTAAAGGCGGGGTATAAATGTGTACGTGATCTAATAATTAAAACCCAACGAATACCACTTAACACCTTCGATATGTTACAAAGGAGAACGGCCGCCGATATGACCATTACAGTTAAAGACGGGGTATAAATGTGTACGAGATCTAATGATTAAAACCCAACGAATACGAGTTAACACCTTCGATATGTTCCAAAGGAGAACGGCCGCCGATATGACCATAACAGTTAAAGGCGGGGTATAAATGTGTACGTGATCTAATGATTAAAACCCAACAAATACTAGTTAACACCTTCGATGTGTTCCAAACTAGAACGGCCGCCGATATGACCATTACAGTTAAAGGCGAGGTATAAATGTGTACGAGATCTAATGATTAAAACCCAACGAATACGAGTTAACACCTTCGATATGTTCCAAAGGAGAACGGCCGCCGATATGACCATAACAGTTAAAGGCGGGGTATAAATGTGTACGTGATCTAATGATTAAAACCCAACAAATACTAGTTAACACCTTCGTTGTGTTCCAAACTAGAACGGCCGCCGATATGACCATTACAGTTAAAGGCGAGGTATAAATGTGTACGTGATCTAATGATTAAAACCCAACAAATACTAGTTAAAACCTTCGATGTTTTCCAAACGAGAACGTCCGCAGATATGACCATAACAGTTAAAGGCGGGGTATAAATGTGTACGTGATCTAATGATTAAAACCCAACAAATACTAGTTAAAACCTTCGATGTTTTCCAAACGAGAACGTCCGCAGATATGACCATAACAGTTAAAGGCGGGGTATAAATGTGTACGTGATCTAATGATTAAAACCCAACAAATACTAGTTAAAACCTTCGATGTTTTCCAAACGAGAACGTCCGCAGATATGATCATTACAGTTAAAGGCGGGGTATAAATGTGCACGTGATCTAATGATTAAAACCCAACAAATACTAGTTAAAACCTTCGATGTTTTCCAAACGAGAACGTCAGCAGATATGACCATAACAGTTAAAGGCGGGGTATAAATGTGTACGTGATCTAATGATTAAAACCCAACAAATACTAGTTAAAACCTTCGATGTTTTCCAAACGAGAACGTCCGCAGATATGACCATAACAGTTAAAGGCGGGGTATAAATGTGTACGTGATCTAATGATTAAAACCCAACAAATACTAGTTAAAACCTTCGATGTTTTCCAAACGAGAACGTCCGCAGATATGATCATTACAGTTAAAGGCGGGGTATAAATGTGCACGTGATCTAATGATTAAAACCCAACAAATACTAGTTAAAACCTTCGATGTTTTCCAAACGAGAACGTCCGCAGATATGACCATTACAGTTAAAGGCGGGGTATAAGTGGAACAAAAAAATCTCAAGATAACTCTCTCGTATACTGTAACAAGCGTGAGTGTATTCTACCAAATAATACGTTTATGATTAAGTGTTTTTTATTGCTTAATTCTGGTGTTTATCTTTCATTTTTCGTGGTTATTTGCTTATTTCATCATTTGAATGTGTTTACAAATCCGGGTTCTTGATGATTAGAGTAGATAAAGGGAAGTTCTAGAAACAGAAGAATGTATAGGAAAGCGATTGGAATCATAAATGGACAAACTACTTAGTGCATTTTTCTATTTACTTATTCACTTTTACTTTGTGAGTGCCGCTGGTGCGCCGGAATTTGGTCCCGCAGGTCGAAGACACACCCACAAATGGCCGCTGCACGCACGCAACAAGCGGCAAACAATTTTCCTGGAATCCATGATGGCGGGTCCTCCCCGATTAATTTTCTTCTCTTTTCTACGTCTGCGTGTGTACGTCAAGGCCCGGTCAGCTCTCTGTAACTGTCTCTTAGCAAACTTCAAGCCTAGTCCTGCCATCTATATACAGTCAAGAGGATGAGAATGTACATGCTGTATAGTTGGTAATACTGCCAGCCTAGTCGTTAACAAACAACATATTTATTTGTTATCAACATAAAAGTTGATATTCCTTGTCTCTTTCAGTCTAAAATGACATGGACTGATAATTTGCACTTGTTACTCCTAGATTATGTACTATGACTGTGGCACTGCACAACCAAGTAGGGTGGGTTAGCTGGTTTCATCTGTGGCCAGGGTTCGATACCGTGACCGAGATACCTGACCTATGGGTTTCTTCGGGGTTCGCCCCAGTCACTAGGGGAATACTAGGTACGCTAATTACATCCCGCGAATATCACATATCTCTCATCTGTTGGGCTTGTTCAAGGTACATGTTTCAGCGGGCGTCTCGGCGCTGCATGGCCGGATGATATGCTCCTGGTAAATACCTTCTCCTCCGGTAGAACGGTCTCCGTGCCGACCTGGTGGACCGTTTCAGGAGACCATGGTGGGTGGGATTAACAATAGGCATCTGCGTAGGGCAGCTGTCGCTGACCTCCCTCTCAAACCAGAAAGTTACCGAGCTGTCCCGAAGGGCGCCCGGCGCCTCTGTGGGGCTTTCCAGAGGGCAAGACCTACAGGCTAAAGGGCCCCCTCCCCCCATCTGGTCCGAAAAAACAAGACGGGATGGAAGTGGATACGCCACTTACGCGCGCCAACTCCAAAGGGGAAGACTACCGATCAACCTCGGTAGGACCACCTGGTGATCTAGCACAGCTTCTACTAGCTATGCAGGCTAGTACCTCAACCCCGTCCGCAGACGTACCGGATTTCCCACGGGTATCGGGAACCACTGCCCCCTCGAGTCCAACCCTAACCGAACAACTCCCAATAATGGGAGGGTCTCCAATTTTCGGCCAAAACGTAACCGAAGGATTTAGGATCATAAGCACCAAAACGTAAACGTAGAATTTAGGATCCCACATACCAAAACGTAACCGAAGGATATAGGGTTATAAGCATCAAAACGTAAACGAAGAATTTAGGATCCTACGCACCAAAACGTAACCGAAGGATATAGGGTTATAAGCATCAAAACATAAACGAAGAATTTAGGATCCAACGCACCAAAACGCAACCGAAGGATTTAGGATCCAACGCACCAAAACGTAACCGAAGAATGTAGCATCCTACTCAGCAAAACGTAACCGAAGAACTTAGGATCCTACGCACCAAAACGTAACCGAACGCTTTAGGTTCCTACGCACAAAAACGTAACCGAATGATTTAGGATCCCACGCACCAAAACATAACCTGAGGATTTAGGATCCTACGCATCAAAACGCAACCGTAGAATTTAGGATCCTACGCACCAAAACGCAACCGAAGAATTTAGGATCCTACGCACCAAAACGCAACCGAAGAATTTAGGACCCTACGCATCAAAACGTAACCGAAGAATTTAAGAACCTACGCACCAAAACGTAACCGAAGGATTTAGGGTCCTACGCCCCAAAACGTAACCGAAGGATTTAGGACCCTACGCATCAAAACTTAATCGAATAATTTAGGGTCCTACGCCCCAAAACGTAACCAAAGGATTTAGGGTCCTACGCCACAAAACGTAAACGAATTTATGGTCCTACGCCTCAAAACGTAACCGAAGGCTTTAGGATCCAACGCATAAAAACGTAACCGAAGAATTTAGGGTCATAAGCACCAAAATGTAACCGAAGAATTTAGGATCCTACGCACCAAAACCCAACCGAAGTATTTAGGGTCCTACGCCCCAAAACATAACCGAAGGCTTTAGGATCCTGCGCATCAAAACGTAACCGAAGAATTTAGGGTCCTACGCCCCAAAACGTAACCGAAGGCTTTAGGATCCTACGCCCCAAAACGTAACCGAAGGCTTTAGGATCCTACGCATCAAAACATAACCGAAGGATTTAGGGCCATACGCCACAAACGTAAACGAAGAATTTAGGGTCCTACGTTCCAAAACGTAACCGAAGGATTTAGGGTCCTACGCATCAAAACGTAACCGAAGGATTTAGGGTCCTACACCCCAAAACGTAACCGAAGGCTTTAGGATCCTACGCATCAAACCATAACCGAAGGATTTAGGGTCATACGCCCCAAACATAACGAAGAATTTAGGGTCCTACGTTCCAAAACGTAAACGAAGAATTTAGGGTCCTACGTTCCAAAACGTAACCGAAGGATTTAGGGACCTACGCTCTAAAACATAAACGAAGAATTTAGGGTCCTGCGCCCCAAAGTTTAAACGAAGAATTTAGGATCTTACGCCCCAAAACGTAACCGGAGGATTGAGGATCCTACGCCCCAAAAACGTAACCGGAGGATTGAGGATTTAACGCCCCAAAACGTAAACGAAGTATTTAGGGTCCTATGCTCCAAAACGTTCCCGGAGGATTGGGGATCCGCCCTAAAACGTAAACGAAGTATTTAGGGTCCTACGCCCCAAAACGTAAACGAAGAATTTAGGGTCCTACGTTCCAAAACGTAAACGAAGAATTTAAGGACCTACGTTCCAAAACGTAACCGAAGGATTTAGGGTCCTACGCTCTAAGACATAAACGAAGAATTTAGGGTCCTGCGCCCCAAAGTGTAAACGAAGAATTTAGGATCCTACGCCCCGAAACGTAACCGGAGGATTGAGGATCCTACGCCCCAAAACGTAACCGGAGGATTGAGGATCTAACGCCCCGAAACGTAAAGGAAGTATTTAGGGACCTATGCTCCACAACGTTCCCGGAGGATTGGGGATCCTACGCCCCAAAACGCAAACGAAGTATTTAGGGTCCTACGCCCCAAAACGTAAACAAAGAATTTTGGGTCCTACGCCCCAAAACGTAACCGGAGGATTGAGGATCCTACGCCCCAAAACGTAAACGAAGTACTTAGGGTTCTATGCTCCAAAACGTAAACGAAGAATTATAGGGTCATACGCTCCAAAACGTGGCCAAAGGATTTAGTGTCCTATGCTCCAAAATGTAAACGAAGAATTTAGGGTCCTACGCTCTAAAACGTAAACGAACAAATAAGGGTCCTACGCCCCAAAGCGTACACGAAGAATTTAGGGTCCTACGCCCCAAAACGTACCCGAAGAATTTAGGGCCCTACGCTCCAAAACGTAACCGAAGGATTTAGGGTCCAACGCTCCAAAACGTAAACGAAGAATTTAGGATCCTACGCCACAAAACGTAAACGAAGAATTTAGGGCCCTAAGCCCCAAAACGTAAATGAAGAATTTAGGGCCCTACGCTCTAAAACGTGACCAAAGGATTTAGTGTCCTACGCTCCAAAACGTAAACGAAGAATTTAGGGTCCTACGCTCTAAAACGTAAACGAAGAATTTAGGGTCCTACGCCCCAAAGCGTAAACGAGGAATTTAGTTTTCTACGCTTAAAATGTAACCGAAGGATTTAGGGCCCTACGCCTCAAAACGTAACCGAAGGATTTAGGGTCATACACCCCAAACGTAAGCGAAGAATTTAGGATCCTACGTTCCAAAACGTAACAGAAGGATTTAGGGTCCTAGGTTCCAAAACGTAAACGAAGAATTTGGGCCCTACGCCACAAAACGTAAACGAAGAATTTAGGGTCGTACGCCCCAAAGCGGAAACGAAGAATTTAGGGTACTATGCTCTAAAACGCAACCGAAGCATTTAGGGTCCTACGCCCCAAAACGTAACCGAAGAATTTAGGGTCGTACGCTCCAAATAGTAAACGAAAAATTTAGGGTCGTACGCACTAATCGTAAAAGAAGAGTTTATGGTCATACGCCCGAAAAAGTAAACAAAAATTTGGGGTCCTACGCTCGAAAACGTAACCGAAGAATTTAGGGTCCTACGCCACAAAACGTAAACGAAGAATTTAGGGTCCTACGCCCCAAAACGTAAACGAAGAATTTAGGGTCATACGCACTAAAACGTAACCGAAGCATTTAGGGTCCTACGCGCCAAAACGTAACCGAAGCATTTAGGGTCCTACGCGCCAAAACGTAACCGGAGGATTTAGGATCCTACGCCCCAAAACGTAAACGAAGAATTTAGGGTCCTACGCCCCAAAACGTAAACGAAGAATTTAGGGTCCTACGCTCCAAAACGTACCCGAAGAATTTAGGGTCCTACGCTCCAAAACGTAACCGAAGGATTTAGGGTCCAACGCTCCAAAACGTAAACGAAGAATTTAGGGTCCTACGCCACAAAACGTAAACGAAGAATTTAGGGCCCTACGCCCCAAAACGTAAATGAAGAATTTAGGGCCCTACGCTCTAAAACGTGACCAAAGGATTTAGTGTCCTACGCTCCAAAAAGTAAACGAAGAATTTAGGGTCCTACGCTCTAAAGCGTAAACGAAGAATTTAGGGTCCTACGCCCCAAAGCGTAAACGAGGAATTTAGTTTTCTACGCTTAAAATGTAACCGAAGGATTTAGGGCCCTACGCCTCAAAACGTAACCGAAGGATTTAGGGTCATACACCCCAAACGAAAACGAAGAATTTAGGATCCTACGTTCCAAAACGTAACCGAAGGATTTAGGGTCCTACGTTCCAAAACGTAAACGAAGAATTTGGGTCCTACGCCACAAAACGTAAACGAAGAATTTAGGGTCGTACGCCCCAAAGCGGAAACGAAGAATTTAGGGTACTATGCTCTAAAACGCAACCGAAGCATTTAGGGTCCTACGCCCCAAAACGTAACCGAAGAATTTAGGGTCGTACGCTCCAAAACGTAAACGAAAAATTTAGGGTCGTACGCACCAAAACGTAACCGAAGAGTTTAGGGTCATACGCCCAAAAAAGTAAACAAAAATTTAGGGTCCTACACTCGAAAACGTAACCGAAGGATTTAGGTTCCTACGCTCGAAAACGTAACCGAAGGATTTGGTGTCCTACGCCCCAAAACGTAACCGAAGAATTTAGGGTCCTTCGCTCCAAAACGTAACCGAAGGATTTAGGGTCCTACGCCCCAAAACGTAAACGAAGAATTTAGGGTCCTACGCTCCAAAACGTAATCGAAGAATTTAGGGTCCTAACTCTCTAAAACATAAACGAAGAATTTAGGGTCCTGCGCCCCAAAGCGTAAACGAAGAATTTAGGGTCCTACGCCCCAAAACGTAACCGGAGGATTGAGGATCCTACGCTCCGAAACGTAAACGAAGTATTTAGGGTCCTATGCTCCAAAACGTAACCGGAGGATTGGGGATCTTACGCCCCATAACGTAAACGAAGTATTTAGGGTCCTATGCCCCAAAACGTAAAGGACGAATTTTGGGTCCTACGCCCCAAAACGTAACCGGGGGATTGAGGATCCTACGCCCCAAAACGTAAACGAAGTATTTGGGGTCCTATGCTCCAAAACGTAGCCCGGAGGATTGGGGATCCTACGCCCCAAAACGTAAACGAAGTATTTAGGGTCCTACGCCCCAAAACGTTACCGGAGGATTGAGGATCCTACGCCCCAAAACGTAAACGAAGTATTTAGGGTCCTACGCCCCAAAACGTAACCCGGAGGATTGGGGATCCTACGCCCCAAAACGTAATTGAAGTATTTAGGGTCCTATGCTCCAAAACGTAACCGGAGGATTGAGGATCCTACGCCCCAAAACGTGAACGAAGTATTTAGGGTCCTACACCCCAAAATGTAACCGGAGGATTGAGGATCCTACGCCCCAAAACGTAAACGAACTATTTAGGGTCCTATGCTCCAAAACGTAAAGGAAGAATTTAGTGACCTGCGCTCCAAAACGTAAACGATGAATTTAGTGACCTGCGCTCTAAAACGTAAACGAAGAATTTAGGGTCCTACACTCCAAAACGTAAACGAATAATTTAGGGTCCTACGCTCCAAAACGTAAAGGAGGAATTAGAGTCCTACGCCCCAAAGCGTAAACGAAGAATTTAGGGTCCTACGCCCCTAAACGTAAACGAAGAATTTGGGGCCCTACGCTCCAAAACGTAAACGAAGAATTTAGGGCCCTACGCTCTAAAACGTGACCAAAGGATTTAGTGTCCTACGCTCCAAAAAGTAAACGAAGAATTTAGGGTCCTACGCTCTAAAACGTAAACGAAGAATTTAGGGTCCTACGCCCCAAAGCGTAAACGAGGAATTTAGTTTTCTACGCTTAAAATGTAACCGAAGGATTTAGGGCCCTACGCCTCAAAACGTAACCGAAGGATTTAGGGTCATACACCCCAAACGAAAACGAAGAATTTAGGATCCTACGTTCCAAAACGTAACCGAAGGATTTACGGTCCTACGTTCCAAAACGTAAACGAAGAATTTGGGTCCTACGCCACAAAACGTAAACGAAGAATTTAGGGTCGTACGCCCCAAAGCGGAAACGAAGAATTTAGGGTACTATGCTCTAAAACGCAACCGAAGCATTTAGGGTCCTACGCCCCAAAACGTAACCGAAGAATTTAGGGTCGTACGCTCCAAAACGTAAACGAAAAATTTAGGGTCGTACGCACCAAAACGTAACCGAAGAGTTTAGGGTCATACGCCCAAAAAAGTAAACAAAAATTTAGGGTCCTACACTCGAAAACGTAACCGAAGGATTTAGGTTCCTACGCTCGAAAACGTAACCGAAGGATTTGGTGTCCTACGCCCCAAAACGTAACCGAAGAATTTAGGGTCCTTCGCTCCAAAACGTAACCGAAGGATTTAGGGTCCTACGCCCCAAAACGTAAACGAAGAATTTAGGGTCCTACGCTCCAAAACGTAATCGAAGAATTTAGGGTGCTACGCTCTAAAACATAAACGAAGAATTTAGGGTCCTGCGCCCCAAAGCGTAAACGAAGAATTTAGGGTCCTACGCCCCAAAACGTAACCGGAGGATTGAGGATCCTACGCTCCGAAACGTAAACGAAGTATTTAGGGTCCTATGCTCCAAAACGTAACCGGAGGATTGGGGATCCTACGCCCCATAACGTAAACGAAGTATTTAGGGTCCTATGCCCCAAAACGTAAAGGAAGAATTTTGGGTCCTACGCCCCAAAACTTAACCGGGGGATTGAGGATCCTACGCCCCAAAACGTAAACGAAGTATTTGGGGTCCTATGCTCCAAAACGTAGCCCGGAGGATTGGGGATCCTACGCCCCAAAACGTAAACGAAGTATTTAGAGTCCTACGCCCCAAAACGTTACCGGAGGATTGAGGATCCTACGCCCCAAAACGTAAACGAAGTATTTAGGGTCCTACGCCCCAAAACATAACCCGGAGGATTGGGGACCCTACGCCCCAAAACGTAATTGAAGTATTTAGGGTCCTATGCTCCAAAACGTAACCGGAGGATTGAGGATCCTACGCCCCAAAACGTGAACGAAGTATTTAGGGTCCTACACCCCAAAATGTAACCGGAGGATTGAGGATCCTACGCCCCAAAACGTAAACGAACTATTTAGGGTCCTATGCTCCAAAACGTAAAGGAAGAATTTAGTGACCTGCGCTCCAAAACGTAAACGATGAATTTAGTGACCTGCGCTCTAAAACGTAAACGAAGAATTTAGGGTCCTACACTCCAAAACGTAAACGAATAATTTAGGGTCCTACGCTCCAAAACGTAAAGGAGGAATTAGAGTCCTACGCCCCAAAGCGTAAACGAAGAATTTAGGGTCCTACGCCCCTAAACGTAAACGAAGAATTTGGGGCCCTACGCTCCAAAACGTAAACGAAGAATTTAGGGTCCTACACTCCAAAACGTAACCGAAGGATTTAGTGACCTGCGCTCCAAAACGTAAACGAATAATTTAGGGTCCTACGCTCCAAAACGTAAAGGAGGAATTAGAGTCCTACGCCCCAAAGCGTAAACGAAGAATTTAGGGTCCTACGCCCGTAAACGTAAACGAAGAATTTAGGGCCCTACGCTCCAAAACGTAAACGAAGAATTTAGGGTCCTACACTCCAAAGCGTAACCGAAGGATTTAGTGACCTGCGCTCCAAAACGTAAACGAATAATTTAGGGCCCTACGCTCCAAAACGTAAACGAAGAATTTAGGGTCCTACACTCCAAAACGTAACCGAAGGATTTAGTGACCTGCGCTCCAAAACGAAAACGAATAATTTAGGGTCCTACGCTCCAAAACGTAAAGGAGCAATTAGAGTCCTACGCCCCAAAGCGTAAACGAAGAATTTAGGGTCCTACGCCCCTAAACGTAAACGAAGAATTTAGGGCCCTACGCTCCAAAACGTAAACGAAGGATTTAGGGTCTTACGCTCCAAACCGTAAACGAAGAATTTAGGGTCCTATGCTCCAAAACGTAGCCCGGAGGATTGGGGATCCTACGCCCCAAAACGTAAACGAAGTATTTAGGGTCCTACGCCCCAAAACGTTACCGGAGGATTGGGGTTCCTACGCCCCAAAACGTAATTGAAGTATTTAGGGTCCTATGCTCCAAAACGTAACCGGAGGATTGAGGATCCTACGCCCCAAAACGTGAACGAAGTATTTAGGGTCCTACACCCCAAAATGTAACCGGAAGATTGAGGATCCTACGCCCCAAAACGTAAACGAACTATTTAGGGTCCTATGCTCCAAAACGTAAAGGAAGAATTTAGTGACCTGCGCTCTAAAACGTAAACGAAGAATTTAGGGTCCTACACTCCAGAACGTAAACGAATAATTTAGGGTCCTACGCTCCAAAACGTAAAGGAGGAATTAGAGTCCTACGCCCCAAAGCGTAAACGAAGAATTTAGGGTCCTACGCCCCTAAACGTAAACGAAGAATTTAGGGCCCTACGCTCCAAAACGTAAACGAAGAATTTAGGATCCTACACTCCAAAACGTAACCGAAGGATTTAGTGACCTGCGCTCCAAAACGTAAACGAATAATTTAGGGTCCTACGCTCCAAAACGTAAAGGAGGAATTAGAGTCCTACGCCCCAAAGCGTAAACGAAGAATTTAGGGTCCTACGCCCCTAAACGTAAACGAAGAATTTAGGGCCCTACGCTCCAAAACGTAAACGAAGAATTTAGGGTCCTACACTCCAAAACGTAACCGAAGGATTTAGTGACCTGCGCTCCAAAACGTAAACGAATAATTTAGGGCCCTACGCTCCAAAACGTAAACGAAGAATTTAGGGTCCTACACTCCAAAGCGTAACTGAAGGATTTAGTGACCTGCGCTCCAAAACGTAAACGAATAATTTAGGGTCCTACGCTCCAAAACGTAAAGGAGGAATTAGAGTCCTACGCCCCAAAGCGTAAACGAAGAATTTAGGGTCCTACGCCCCTAAACGTAAACGAAGAATTTAGGGCCCTACGCTCCAAAACGTAAACGAAGAATTTAGGGTCTTACGCTCCAAACCGTAAACGAAGAATTTAGGGTCCTATGCTCCAAAACGTAGCCCGGAGGATTGGGGATCCTACGCCCCAAAACGTAAACGAAGTATTTAGGGTCCTACGCCTCAAAACGTTACCGGACGATTGAGGATCCTACGCCCCAAAACGTAAACGAAGTATTTAGGGTCCTACGCCCCAAGACGTAACCCGGAGGATTGGGGATCCTACGCCCCAAAACGTAATTGAAGTATTTAGGGTCCTATGCTCCAAAACGTAACCGGAGGATTGAGGATCCTACGCCCCAAACCGTGAACGAAGTATTTAGGGTCCTACACCCCAAAATGTAACCGGAGGATTGAGGATCCTACGCCCCAAAACGTAAACGAACTATTTAGGGTCTTACGCTCCAAACCGTAAACGAAGAATTTAGGGTACTACGCCCCTAAACGTGTACGAAGAATTTAGGGTCCTTCGCCCCAAAGCGTTACCGAAGGATTTAGGGTCCTACGCCCCAAAATGTAAACAGAGGGAGAGGATCTTTTATCCGCAACTCCATAGTTAGGAAATGAATTAGTTTAATGAGTCTAAGGGTGATGCACGGCCTTAACCACAGAGATAGAAGACTAGCTAAACCACAAATGGTCATCAAATATGTACAAACCGAGCGTGAACTTATAAGCTGCGGCGTCATCAATCTGGAAGATTATGAAACAGGAAGGACAAAGACACAAATTTAATACGTACATGCTTTATCAACTCAGTTGGCTGTGAGAACGTAATGAAAACAACTGCACAGCTACGCAGATAGGTTCCTACAAACAAACCAAAACTAAATGATTATTGATTTCTTTATAAACTGATTAATGTTATCAATGAACAGAAGCAACAGGTCGAACTGCGGACAGACTACAATGAGGAATTAATCGTCTGAAAAGACTTAATGAACTGTAAAAGATAAAGTCCATTTACTCACACACAAAGAGTAGTTCTAATTGGTTCTCACACTGTGTACTGTGTTTGATGTGCTCATGTCTCGTCTATCATCTACAAATAACTGAACAACGATATCCTTTTAGCGGATACACGCGGACACAATTGTCATGTGAAACTGCAACAGCACTGCCCTCTATCCGCTTCCCAAGTATTGTACACATACCTAGTCATAAAAACCATTATAATATTTACTTATAAACAGGCTTACAATGTATCCTAAGTTAGCTGCAGTTTTTTCTACACTCACATTCAAATTCCCTCTATCCTCTTTCAATAATAACCGAGCGGATTGCTCAGGCGGTTTAGTCTGTTGACCGCGGGAGGTCCGGGTTTGATTCTCGTGGCTAACCTACCTGACCCATGGGTTTTTGGGCGGTTTTCCCGGGTCACCAGGCAAATGCTGGATAGGTTAATTACATCCCCCAAATTTCCTGTCTCTCCATTTCATTTCCATTATTATTTCACATCATCTCTCATATCATTAAGGGCATAAGCCTGGCGGGACTATCGGCGTTGCACTTGGTAAACACTTCCTCCTTCGAAAGGACGGTCTCCGGTCCCGAACCGGTCTGCTGAGGCCGTTTCTAGACCACAGTACGGTGGAATGTCAGTTGTTCCTGTCAGCCGGGGAGTTTCAACTGGTAAAGTGCAGGGGTCCTGTCCTCTGGTTTGTCGTGACTATTTGGGACGGCCAACCTCTGTCTTCTGTCACCTCATCCTACCTCCCGGGGATGCTCTACCTGGGGTAATAGGTTCAAGACCAAGTTTGAACCTCCGTGTCGAATCCCTTTCGAACCTCGGGCCGAACATTCAAGCCCCTCTCTGAATGGGAGTTGTTCGGATTAGGTTGGACTCGAGGGGGCAGTGTGTTCCCCATACCCGTGGGAGATCGGATACCTCCGGCCAGACTTCGGACGCTCGGAGAGAGTAGAGAGCTGCCTAAGAAGTCCCGGGTACTATCCTGCAGAGCTAGTAGGTGTGCTAGAACAGTGTTTCTCAAACTCTCCTTCCTCAAGGACCCCCTCATCATCTAACAACTTGTTCGCGAACCTCCATGGTTTCACAACTCAATTTGTATAAACGACTCGACGATTGGTTGAATATTATAATTGGAATTTAAATAACTGTATGCATAATTTAAGATATTTTCTTGTATATTTAGTTTTAAATTTAATTAATAATAAATTAAAAAAATAAAGTTAAACTAAATAAAATAAACTTGTGTATAAAATATATTTTAAATAAAGAAATATATTTTAAAATTGTCTTTATTAAAATTAATTTTCTTTTGACTTTGAAGTAAATTGTATGCAAGTTTGCCCAACTAGATTTTTATTTAACTTTAGCTTTACATCCGTAAAAATTTGAAATGCCATACTCTTTGGATTACCTAAGGATTAATAACATTACGCACGTGTTATAAAAATTAATTTATTTTCCATGTGAAGAAACTATTTTATGCATGTAAAAAGTTTTATAATGTTCTGAATCCACCATTTCAGCAAAGTTATGTAGTATTGGGTTACTAAAAATCAGTTTACGTGGCAAAAGCTTGGAGCTTTGTTCTTTGGAATGTATTAATGTGACCAATGCAAGTGTTTTTATAATTGAATAAGCTCAGTTAAGCTGGGCTTAATGTTGGTGAGTTTTACTCTTAAGTCCATTGGCAAGTCTGTTTGTTTCTCTTCAGTGGCTTGATGTTACACAACAATGCTCGGACATGTAGGTGGTTGGAAAGGGTACAATGTACGTCCTTTGGTAGCAAGTTCAACAACCTTCGGTCGCTGTACTACACGCTCCCAACTGTTACTTGATTGCACCTCTCAGCTCTGTGACAGAGTTACGACATGGATGTATGAGAAATATTAACTAACACAAATATAATTCGGCACCGAGCAGATAAGTGACTCAGTAAATACAATTCTACGTTTTCTATAGTTTTAATTCAACATTGTAACTTTGCTTAAGGGACCCCCTCGCGGATCACACTTTGAGAAACACTGTGTTAGATCACCAGGCGAGGTTATTCGGTAGTCTTTCCTGCGGGGTTGTCGCGCGTAAGTGGCGTATCCACTTCCACCCGTCTTGACATTGTAGTCGATGGGGGGGGGGGGTACTTTTCCTCAAGGAAAGAGCCCCGGAGTCTTACATCGCTCTCGGGCTGATAGAGACCGGAGTCTTCGGACTTTCGAGTGGACCTCGCAGCGCAGCGCAGTCCAGTGCAGTCCACTTTCAATATTCTCCAGATCGACCAGGTATTCCTCTTCTCTGAAACTTATTCTCTTATTCCCCGGACATGTCCGTTTATACGGTATAAAACCAAGTTTCATGGTTTGTCGTATCACTTTGTTAGAATGTCTAATGGATCTCCTGAAGCACTCCATTTATTCCTATTCAATGTCAAAGTTTGCTATTTGTTTAATGCTATTGAAATATACTTACAGTTGTATTTAAAAGTGACCATAAAACAAAAAATAAACTTTTCTTCACAGGCTACAAAGACTTCATGTGACAAAATCTGTCAGAGCTTCCTAATTATCGAAGAGTTACGATTGCTTTCCGGAAACATACGAAGTGTGGTATTGAACGTTACGAATGCGTATGAGCTCGCGGAACTGATCACTCGAATCTAAGCAACTGTCAAATTTTCCTCAGCACCGTGGATGTTGTAGAATAAATTCTGAAAATTTATCCAGACCAAATAAAATATTATTTGGCAAGAATTTACTTGTTGTTTTTTTCTCCTGAAATTCTTGGGGAAGCGAGGTTTTCAGCGCGCCACTGCCGTCACACCAGTACTGTACTGTGCTGGTCACTTTGTTTGCATTGTACAAAGTAGTTCTATTGGTAATCTGAAGAGGAACACCTGTTTTCTTGTAATATTGTAAAAATATGTAATGGACAGTATTAAAGAGAAACAGAGAAGGGAATAAAGCTTTGTAATAACAATTTGTAGAAAAATGAGGTGAGAAAACCGTATGAGCGCGAAACAAGATTTTTTGGGGTTGTCTAATATGAATGTTATGCAGGTTTTGTACAATAATGTAGTGATTATATTTCAACAATACGTCACGAACTAACAGACAAAACGATGGCAGAGGCTAAAAGCCGTGCATGCGTTTTGATAATTTCCAGGTTTCACTGAGCTGTATTGAGTTACAATAATTGTGAACTCTCTCCCATTTGACATAAAAACCAGTTTCTACAGCGCTAGGGGAAGCAGAGCAGAGCGTTAAAAACGCGTTACTTCTCTCAAAAATACGCTTTATAGCAAAACGAAACAAAGAAAGCAAAAAAAGCGGGTAGCTGCTGCGCCCCCACCTCGTACGTTCCTCGCTTGCTCGAGTGATTGGCGTTTCATATTATGGGAGGAAGAGAGGGGGGGAGCGCAGCTGTGCGGCACACTACTGCAACAATGGGATACGGGGCATCTTGTTGCTCGTCATGACCCACTCAACTCACTTTCGCCTGTTTGTAATCTATGATTGAAATTTTAAACATAGCTCAGAACTGTATGAAAATGTAACATAAACTCACTTTTGGAAAACTACTTCTACCACAAATAACCTTTTATGTGTAAAAACTTTGATTTCTTAAAATATCGAATAATTTTTATTAATATACTAAGATACTTTCATGACAAATGAAGTGTGTATCTTTAATTTTTTGGTTATGTCCTCAGAAGTTCTTTGAAAGATTAAACAGCTTTGGCTCAGAAATGAATGAATAAAACAAAAACAGACAAAGGGTTTTACTTTCAAGTATTTAAATAAAAAATGCTTAAAAATTAATAAGTATATCACGGTTTTGAAATAGACTAATTGTATAAAATAATTTCGTCTAACCCATACAGTGTGATTGTGAATTGTTAATATCTACGTATTGAACAGAGAGCAAGGAGTGTAGAAAACTATCACAAAATTTATACTCAGTGACTTTGGCGAATATTCATCAATCATCTATATCAACATTTTTATTTTATTTTTAGTTTATTTTAAAAGTTTAACATTTCAACTCGTCGTTTGTGAAATTCCAACGTAATATTTCTGACAGATCTCTGTGACAACACGGCAGTTTCTTAACAAGAATCTACTGACACAATTACGATAAGAATGTCTCATTTGTGAGACTACTGTCACTTATAAATCTATCAATTGCTAGTCCTAAATGCTGAGATCACAATCCATCTACGTTATCCCTGCATTTCATTACATTACATCCAGAAAAATCCTGTTACACTTCGCCTGCTGCCTCATAATCATAGAACTAAACGCTAACATAGAATTCTCAAGAAAGAATGTTTCTAATAAGAAGCTGTCTTTTATAATACAGTCAAATTAAAACTAGGAATACATGTAAACCATACTCGTACAGTTTACAAATGTACACTAATATTACATGGTCAACAAAATTGTTAGTGTACGTACCTAACCTCAAAAAGCACTCGTGGATTTTGATAATGATTTCACCACAGTAAAGTGCAATTCTTCTGACGGACATGGACCATAAACACTTTCTAATTTCTAAAATATAAAAAAGATGTACACAGCGCTTTAATCTGTATATCAATAGATTACACTTATAAAAGAATATGCTTACGAAAAAAGACAGAATATAAAAACAAAAGCTATAGTTTACTGCAAGGAATATACATAGCTGGCCATGCTGTAACAAAGAAGACAGAGTTTAAAAAGCGACAATCTGGAAATTATTTTTATGTACCTTTTCCGAAAATAACTACTTCGTTAAATATTTAAATAGCTTCTTCATTATATGAAAACTATATAGTGTTTATGTTATTAAATAGTTATGGGACAACGGCTTAATATAACGCATATTTCATGTCCTAAATGTGGTGGAAAATAACATAATAATGAAAACAATACACCAATAGGAAATGGTTAAGTGGAGCAATTAATAAATGGAGCTCTAAATACCAACCTACTTCATTTATTAATTTTGTTTACGCTGTAATACCCACTTGTCAAAGAACGATCGTAACCCTTTTGATATTATGTAATGTTCCTTTAATATTTGGAATACAAATGGAACATCTATGTGACATGAGTACAGCTAGTATAAGATAATGGATTGCATACATAACCTGAACCACCGTTTCGATACCCCAGTTCCAATTTCAAACTTACCGTCATATAAACAAATTCGCCAACTGTTGATTTTACTCGCGTAGTAAAATATTTTATCTACTCAATGTGGTCGTTTAACTACAAAGCATTCTATTCGTACAAGAGGAATTTCATTCAAATTCTCCTTCCCAAGTGACAATTGCCTCGCATTGGATTATTATTTAATTAGTTGTTGTCGACCGTACGTGCCTTGAGCGATGTTACATAACCTATATACGGGCTAATTATACGTCAAATTACTTCCGGTTGGACAGTGTTACAAATATAGATAGGCCGAAACATCGCTAACTACTTCTCCACTGGCGTTCCACGTACACTGAAATGTTTCATACCGATAACCACAATTTGTTAAATAATGAAGAATATGGACAGTAAATAGACCCAAACAACAAAGTGTAGACTAGACTTAAAGGAATTAGCTGTACTACAAAAGATGAGTATGGCTGGTAAAGGACCATTGAGCATTAATAAATAAAGAGATCATCATGGATCGGTCTAATATTGAGACTTTTCGTTTCTCACATATGCAAATGTTATCAGATTTATTTCCCGTTCATTGTCTCTAGGTTTTCAGATGTCCCTGTGGACACGTTATTGAGACTTTTGTGTTTGTACTTAAATGTTTCTCCGTTATAGAGATTTTGCAATCCACGGTCATACAATTCACATGTTATAGTTTTCTGAGGCAAACAAATAAATTAATTAATTAATTCAATCTCCTATCCATGTGTCATTTAAGAATCTTACTCCGACCTCTCTTAGTGGATCTGCTGCCATTATTTTTGTTGATAATCACGCTCTCTACGGGGCTCCTGTCGTAATACTAAACTTTAACGTTTCCCCCTTCAGAATATCGGAGCAGCTCCAGAGCGAGGAGGGAGGGGGGAAGACGGTCTTACCGCACCGTTCCGTGCGACCGTATCGACTAAAACTTGGTGTGTTGCTAGGAGTGTCAAAAAACCTCTCCCACTGTCCGTCCAGGAAACAAAAGAGAGCAGGCAAAGCTTTGCAAGTCCAGCTAACGCATGCGCAGGAGGGACAAACATGCATTTTGGACAATAGTAGATAAATATATTGCATTAATGTACCTAAATTAAACGGCCAAGCTGCTATCTACTGTCTTTTGTCAAGTAGAAAACAGCTGAGCGTACACTTAGAATGTTGACGTTATTACATCATAAGCACTTCACTAAGTTTCATATCGACTCACACAGTTTACAAATATGTAAACCCAAACCTACTGCTGCAGCAAATAACTCCCTGCCTATGGGAGGGGAGGCTAATGAGATAACAAAGCATTTTGAAGATATATACGAACAGTTTTGCAAACACGTACAGTAAAACTTGCCTAAAACGCACGTCTTATTTGCCGAACACAACACGAATTACCTCGTGATACGTTTTACATGCCCTGCTGTTCCTTTTAACAACTCGTCTTTAATTGTTATTTTGTCTTTCAAAATCTCATAAATATGAGTTTTCCTCACTTTAAGCAACACAGTTAATTCTTCAGCTTGATGTTTGTTCTTTTATGTTCTTCAATATCCTTAATTTTTTTTCCTCCAGTGATAATGTCTTACGTTTAGCACTCATTTTATAAAATTTGTCTACACACAAACTATGTTTTTAAAAATCACCAAATTTGACAGTTTTCTTCCACTCGTACTTCATGAAACTTAATTTAACATAATAAGTTAATAGTATGTATAACTTCAACTGTCTTCTGTCTAATCTGTATACAGAACACATCTATGTGATATGTCAAGAAGATACGTTATGTGGCGCTATTACGTTTATAATAATCGAAACATTTGCATACTTTTCTCTCTGCGAAATTGCTCACACAGAGCAGTGATCAAAAAACTACTTACAGTACTGTACATAAAGGAGAGCTTTATCGTACGTAACGTCCATTAACTTCGCTAAACCAATCAACAGCTTAAACGCTTTCTGCCTCACTCTCTTCCCACCCAGATGTTTACAGCGGAATTAAACTAGGTTGAGCTAGATTATATCTGTACATCCTCACCCCGCCCTCCCCAGGAACAACGTACACTACTTGTGTCTTCCGCAAATAAACAAGAACCGACTTAGCAACACAAGTAACTGTAATAAGAAAATAAATAAATTACGTCCAAAGTTCTGATCATAATAAGCCCTTAACCTCTGAAAAACCACACACTACAATACACAAATTATACACATCAAATTAGTACATTTTACGACCACCAGGAGGTCGAACGAACACTGCTCACTTCAGTTTGGGGTATACATACCGCAAGGTACTTCACTTCATCGCTCCCTCCTGGAGCTGTTACTGTACAGGAAGTGTCACCGAGCTGTCTACCCACTACTCGATAGTATTAGGTAGAGAAGGACTGTGATTCTAAATATCTGATCTATTGTACCATCTCTACGCTTGTACAACAATATCTACTTCAAGATAAACCTTATCTTATTGTAGTTACAAGGGAATGCGGTAGACTTTAAGTGATAGTCAAATGTTTTGGTCGTTATGTGATGTATACATGACTTTCTCTACTCTTGTACAAACACGTATTGCTCTATCTACTGCATGATAAACATCCTATTGTAGGTACAAGGCAATACAGTAGACTTTAAGTGACTGTCAAATGTTTTGGTCGCTATGTGATGTATACATGAATTCCGCTACTCTTGTACAAACACTTATTGCTCTACTTCAAGATAAACATTGTCTTATTGTAGTTACAAGGGAATACAGTAGACTTGAAGTGATAGTCAACTGTTCTGTGATATCTTTGTATGTACAAGAGATAACAAATGAATAACGAGAGTGCATAGGCCTCTTCGTTTAGAACTTAGAGAGGAAGTCCACAGATGACAACATACGAATCATTATATGTTACAGATATAGGTGGTGCTTTTTTTTTTTTTTTTTTTTTTTTTTGTGAAGTGCCTTGTAATATTTTGCACACTGTTATAAATTCGTAAAGGACATTTTAATATTCAGTAGCTAGGAAGTCCACACATTACAACATACGAATCATTATATAATGTTACAGATATAGGTGGTGCTTTTTTTTATTTTGTGTGTGTGTGTGTGTGTGTGTGTGTGTGTGTGTGTGTGTGTGTGTGTGTGTGTGTGTGTGTGTGTGTGTGTGTGTGTGTGAAGTGCCTTGTAATATTTTGCAGAATGTTATAAATTCGGTAAGGGCATTTTAATATTCAGTAGCTAGGAGCTTTTGTGTCCCTTATAACGAGGTATTTACAGTTAATCATTGTCTTTGCTGGAGAAACGCAAGTCTGCGAATAACGCTTTAAGAGCAGCTGTACTTAAGTAATACTCTTGTACGCATTTTTAAGGCAATTTTTGGAACCGGGACGCGTTTTCGTGTTGTCCCGGCATAATCCTTCCACAATGCAGGTAGACTATAAGAGATACGTAATCGCTTTGAAATTCCGACTTACTATTTGAGAATGTTAACCATTAGAAATAACAAGGAATACCTCAGAAATACATAACTCTACAAGATGTATTTGACATAAATTGCAGTTTCTCTTACAGTTTAGCACTTGTAGAAAAGTTATTCAGAACGAAGGAAAATGTGAGATAATGTAAGACATGTGTTTCATTTCTCGTGAAAATATCTTAAACATTTTCTCTTTTAATTAGAATTGTTAGCGACACTTTATAGAAATTCAAAGTGTTCAAACAATGTTCGACGTAAAGGACAGTTGAAGTTTGTTTACTGAGTACCAAGTATACATCCTCGACAGTCAGATACTGATCTTACCACATATCTGGTTCTTTCTCTAATGCACTCAATATTTACTCTTCTCCTCTGCTAACTTCCCCCAGCCATTTTCCAAATTTGTATCTTTTTTGATGACTTCCACTTTTTAACTTCTGCCTCTTTATAAACTAATTTTCTATCCTTATACCATCTCACATTCCCTTAACTCTTAATTACTATTTACTTGACCTTATCAAGCTTAGCAAAATATTCCTGTCTTTATCTTACATTAATAGTTTTTCCTTAATTATCCAATTTATCTTACATAACTATTACATGATAAACCTTCTCTATTTTCTTATTGTCTTTTCTTCCTGCCCACAGTTTGTCCTTATTCACTACACTACTTTCACAACATCTTCTTGCCTCACTTAATTTGTTCTTCTCTTAACCATATCTAACAAATAAATATTTTAATAGTTTTTATTTAATTCTCATTTTCTTCACTTCACCACTTGACTTGATTTCCTTCTAAGGTGTGGTTTGAGACAATCTTGTCGTATTCTTGAAGTCTAAACGAGGTATGTAATGTACGTGTCACGTGAAGCAGTGTTTGATCTGAACAGACCACAAGTTAACATTTAACACAGAGACGACACGATGTCTCTGGCATCTGGGCTTTTCACCACCCTGAATGCCAATAACAATACAACATTAACATCTGCCAACAAACATTTAAAAAAATACCGCGGCCACAATGAATCTTAAGTGATCAGTCAAGTTAAAGATACAGGACAAAGCCAAAATGTGACCCATGGGTGGGGTCCGTAACGTTTCCATCCTAAATGTTCAGGAGCCAGCCGCTCTAATGAAATGTCTGTGTCCCACACTTGGACCTATTGACCGAAGGAAGGAATCTTGCCCTCTACTGTCACTGTCTCCCTCTGCTAGTGATTAAAGAACATCAACTACTGCAATAACGAAGCCTGGACATTGATGTCAGTTCGTGGTACATGTACTGCTTGTCGCTTGGGGGTGATAACTCAATTTATATCCAAAAAGCAAATGGAAATGCAATTAACTCATTTTTGGAATAAATACATCGTAAACTGAATAGTTTATTCAATATTTATTACCGTGTAAATTACCACACAAACAGTCCCTGAAAATTAACATCTGCTACAAATATCAGACGTACAGACTGCACATCGATATCGAGATAAACCCTCGATAGTCTTGCACTGTCTCCCTCGAATTGAGACTTTACGCTCCTGGCGGGTTGGGGGGCGGGACCAGAGAAAGGTTTATTCCTGACATGCAGCGTTGAATGAAATATAAAGTAAAATGGAAATTTAGAAAATTCAGGGAATGTAATTATCTTTTCAACTTTAACTTAGCAAGTCATATGACTCGAACGCACGAGGTTCTAGATAAAATAAATAAACATCTGCGATACCATTCCCTAGTTTCTTAACCCAGGGCGTAAATATTCCAAACTTTTACATGTATTTAACTTTTTATAAGTTTTATAAAACTGTTCTACCGATAATATTAAGAAAATCAAAAACAATAAAATAAATGTACAGTAGTACTGCCTTAATTACAAGATCTACTTCAACGCAGTTTTTTACATTTCCTACCCTTTTTTTTCAATTATATAATACAAATATATTCATTTACAAAAAAATTTTAACAAAATAAAAACAAAATTATGAAAACTAATATATTACAGGTATCCACTAAAGATATAACAGGTAGCCAGCTATTTAAAAACCAAACAATTTCTAAATCTACCTTTCAACTTACGTCCAGCACAACGTCTAAATTTTACTCAGTGGCGTGAGTAGGGTAATAGGGAGCATTCTAGCACAGCAGCTTATGGGCAAGATGGCGGCCCTATGTATTTAGGAGATTTTGACAGTGTTTAGAGGTTTTTGACAGTTTTCTTAATTTGCTTAGCTCATTATGGTTTTACAAGCATTTCAATACGTCTCCCCTCATTTGTAATCATTTGTACTAACCTAGCCTACTGCTGTCCTTAGGTTCCTTTGCTTCATTCTTAGCTTTGAGCTCTCTGCTCCAGGAATCCGTTGTTGCAACTTTTAACCTAACAGTTCTCCTTTCTTAAGTTCCTCTATTTTAAGCCTTTAACATAACCTAATATATTCCTTTGCTTGTATCATCTTTATTTTAGGTTACGTTAGACAAAAGAGAAAACACCATCAATACTCGCATCACTGAACAAAAGACAGTTTTCACTAAATTAAATGCCAGATCAGGAGATGGCGTGAGTGCAGAAAATTGTGTCAAAGAATTAACTTGATGATCAAGCTCTATAGATCCGTGCTTCTTAAGTCGACAGATTTCCACTTTTAAGGTCGGTTACCAAGAGGAGCTGAACTGAAATCCAGCATCACGATTAAGTGTATTCCTCTCGGAGGAAATGGCCAAAGCGACCTTAACTCTCCCCACCGTCTTTGTTTATATTTGTGTTATATCCAATGATACATTTGTGTTATAACATCCTGATGATGGGAGAGATGTAAGCTCCCAAAATGTCGATTTCTGATCGTCTTTTCACCGGGCTTCTTTCACGAGAACATCTCGAACAAATGTAGTGGTACACACACACAAATTGGGCAAGAAAGTACCGGGAATTGGTCATACGAAAGTCTCGTACAAGAGGGGATACGAAATTATGGTTGTCGCTAAGTCGGTATAACTTTCCTCTATAACCATGCCGAGTTTGATTGTCTTCTGTAATCTAGTTTGTTTACAGGACGCCATTTTGTTAGTGCATCGTTTCGATTTTTCAATGATTTAAAAAAAAAGCTGTCTCAAATGTTGCTTTGCAGCTGGTATTTCGTCTGTCGAAATATGAAATGTGAAAGTGTTGCAGGGTTTACAGTGAATCGACTTTATCAAACACACGTGCGTATACAGTGAATTCAAAAGTGATTGAGATGTGGTGGAACATTTGCCTCCATCAACAGTTTCAACTGAACATCGCTAAAGTGATGGAAATGGAGTCTGAAAACCGTCATTTACGTCTGAGAGATATTGTCGCTGAACTTTCTGTGTCTCATGAATTGATTCGAACATTTTAAACGTTTGTTTGGGCGAAAAAGACCGCATCTGTGTAAAGACAAGTCGTACATTCTCCACCACGATAACGTCCAGCTAACATGACTATTATTGTGAACATATTTCTGGCCAGAAACTCAGCAAATCTCATCGAACAATCAGCGTATTCACCTGACCTAGCTTCGGTCCACTTCTTTCTCTTTCCAAAATTTAAGTTGCCCGTTTTCAGTCGAGAGAAGACATAAAGGAGAATCCGAGGCGACAGTTGACCTACAAAAAATGTTTTGATAGTTGGAATATTCGTTGTCATTAACAAATAATTTTGCAAGTGCCCTGCCTTCAAGCGATAAAACAAAACCTGATAAAATAATAGATATCTTGTGTTTGATTCACCAATTCCAGCAACCTTCTAGACACAGAAGTATTATTGGGAAATGAGCTTCCCATAACGCGCCGCTACAGACAATGTGACGGGGTTACGACGGCTGCAGTTCCCGGGGGATGAAATGGCGCGCTGTTTCCATGCGACGATCAACTGTTTTTAGTGGAAAGGAGAGAGAAGCTCGCCCGGGTTACTCAAGTAAATGCAGAGCGCTCATCACTTCACAGGCAACAAATACTTCTGGCTTAATGTGACACTTCATTAAATATAATATCTACCCTTAAGTTTAACAAATAACAAGGGCGAGGCGAGGGAAGCTCCAAATAATAATTATTATTAACATAAGACAGAATAATGACTCTTCAGTACACTTTCTATTGTACAGTTACACGTAGGTCTTCCTCACATTAAAAGCTTCCCCTCTCCACTCAGACGTTCCCTGACCCATACCAGGCCAACTAAATGGATAAAGTACACAATTCACAAAATTTTACAAATAACTTAAAATCTAGCATTTTCGTATTTGTCAATACTAAATAGCAATCTACATAACATATTATTACTAATGCTATTGAAATATACTTACAGTTGTATTTAAAAGCGCCACATAAAACAAAAGAATAAACTTTTCGACACACGCTACAAAATCTGTCAGTCCTTCCTAACTATCGAAGAGTCACGACTGCTTCAGGAAATGTACGAAGCATGGTATTCAAGGTTACGAATGCGTAAATACAGTATTGAATGAGCTCGTGTAACTGGTCAGTCGAATCTAAGCCCGCATCTGTAGTGTAGATGGTCGCGTGTCTGCCTCACGTTCAAGAGGTCCCGAATTCGAATCTTGGTTAGTGTCAGTTATCTGGATAAGTGGTTTTCCCTTATCCTGAAAGACGAATGTCGGGTAACTCTAAGCTCCATGGACCCCAACTCATTTGAGCATCATTTCATTCATCGTCCGGTATGACTTAACTTTGGAGGTTTTCCCTTATCCTGAAAGATGAATGTCTGGTAACTCTAAGCTCCATGGACCCCAACTCATTTGAGCATCATTTCATTCATCGTCCGGTATGACTTAACTTTGGAGGTTTTCTCTTATCCTGAAAGATGAATGTCTGGTAACTCTAAGCTCCATGGACCCCAACTCATTTGAGCATCATTTCATTCATCGTCCGGTATGACTTAACTTTGGAGGTTTTCTTTTATCCTGAAAGATGAATGTCTGGTAACTCTTAAGCTCTATGTACCCTGTACTCATTTGAACATCATTTCATTCATCGTCCGGTATGACTTAACTTTGGAGGTTTTCTTTTATCCTGAAAGATGAATGTCTGGTAACTCTTAAGCTCTATGTACCCTGTACTCATTTGAACATCATTTCATTCATCGTCCGGTATGACTTAACTTTGGAGGTTTTCTTTTATCCTGAAAGATGAATGTCTGGTAACTCTTAAGCTCTATGTACCCTGTACTCATTTGAACATCATTTCATTCATCGTCCGGTATGACTTAACTTTGGAGGTTTTCTCTTATCCTGAAAGATGAATGTCTGGTAACTCTTAAGCTCTATTTACCCTGTACTCATTTGAACATCATTTCATTCATCGTCCGGTATGACTTAACTTTGGAGGTTTTCACTTATCCTGAAAGATGAATGTCTGGTAACTCTAAGCTCCATGGACCCCAACTCATTTGAACATCATTTCATTCATCGTCCGGTATGACTTAACTTTGGAGGTTTTCTCTTATCCTGAAAGATGAATGTCTGGTAACTCTTAAGCTCTATTTACCCTGTACTCATTTGAACATCATTTCATTCATCGTCCGGTATGACTTAACTTTGGAGGTTTTCACTTATCCTGAAAGATGAATGTCTGATAACTCTAAGCTCTATGGACCCCAACTCATTTGAACATCATTTCATTCATCGTCCGGTATACTTAACTTTGGAGGTTTTCTCTTATCCTGAAAGATGAATGTCTGGTAACTCTAAGCTCCATGGACCCCAACTCATTTGAACATCATTTCATTCATCGTCCGGTATACTTAACTTTGGAGGTTTTCTCTTATCCTGAAAGATGAATGTCGGGTAACTCTAAGCTCCATGGACCTCAGACTCATTTGAGCAACATTTCATTCATCGTCCGGCATGACTTAACTTTGGAGGTTTTCTCTTATCCTGAAAGATGAATGTCTGATAACTCTAAGCTCCATGGACCCCAACTCATTTGAACATCATTTCATTCATCGTCCGGTATACTTAACTTTGGAGGTTTTCTCTTATCCTGAAAGATGAATGTCTGATAACTCTAAGCTCCATGGACCCCAACTCATTTGAACATCATTTCATTCATCGTCCGGTATGACTTAACTTTGGAGGTTTTCTCTTATCCTGAAATATGAATGTCTGGTAACTCTAAGCTCCATGGACCCCAACTCATTTGAGCAACATTTCATTCATCGTCGATATGACTTAACGTTGGAGGTATTCTCTTATCCCGAAAGATGAATGTCGGGTAACTCTAATCTCTATGTACCCTGTACTCATTTGAGCAACATTTCATTCATCGTCGATATGACTTAACGTTGGAGGTATTCTCTTATCCCGAAAGATGAATGTCGGGTAACTCTAATCTCTATGTACCCTGTACTCATTTGAGCAACATTTCATTCATCGTCCGATATGACTTAACGTTGGAGGACGTAAATTCAAACAAACAAACGCTGGAATCTTAAGTGTTGTCAAAGTGTGCGCAGCACCTCGGATGTTGGTGAATAAGTTTCCAAATGATCCAGAGCAAATAGAATATTGTTTGGAATGAATTTTCTCGTTTTTCTCCTTAAATTTTTGGGGAAGCGAGGCCTCCAGCGTTTCACTGCTCACTTCGCCACCGCAAACACTTATTGCTGCATCTACACTATCGCATTATAGGCAAATGAATACTTACAGAAAATAAGACGTGAAGCTTTCCTGCGGACGAATACGCTCAGTTTCTTCTCGGGCAACAAGCCAGCTGAAAAGACGATTAGAGTGTGCATCTCTCCCATCATCAGGATATTTATTAAATGTTGTAACCACAAATGAAACACTGGATATAACACAAATATACACAAAGACAAAACACTATCAAAATTCGCATTACTGAACAAAAGACAAGTTTCCAGTAAATTAAATGCCAGGACAGGAGATGGCGTGAGTGGGTCAAAGAAACGTAACTACTTAACTTGATTATCAAGCTGTATTGATCTTTGCTATGTTTAATTTTCCACAGCCACCTCCGAAGATTAAACATCCAACCCCGATTTCCAAGTTCCGGGAGTATACCGCATTCCCTGTGAACATAGGACAAACCAGGACCATCGCTACCAATGAACATGAACGGAGCATTCGTCTAAGTCTGGGCTTTGAACAAGAACATAAACGACCATCTTGGCAAATTGCAACCGTTACTGAGAGTGGAGAGTTAAGATGGCTTTAGCCATTTCCTCTGACAGGAGCACGCTTAATCGTGATGCTGGATTTCAGCTCAGCTCCTCTTGGAAACCAGCCTTAAAAATGGAAATACGTCGACTTAAGAAGCAGAGATCAATACAGCTTGATAATTTTCTATACTCACGCCATCTTCTGGCCTGACATTTAATTTACTGAAAACAGTCTCTTGTTCCGTAATGCGAATTTTGAGTATTTTGTCTTTGTTTATATTTGTGTTATCTCCACTGTTTCATTTGTGGATATAAGATTTAATAAATATCCTGATGATGGGAGAGATGCACACTCCCGAAACGTCTATCTCTATTCGTCCTTTCACCTGGCTTTCTGCCCGAGAAGAAATTCAGCGAATACTTACATGATAGTCAAATGTTTTAATAATTATTGGTATATTCTCATTTTAGAAAAAATAATGCAACATTCAAACAAATAATAAAGGAATTCGTCTCTCGATTAACATCAATTGGACAGGATAAATGCATTTTTAAGATTATGCTGTCGAGAGTAGGTTAAGTTACGTATGACGATTATGTTTTTATAGTTGGATGCTAATGAATCACGTCATAGTGCCAAGAATGGTTCAATATCCTAAAAACATAGAATGCACTTCATTGGCAGAAATAAGCAACAGGGCCATGTTGTCCTTCACAGAGGATTATCATAATGGCCAAATTATACCTAAAGATCCAGATTAGTAACTTTTGGTTCTCATTCATTATAGCACGACTTTCGTCAAATAATTATTAGCATACGTTTACTATTTCCGAATAAACCACATCTTCCTTCCCTTGTTACATATGCACTTCCGTTTTATATTAAAATGGAGCGAAATGCCTGTGCTGCCATCTACACATAACGGCGTAAACCATTTGTGACAAATTTAGCAGCTTTACTGCACATTTTCTTCTTTTATTACATACCAAATGTTGTTACTTATTTTAATATGCAATTCCCGCCTCGGTAGCGTGGTGGTAGTGTCTGCCTCACGTTCAAGAGGTCCCGAGTTCGAATCTCGGTTAGGGTGAGTTACCTGGATAAGGTTTTTTCCGGGGGTTTCCCTTATCCTGTTAGACGAATGTCAGGTAACTCTAAGCTCTATGGACCCCGGACTCATTTGAGCATCATTTCACCCATTTCGTTCATCGTCCGATATGACATAACGTTGGAGGACGTAAATTACAAAAAAATGATAATAATAATAATAATAATAATAATAATAATAATAATAATAATAATAATAATAATAATAATAATAATAATAATAATAATAATAATAGTATGCAATTACTCACCAAAATAAGAAAAGATTTCGGGTTGACAACAGAAGAAACGAATGGAAATAGCGAGAAATTGACGTGGTAGAGGAGACTATGGAAAATCCAAACAAGCCATTAGTAAATTATAACAAGTTCCAAGTAAATCAAAGATAACTGTTATTGATTAAAAAGAAGGCGAGATATAAAAAATTGATATGCTGCACTTACACTTCTCTTAAAATAATGTTACTCTTGAAGTAGAACTGCAAGTGTCTGTACAAGAACCGTTGAAGGAGACATAAAAGTATGACAGTTCAGATTTGATCTCCAAAAGGGAGTTTTCTATGTAAGACGCCCCGGAAAACCGCAACTACTTAACTCTATATAATAAATTTTGTAAAGTTAAATGCCGGGACTGTGCGAGAGCCAGTCACAATATCCAGAGGAGGTCCAATCGAAGTCCTCACTCGCCACTCACGACATAGCGATATACTTGTTACTGTTCTTTAAGCTTTAGTCGCAGACTTCTGCTATCTATGAACAAAATAATTGTTTCCTAACTGTAAATGCCTCGTTATAAGATACAACAATGCCTTTATCTACTGAATATTGCGATATTCTTTACAATTTTATAATTATCTGTCAAATATTACAAAATACATCATCCAAAAAAAAAAAAAAAAATCTATCTGTAATATGATGAAATAATTCGTATGCTGCCATCTATGTACTTCCCCTAAAAGTTCAAAAGAGGAAACCTCTACGCTCTGGTTCTTCCTTTTTTATTTTTTGATACTCAAAGTCAGAACATAGAACGACCAAAACAATTGACTATCACTTAAAGTCTACTGTATTCCCTTGTAACTACAATAAGATAATGTTTATCTTGAAGTAGATAAAGCAATAAGTGTTTGTACAAGAGTGCAGAGTCATGTATACATCACACAACCACCAAAACAATTGACTATCACTTAAAGTCTACTGTAATCCCTTGTAACTACAATAAGATAATGTTTATCTTGAAGTAGATAGAGCAATAAGTGTTTGTACAAGAGTAGAGAGAGTCATGTATACATCACATAACGACCAAAACATTTGACTATCACTTAAAGTCTACTGTATTCCCTTGTAACTACAATAAGATAATGTTTATCTTGAAGTAGATAGAGCAATAAGTTTTTGTACAAAACTGAGAGAGTCATGTATACATCACATAACGACCAAAACATTTGACTATCACTTAAAGTCTACTGTATTCCCTTGTAACTACAATAAGATAATGTTTATCTTGAAGTAGATAGAGCAATAAGTTTTTGTACAAAACTGAGAGAGTCATGTATACATCACATAACGACCAAAACATTTGACTATCACTTAAAGTCTACTGTAATCCCTTGTAACTACAATAAGATAATGTTTATCTTGAAGTAGATAGAGCAATAAGTGTTTGTACAAGAGTAGAGAGAGTCATGTATACATCACATAACGACCAAAACATTTGACTATCACTTAAAGTCTACTGTAATCCCTTGTAACTACAATAAGATAATGTTTATCTTGAAGTAGATAGAGCAATAAGTGTTTGTACAAGAGTAGAGAAAGTCATGTATACATCACATAACAACCAAAACATTTGACTATCACTTAAAGTCTACTGTATTCCCTTGTAACTACAATAAGATAATGTTTATCTTGAAGTAGATAGAGCAATAAGTTTTTGTACAAGAGTAGAGAGAGTCATGTATACATCACATAACGACCAAAACATTTGACTATCACTTAAAGTCTACTGTATTCCCTTGTAACTACAATAAGATAATGTTTATCTTGAAGTAGATAGAGCAATAAGTGTTTGTACAAGAGTAGAGAAAGTCATACATCAAATAACGACCAAAACATTTGACTATTACTTAAAGTCTACTGTATTCCCCTGTAACTACAATAAGATAATGTTTATCTTGAAGTAGACAGAGCAATAATTTTTTGTACAAAACTGAGAGAGTCATGTATACATCACATAACGACCAAAACATTTGACTATCACTTAAAGTCTACTGTATTCCCTTGTAACTACAATAAGATAATGTTTATCTTGAAGTAGATAGAGCAATAAGTTTTTGTACAAAACTGAGAGAGTCATGTATACATCACATAACGACCAAAACATTTGACTATCACTTAATGTCTACTGTATTCCCTTGTAACTACAATAAGATAATGTTTATCTTGAAGTAGATAGAGCAATAAGTTTTTGTACAAAACTGAGAGAGTCATGTATACATCACATAACGACCAAAACATTTGACTATCACTTAAAGTCTACTGTATTCCCTTGTAACTACAATAAGATAATGTTTATCTTGAAGTAGATAGAGCAATAAGTTTTTGTACAAAACTGAGAGAGTCATGTATACATCACATAACGACCAAAACATTTGACTATCACTTAAAGTCTACTGTATTCCCTTGTAACTACAATAAGATAATGTTTATCTTGAAGTAGATAGAGCAATAAGTTTTTGTACAAAACTGAGAGAGTCATGTATACATCACATAACGACCAAAACATTTGACTATCACTTAAAGTCTACTGTATTCCCTTGTAACTACAATAAGATAATGTTTATCTTGAAGTAGATAGAGCAATAGTTGTTTGTACAAGAGTAGAGAAAGTCATGTATACATCACATAACAACCAAAACATTTGACTATCACTTAAAGTCTACTGTATTCCCTTGTAACTACAATAAGATAATGTTTATCTTGAAGTAGATAGAGCAATAAGTTTTTGTACAAAACTGAGAGAGTCATGTATACATCACATAACGACCAAAACATTTGACTATCACTTAAAGTCTACTGTATTCCCTTGTAACTACAATAAGATAATGTTTATCTTGAAGTAGATAGAGCAATAATTGTTTGTACAAGAGTAGAGAAAGTCATGTATACATCACATAACGACCAAAACATTTGACTATCACTTAAAGTCTACTGTACTCCCTTGTAACTACAATAAGATAATGTTTATCTTGAAGTAGATAGAGCAATAGTTGTTTGTACAAGAGTAGAGAAAGTCATGTATACATCACATAACAACCAAAACATTTGACTATCACTTAAAGTCTACTGTATTCCCTTGTAACTACAATAAGATAATGTTTATCTTGAAGTAGATAGAGCAATAGTTGTTTGTACAAGAGTAGAGAAAGTCATGTATACATCAAATAACGACCAAAACATTTGACTATCACTTAAAGTCTACTGTATTCCCCTGTAACTACAATAAGATAATGTTTATCTTGAAGTAGATAGAGCAATAGTTGTTTGTACAAGAGTAGAGAAAGTCATGTATACATCAAATAACGACCAAAACATTTGACTATCACTTAAAGTCTACTGTATTCCCCTGTAACTACAATAAGATAATGTTTATCTTGAAGTAGATAGAGCAATAAGTGTCTGTACAAGAGTAGAGAGTACTAACAAGAGTAGGCTACATGAAAAACTTTGATGGTTGAGGAAGTATACTGAAAAGGTTAGAAAAAAGTTTCTCAGAAAATTAACTTTAAAGTAATGATTGTTACTTTTAACGCTTGTTAAAGGTGTCTGTAAATTATCACGTGATGACCTAAAATGGTAAAAATAACATGATGATATATATATATTACTACAAACCCTCAGCAACTAAAATTTCCTGATTTTCAACATTTTCGGCGAATTTTCAGTGTAGCCTTGCCTTAAAACTATATCAAGCTGTTAATTGTGGGAATCAATATTCTGAGAATATTTTAAATTTTATTATCTCATTTTTTATTCCAAAATTCCATCCTGGAAAATATTTTACAGTTGGGACATCTATTCGAGACCGAAGTTCGTGGCAATAACAATTGATTAAACATTTTTTAAACATCTTTTCGACAAAAACCGCAAAAGGCTTCACGTGGCTTCACCAATAGGCTGGCAACGAAAAATCCTGTTGCAAATGTCGTCCTAACTTGGTGCAGAAACTTAATTCGATGGAAGCTAAACTAAACACTTGCAGCTCTTGATGGCCTCGCACCTTAATTACTGAAAGAAGTTAAAGAAGAGAAGTGTTTTGGAAAATCGCGGTTTGACTAGAATTCTGACAAAATACTGGTGAAAATTCGATGACGATAATGTTCTCGCTCACACGTCAATGCTTGTTCATTTGTTGTCCAAAAAAAAAAAAAAAAAAAAAAAAAAAAAAAAAAAACCCCGTTATATTGTGCCATGGCCTCCTGTAACTTTTCTCTATTAACAAGGCAAGAGAACCTGAAAGAACGTCATTTTGTCAACATTGAGCAAATTCCCGTTACATTTTGATCACACCTCGTAGTATATCGCAGAGGTGGGTGTGACGTCAGCCTCACGCGCTTGGATTGCTGCCATGGTTACCTGATTTTGTTCGTCTGTACTGCAACACAAACAACACTTTCCAATAAGGAAATACTGACTGCCATATGTTTGCTTTATGCTCACCTTAAAATCACGTACTCTATGAAACAATCCAAGAATGACAGTGAATTATTAATAGCAAATATTTTGGAAATGACCACAATATCTCTGCACTTTCTGTTTTAACGTAGAGCAGTTCTGACCCATTACATCAAATTGTTTCTAAGTGAAGACGAATTGAGGATACATCAGTTATCTTTTGAGAAAAATAAAATGTTGGGTGGCGTTTCTCCTGGAAATGTTTTGTCAAATCTCAAATGTTTTGCCTTTTAGACATTTTTTAGGCTTTTAGCTTTTATCAAATCAAATCTTCAGGTAAATTTTCGACATAGATTTTTTTTTGAGAAATAGAATATATCTATTTTCTACAAGCGAATTAGAAACAGGAAATTGGATAGAGGTTTGAAAACCGTAAAGGCATGTGAACAGTAAGTCCGCCTTGGTAGCGTAGTGGTAGCGTGTCTGCCTCACGTTCAAGAGGTCCCGACTTCGAATCTCGGTGAGGGTGAGTTACCTGGATAAGGTTTTTCCGGAAAAACAAACATAACAGTAAGTTTAGGGATTTTAATTTGAGATAGGATATAGTACTGATTGTTAAAGTAGCGACGAGTACGTTCTTGACATTTCTGGGGAAGAAGAGCAGTCCAGATTCCGTTTACTGCTAAAATATGAGATTACCCTCCCACGACGACAGACCGAGGATATTTGAACCTTTGGTCATGAGAAATCGTTTTTCAATGTTCCATCTGTCAATGTATTGTTAAGAGATTATGTCGATAAAACGCAGTCCCAATTCAAAAGCTCAAAGCGCGCCAGGGCCTTAGCAACCCACGGCACCACCATTTGGCTAAACCTACGCAGCAGTAGAGGCGTTGGCGGAGTAAGGAACAGCCCGAGGGGGGTCACACATGTACCTGCCCTCGGATGTGGGAGTTGCAGGACGGCGCGGGGAAATTCAGTTGGAGGAAGAAGGGCGGTAGTTACTGCTTTATGGGTGCAACGGTCCGTATGCACCACTAGTGAAACTAATTCAAACTCGAAGTGTTGCATGACTGTTAAGCCAGACAAAATCTTGGTTGGGGAGAAATTTACTTCATATTCATATTTATTGCAACTTAATACAGTGTGAACACAATTAAGCCATGTCATTTGTAGTACATATTCTCTCTTAAAAGTAAACGATTAGAAATGTCAAATAAATTGTCATTCATATCTCTCTCTCTCTCTCTCTCTCTCTCTCTCTCTCTCTCTCTCTCTCTCTCTCTCTCTCACACACACACACACACACACACACACACACACACACACACACACTCGCATACAAAACATACTTATTCAAAATCGTCGAAGTTGTCATCAAAATATTCATCTATACTGTAATAGGCTCTACTTAACAAGAATTTGGTCAGTTTAGAATTAAACTCAGCAGCTGACACAGTATTGTTTATACTTTCCGGGAGCTTATTAAGTAGTTTTGGACTAACTTGGGGCTTATGTTCAAAAAGTTTTAGCCTGTCACCTTTAACTATATAGTTATTGTTTCCCCTGGTTTCATATGTGTGGACATCGGAATTTGTGGAGGTTATATTCCTGTTATGTACAAAAAGTATTGTTCACAGAATAAATATGCAGGCAAGAGTAATTATTTAAAATTTTTAAAATACGACCTGCATGAACTCGTACCAGGTATCTGATAGCTCTTTTCTGTAGGAGAAAAATTCTGTTAAAGTTTAATTTCGAAGCTCAATGCCATAAGAAATGTGTGAATATATTAACTTACTAGTATCTACTGAGAGAAAATTGGTCCCGGGTTCGATTCCCAGCTGGAAGTGGGGATTTTCGTCCAACCAAGATAATTCCCCGTTTTCCCCAAAGTCTGGAAGTATGAATGAGAAAGCCAATGTGTGCGTGACGTAATGATTAAAAAACAGAAATCCGAAGCAGCACACCCCAACGTCTACGAGATAACACACCTTCGATATGTTCCAAAGGAAAAGGGCCGCCAACAGGACCATTGCAGTCAAAGATGGGTAGAAATGGAACAATATAAAAAGCCTTTATATACTGAATATTTTTAAGATAAATTTATTTAATGTCGCCTAACAACAATGGTCTTATAGCGACAACTGTAAGATGATAAAACAAAGTTTGAATACAGTTGGTCAGTACAAGTAACACTTTAGGAACTATTTCAGTATAAACATAAAGTATACATTCATAAAGAAATGAAGAATCGCTATGTTCATACTTATTAATTATAGTTATTCTCACTTCACAGAATACACCGAAACCAGGTAACACTGAATAGATTGTCATATTGAAGAAGTTAATTTACAGTTTTGTAGAAATAAATGTAGTGATTGTAGCCTCTTCGGTTCGTCTAGGAATTTTATGAAGAGTCCAATAAGCTGAGTAGCGAGTACATTCAATTATAATATAATTTACTGAAATGGTTGATTGTATGGTTCAAAATGTGGAAGAGGTAATCATGTGTAAGCTTTGTATGTCCTTGCTTTGAACTTTCCCAAACCTTTCTTAAAACAGAATACATTTTTAATGTTTTATCCCTTCGATATACAAAGTAGCCATGTCCGCTATACAATATATGCAAGAGGGCCGTGGTTTGACTACTTTACCCATGTATATTGTGAATGTATTATGCCGGGAAAGCGCTAAAACGCAATCCCGGGTCCAAAAATTTACCTTAATTAAGCTCATTGTCAACCCGGACAACATAACCCTTAATGCAGCCTGGTGTTAAAGATTTAGTCACAGATTTCTGTGTTATCAGTGAAGGTAATAATTATGTTATCTAAGTGTAAATACCTCGTTATCAGGTACACAAAAGCTTTTATCTACTGAATATTGTAATGTTCTTTACGAATTTATAATAATCTGTCAAATGTTACAGTATACATCACCAAAATAGCAAATATATCTCTAATACTGTATAATCATGGTGCCATCTGTGTTCACAGTTATGCCCTTTGGCCTCTGCAACGCACCAGCTACCTTCCAACGTCTCATGGAGTCAGTGATGAGAGGGCTGACTTATGACGCCTGCCTGCTTTACCTAGACGACATCATCATCGTCGGTAAGACTTTCGAAGTCCATCTCCAGAATCTGAGTAAGGTGCTACAGAGACTGCAGGCGACCAATTTGAAGCTAAATGCAAAGAAGTACCAGCTCTTCCACAAGGAGGTGAACCACTTGGGCCACATAGTCTCACCATCTGGAGTGGCCACAGACCCGGAGAAGACAGTCCGTGAGAGATTGGCCTCGGCCAAAGGATAAGAGAGAGTTGCACAGTTACCTAGGGCTGTGCAGTTATTACCATCGCTTCATAAAGGGGTTCTCCAACATCGCCAAACCCCTCACCCGCCTGACAGAGGAACACCAACCTTAAGTGTGGACGGATGACGCCGAAGGCGCTTTCCAGCATCTGAAGCACACCCTGTACAGTGCTCCAATTTTGGGATTTCCACAACCAGGCGGCGCCTTCATCGTGGACACTGACGCCAGATATCATTGCATTGGAGGCGTCCTATCCCAAGTCCAGGACGGCCATGAGCGGGTGATAGCCTACTACAGCAAGACGCTATCCAAGGCAGAGAAGAACTACTGCGTCACCCGGCGGGAATTACTGGCGGTAGTAAAGACCTTGGAACATTTCCACAAGTACCTGTACGGTCAGTCATTCCACCTGAGGACTGACCACTCAGCCCTAACATGGCTACTCAGCTTTAGAAACCTGGAAGGCCAGACTGCACGCTGGGTACAGAGGCTGCAGGAGTACGACTTCACCTTTGAACATCGTAGAAGGAAGAGCCACGGTAACGCAGACGCCAGTGCGGCCAATGTTCAAGAGTGGAAGAGAACGAGCGTGTCGCAGCTGTCCGAGTAGTTACGGCAGTTCCTGCGGATGGCTGGGATAGCGCAGGCCTGAGGAGGGAGCAGCTGGCGGACGCAGACTTGGGGCCGCTCTTGAGAGAAGTGGAGGCAGGGACAAGACCAACCTCGGAGGACATCGCACCGAGGAGCACCACCTACAAGTCGTACTGTGCCCAATGGGACTCACTGAAGACAAGAGAGGGCGTGCTGTTCCGGGTATGCGAATCACTTGATGGACGCAAAGGGAGCAGTTGGTACTTCCCCGGAGTAAGGTCCCGGAAGTCTTGGAGGAAGTGCACGCCGGTACTTCAGGAGGACACCTGCGAGCAAATCGAACGATCGACAAACTCCGACAGCGCCACTACTGGCTGAGGCTCCGAGCAGACGCTGAGAGATGGTACCGTCAATGTCATGTGTGCGCGGCGAGTCGCGGCCCCCAGACTAGGAGTCGGGGTAGCATGCAGCAGTACAACGTCGGAGCGCAATTCGAAAGGATCGCCGTCGACATAGCTAGAGCATTCCCAGTGCCCGACCGTGGCAACAAGTACCTGATGGTGGTCGTGGACTACTTCACCAAGTGGCCGGAGGTGTATGCCATCCCGAACCAGGAGGCGAAGACAATCACAGACTGCCTCGTGGAGCAAGTGTTCTGCCGATTTGGGGTGCCGTTAGAGCTCCACAACGACCAGGGTACCAATTTTGAGTCCAACCTGATGGAGGCACTAGAAAGGCTTGGAGTGAACAAGACCCGCACAACACCCCTACATCCCCAGTCGGATGGCATGGTGGAGAGATACATCAAGACCTTAGAAGAGTACCTGAGGAAGGTCGTGGCCAGTCATCAGCGAGACTGGGACGTCAAGGTGCCACTGTTCTTGCTGGCCTACCGCTCGTCAACACACGACACCACTGGAATGATGCCAGCCAGTTTAATGTTCGGCCGAGATTTATGCCTCCCCTGTGATCTGGCTTTTGGAAGCCCCCCGGACGCAAAACAGCCAGCAACCGAGTATGTGGAGAACCTGGTGGACCATCTCCACGACATGCATGAGATGGCTCGTCAGAACATCCAGAAGGCGAGCGACCGCATGAAGACCCGATACGACAGGCAAGCCAACAGCCAAGGGTTCCAGCAGGGTGACCTAGTCTGGTTGTACAGCCCTACGCGGACCAAGGGACGCTGCCTGAAGCTCCAGCAACCATGGCAAGGACCGTAACGGGTGGTGAAGAGGATTAACGACGAGGTCTACCGCATTCAGAAGGTGCCCCGAGGGAGGTTGTTGGTGGTACAGCTGGATCGTCTGGCCCGTTACGATAGTGCTGTTTGGGACGACCAGCCTTGAGGACGGAGCAGTGTCGCCAGGCCATTGTTGATTGAAGGCGGCGCGGGCAACGAGATCAAAGAGACGGCAGTGCAGTGTATAGATAAAAGCTTGCCGAAATGGTGGGCGGGAGGAGACGGATTTCTCGAGAGTTCGCCATTGTTCTAGCCGGGTCTCGATTGTTTGAGACATTTCTGGAATGTTAGTAAACTATAAAAAGGCAGCCAGCCCGCCCGCCAGACAGTCAGTCAGTCGGTAATTGAACGCGTGCGGGTAAACAGCTGTGTTTGTTGACCTTGTATGTTGTATTGTGTATGTGTACGAAGCGCATTTCTACGGAAATAAAGTGCAATTTGTTGTGTTTGTAACCTGGACTTTTGATTTCACGAACCCACAAAGTCACAATGTATAGCAGCGCTAACTTCTAGACAATAAATAAATAGAGTTGGGTTACACATTACCTTATTAATTTATGAGTTGGTTCATTTCTGAAAAAAAAAAAAACCATGAACTTAACTGCGTAAAGCACTTTTCGTAAATTCGTCGTATTTCTTCACGCGCTGTTTGCAGTTACACGATTTTCCCGGTGTTATTAGAGTTCCGGATGCTTGCTGTTCTGTTCTAACATTATGTACACTTCTTGCGGAAACAACAAGGAGTTATCAGTTTCTTTCTCAATGTTTTTATAGACGATTCCGGGTTTCTTTCTTTAAGCACCGAAAAATAATGCGCGATCATTCGCCTCTCGTCACTTTTTCAAGTTGTGCCTCGATTGTTTCATTACGGCTGAAGCACCGGCCTGCTCCATGATGAAAAGCTTACTGACTTTAAATTGCATATACATAAGTGTTCTTGGGCTTGAGAGAGATGTACAGGAAATAGTGTCAACTCTACACTATAAACAATAACATCTTAATCAGCATTCAACTCGATACAGAACTCGTTGTGAGAGAGCTGCCTGGTATAGGAATGCAAGTGTCCTTTAGTAATTGTTAAATAAAATGCAGCTTAATTTAACATAATAAGTTAATAGTGTGTATAACTTCAACTGTTTCTGTCTAATCTGTATACAGAACACATCTATGTGATATGTGAAGAAGATAAAATGTGGGGCTACTACGTTTATAAAAATCGAAACATTTGCTTACTTTTCTCTTTCCGAAATTATCTCTCACAGAGCAGTGATCACAAAACTACTTACAGTATTGTACTTAAAGGACAGGCTTATCGTACGAAACGTCCATTAACTTCGCTAAACCAATCAACAGCTTAACCGTTTTGTCTCTGTCTCTCCTCCCTCCCAGATGTTTACAGCAGGATTAAACTAGGTTGAGATAGATTATAATATACTTATTTAACCAGTCATTGAGCTCTATGCCATCTGTCGGCGACGTTACTTATTTGATGGTGGATACAGGACAACTGCACGTCTTACCGGCGCCCCGACCACAGAGCTGGGATACAACTGAAAGGAAGTGTTAGTGAGCTACAGAGGTCTACATTTGTCTTTTAAGGATAATACAAAGAGCGGAGAAACTGCTAAAGTCGTAACATGTGACTGCTGCTAGAGAGCCGAACTAATCAAATTTACTAATACTTTGTAATATTTTATGAAGTTATAAAACAGGAAAGCGTTTAATCTGAAGTAACGGTCACTGCACGAACATTATCTTAACTCTCATTTGCTCCCTAGATCATCTTCGATCTTCACTTAGTAACTA
The DNA here is from genome assembly GCA_030765055.1 of Mantis religiosa. NCBI lineage: Eukaryota > Metazoa > Arthropoda > Insecta > Mantodea > Mantidae > Mantis > Mantis religiosa. Next base: position 1,221,343 of record JAUKNK010000126.1, read on the forward strand.
GGAATTGACCGTTACCGTCATTTCTACTTTTAGTTAAATACAAAATACAATGTTGGTAGAACTGTGTAATGGCAATAAAACTAAATAGGTGTAAATACTTAATGAGACAAAATTTAAAATCATTCGTGTTAAACTCTAATATAGACATTTAAAAGCAAAACTGTTGATTTTTATAAGATTTTGTTCAAAAGTAATAAATAGCATTTTCACTATTTCGGGGTCAAGTCTACTTTTTCTGTCACATATGAGTCCTGCTGTACTAACAGTTTGTACCAGTTATTTTTATACTTCATGTTGTTAGGAACAATCAAAGAGATTAGTATTCATAATAAGATAAAGAAATCATGCAACCACGACAACGTAACATAAGAAGTTGTTAAGGATTTTGTTCTTCTGTTTGTGAAAGTCTAATGGGTAAGACGTGTATTTGTCTATTCGAATGTGTGAAGAAACAATTCTGTGTGTACATCAAAGATACGTAAGTAGCGTGTACGAAAGAAAAGTTACAGTTCACCGTGGAATCTACCGTTGGTTGTAAAAAGAGTACATTAATAATATTTGTCATTTTTTCAAAGTATTTAAAATTATTTATGAGAAATTAAATTCCCATATTTGAACAAGAAAAGTATTATTCATTCTTTAAAGATAGCAATAGCATTATCTTTATCAGTCCCGTTACCACAATCCTGAGAAAGAAAAAGAAGTCATTGGTCGAGAATTACAGATGCGCCTAATTATCCAGAGTTGCAGGAGAAACTTCTAGATTTCTTCAAGATCGTCACCAAAGGTGAGAAATTAATCTGCAAACACCATCACCCCAAATAAACCTGCTTCACGATGGCTTCAACATAATCCACTCGTAGAACATCGCATCACAATCATCACAAAATTTAGCGGCTTATTTTTAGTTCTAGAAATGTTGAATTTCTTCTCCAGTAATGCAGTGTACTAGAAAGAGGAGGTGAGATATGTAGTGAACTGTTAACTGACAGTTGACACACGATTATTTTCTTGTATAATGTTACTGTACAGCTATCACATCCTTGACAATTTCTCCGACTTTGTAATGTTCTACTTGCGACAATAATATCCTAAGATTTTAAAATGAAATAAAAATTGCGGAAATAACAGCGAGGTATCGCGAATTTCGGCATATCGTGGGTACCGAGGTCCCATCCTTATTATAAAAACCGTACACTCACTCGCTGTCACGGCCTTCTTAATAAGCAAGAACTCCAATACCTATATTTGTATTCAATACATTTAAAACATTTTAGCAATTTATCCATCACGGATCTCCTGACTTTGCCCTACACGCGCTAGTGTGTGAACGACAATTAATGTCAACACACGAAGTTATTTTGGAAATTCCTTTTCAACGGTAAAATTCCGTATCCATATTACCTACAAACAACCTTGTTTTGTAATATCACTATAGATTTGAGTTGATGATCGCTATTACTCACAGATTGACCACGAAAATTCTAAGAAGGCCATGTTTCTGTGTTTATATTTCACTTCTTTCGAATGTTTTGCGAGGAGTTGCTCGATTTGCTAAACTGATTTATTAAATATAATCATTTTAATATTCCGTGTTTATCCACACATAAATGTGACTAAAGAACACTTTAAGGACATAATTTCAAATATTCATTAATACGTTAAAAATGAGAACATTGACTTAGAAATACATTTGGTGAACAAGACCCATCTGAAGAAACAATTGACGAGAATAGTCGTTAAAACAACTTCAAAACAGATCGTTATTTTGTAATGAATTTCGTTAAGAAGTCCAAGAACTGTTGTTGCTGATGTAAATGTTCTCGGAATGCTTGCCGGACATCTTGGACCTTGGTATAAGGTAAATACAAACTATTTTATATCAACAGTTAGACTTGACAGAACTTGGCTGTCACAAACTGACTATCGATCAAAAACAACACAAAAATTCCAAGACGACACTTCAAATTTGGTTAGTAATATCGTTACTGTTGATGCATCCTGTGTTTATTCTTATAAAACCAAAGTCAATCAACTCAAACATAACCTAAGTGTACAAAAGTCCGACAGTGTTGGTAACAACTATCGTTACAAGATAGACGTACTGATTGTACACAAATGTCTGTTTACTGTAAATGTATGAAAATGTTGATGAAACACATACAACAAAATTAACAACTGAATATCTCAAGGTCATCATCATGACCTAGCACATTGTCATTTACATAAATTAAAATACGTGGAATAAGTTTTCCGTTATTGTGCACTAGTGCAACATTATATAAACCTAGAGTACGAAATTTCTTATCCACAATGATATAATTACTTTAAGTATGCTTTCAAAAATGTATTGATGTTAAAGTCGAATATTAATAAAAAAAATAGTTCTTAAGAGTCATGTTAAAAGTTTTCATTGCAGTCGTATTTCAAAAATAGCTTCAAGAGAAAGGGAAAGCACATGTTACGTCACGTCCTGTGTAGAGCACCCTAGCCAAACATAAATAAAACATAAACAATAAATATCACGTGACTGCATTCCCACCCCCGGCCACGTGACCTTGATAAGGCCGTTCAACTTGACCCAGTTCCTGTGACCGTGACCTTCAAACGCTTCCGCAGTGCTGCCAACTTTACTAACATACACGGCGCGCTCAATGTGTGTGAGGGGTTAGGGGGGGGGAGTAGAATCTCTTGAAGGCGCGAGGGCACTTGGCGCTCCGGCAGTTACACTCACAGGACTTTCTCTGTCCGTTCTTCCACAAGATTCACGTTAAACCCACGGCTTCTCGCTTAGGAACATACTCCCGCGTGAGTAATTGTGTTAAATTGTGCAAAGTAGCTTTTAATTGTGTTATGTACATTAGGGAAAAAAGCACATCTAGACTCTGGATAAGTTGGGTATTAGTCTCGGTTAGAGAAGAATTCCCAGGCAGGACCGATGTTACAGCAGGCAGATGTTCCACAGCGGAATATAAGAATACAGTAGACGTATGCCCGATTTCACCAACAGATGTTAAGACTTAACACGAGTTTAGCAATAATTAAAACAAAAATTGTATTTCACCAACAAGTGTTAGCATAACACTCGTGTTAAATATCTTGTTAAACAGCCAAATTTATGATGTCAAGTCCTTAACAATTGTAGAATAGTCAAGATGGCGGACGCGAACTCAGCTGTTTAAGTCGATTTGCTATATTTAAGACCGTCTAAATGGCATTCGTAATAGAATACGGCCTATGAGGAGAAATGTATTGAGGAGCTATCAGACGGAGGCATAGACCGCTATTTTATAATTTACTGAATTATTTTGATAATACACTGTCTACCACCCGTCTTGAAACGTTCAGGTCACTTGTCCTTCGCTCGAATTAAATTTACGTAATACTGACAACTTATTTGGTGCTTGTAGTAGTGACACATGCATTTGAATTAAATTCGTTCCCAATATTTTCCCCGTGACATCTTTCTCTTTTACATTCACCGCATCCGTCCTCTTAGTTTCCACGATATCCTTACACTTCGTCACCAATTCAATTAACAATTCTTTCTCCATCGATGAGAAATTGGTCTCACGGCTTTTGTTCATCCGCCAATTTCCAGCTTGTGCAGATGAAAATGGAAAAAAAAAAAAAACGCATCGCAGTAGTTCAGAAAATAATAGGACTCATTCATAGTCTTCTATAGCTGTGATATTTACACGTTTCTTGGCGTTAACACGTGTTTATTAGCATTTTCAGAAAAAAGCTTAGTGAAATGCAAGAAATTTAACATGAGTGTTAGCACTGTGACAATTGTTACATTTGTTAACGTCGATTTTAACATCTGTTGGTGAAATCAGGCATAAGTGATAGTCAATTGTTTTTTAATGTCTTTGTATGTGCAAGATATAGAAATGAATAACGACTTGCCATTAGAAACATGCCTAAGTATTGGAAAATGCATACAGATCAAACTGGATCAGGCATTTTCGACCTCATTCGAGAGGTTTTGGTTCGATTTATGCGACTGGCGTACCTGACCCATGGTTTTCCCGGGACAGCAGGGGAATGTTGGGTAGCTTAATTATATTCTCTGAATTTCCTTTCCTCTATTTCATCTCCATTATCACTTCACATGATCTCTCGTCTGGTATCTCTTTTACGGTAGAAGTGTCGGCAGCTGTCTCGGCGTTCTATGGCAGGATGATATGCTCTTGGTAAACACTTCCTCCTAATATCCAGAACACTGAAGCCAAGACTTTTACATTACGCCGCCTATACGCCTTCTGACCGATCATGTGCCACGGCTCGCTTCACCTACACCAGTGAAGTACCTTGGAGTGTTACTGGACACTCGGCTTACGTGATCGCACCATTACCCTGCGCCTATACGCCTTCTGACCGACCATGTGCCACGGCTCGCTTCACCTACACCAGTCAAGTACCTCGGGGTGTTACTGGACACTCGGCTTACGTGATCGCACCATTACCCTGCGCCTATACGCCTTCTGAACGATCATGTGCCGTGGCTCCCTTCACCTACACCAGTCAAGTACCTCGGGGTGTTACTGGACACTCGGCTTACGTGATCGCACCATTACCCTGCGCCTATACGACTTCTGACCGACCATGTGCCACGGCTCGCTTCACCTACACCAGTCAAGTACCTTGGAGTGTTACTGGACACTCGGCTTACGTGATCGCACCATTACCCTGCGCCTATACGACTTCTGACCGATCATGTGCCGTGGCTCCCTTCACCTACACCAGTCAAGTACCTTGGAGTGTTACTGGACACTCGGCTTACGTGATCGCACCATTACCCTGCGCCTATACGCCTTCTGACCGATCATGTGTCGTAGCTCGCTTCACCTACACAGTCAAGTACCTTGAAGTGTTACTGGACACCCGGCTTACGTGATTGCACCATTACCCTGCGCCTATACGCCTTCTGACCGATCATGTGTCGTAGCTCGCTTCACCTACACAGTCAAGTACCTTGAAGTGTTACTGGACACCCGGCTTACGTGATCGCACCATTACCCTGCGCCTATACGCCTTCTGACCGATCATGTGTCGTAGCTCGCTTCACCTACACAGTCAAGTACCTTGAAGTGTTTCTGGACACTCGGCTTACGTGATCGCACCATTACCCTGCGCCTATACGACTTCTGACCCATCATGTGCCGTGGCTCGCTTCACCTACACAGTCAAGTACCTTGGAGTGTTACTGGACACCCGGCTTACGTGATCGCACCATTACCCTGCGCCTATACGACTTCTGACCGATGATGTGCCGTGGCTCGCTTCACCTACACCAGTCAAGTACCTTGAAGTGTTACTGGACACCCGGCTTACGTGATCGCACCATTACCCTGCGCCTATACGACTTCTGACCGATGATGTGCCGTGGCTCGCTTCACCTACACAGTCAAGTACCTTGGAGTGTTACTGGACACCCGGCTTACGTGATCGCACCATTACCCTGCGCCTATACGACTTCTGACCGATCATGTGTCGTAGCTCGCTTCACCTACACAGTCAAGTACCTTGAAGTGTTACTGGACACTCGGCTTACGTGATCGCACCATTACCCTGCGCCTATACGACTTCTGACCCATCATGTGCCATGGCTCGCTTCACCTACACAGTCAAGTACCTTGGAGTGTTACTGGACACTCGGCTTACGTGATCGCAGCATCACCCTGCGCCTATACGCCTTCTGACCAACCATGTGCCACGGCTCGCTTCACCTACACCAGTCAAGTACCTTGGAGTGTTACTGGACACTCGGCTTACGTGATCGCACCATTACCCTGCGCCTATACGCCTTTTGACCGATCATGTGTCACGGCTCGCTTCACCTACACAGTCAAGTACCTTGAAGTGTTACTGGACACTCGGCTTACGTGATCGCACCATTACCCTGCGCCTATACGCCTTCTGACCGATCATGTGTCGTAGCTCGCTTCACCTACACAGTCAAGTACCTTGGAGTGTTACTGGACACCCGGCTTACGTGATCGCACCATTACCCTGCGCCTATACGCCTTTTGACCGATCATGTGTCGTAGCTCGCTTCACCTACACAGTCAAGTACCTTGAAGTGTTACTGGACACTCGGCTTACGTGATCGCACCATTACCCTGCGCCTATACGCCTTCTGACCGATCATGTGTCGTAGCTCGCTTCACCTACACAGTCAAGTACCTTGGAGTGTTACTGGACACTCGGCTTACGTGATCGCACCATTACCCTGCGTCTATACGCCTTCAGACCGATGATGTGCCGTGGCTCCCTTCACCTACACCAGTCCAGTACCTTGGAGTGTTACTGGACACTCGGCTTACGTGATCGCACCATTACCCTGCGCCTATACGCCTTCTGACCGATCATGTGCCGTGGCTCCCTTCACCTACACCAGTCAAGTACCTTGGATTGTTACTGGACACTCGGCTTACGTGATCACACCATTACCCTGCGCCTATACTACTTCTGACTGATCATGTGCCGTGGCTCCCTTCACCTACACCAGTGAAGTACCTTGGATTGTTACTGGACACTCGGCTTACGTGATCACACCATTACCCTGCGCCTATACTACTTCTGACTGATCATGTGCCGTGGCTCCTTTCACCTACACAGTCAAGTACCTTGGAGTGTTACTGGACACTCGGCTTACGTGATCGCACCATTACCCTGCGTCTATACGCCTTCTGACCGATCATGTGCCGTGGCTCCCTTCACCTACACCAGTGAAGTACCTTGGAGTGTTACTGGACACTCGGCTTACGTGATCGCACCATTACCCTGCGTCTATACGCCTTCTGACTGATCATGTGCCGTGGCTCCCTTCACCTACACCAGTGAAGTACCTTGGAGTGTTACTGGACACTCGGCTTACGTGATCGCAACATTACCCTGCGCCTATACGACTTCTGACTGATCATGTGCCGTGGCTCCCTTCACCTACACAGTCAAGTACCTTGGAGTGTTACTGGACACTCGGCTTACGTGATCGCACTATTACCCTGCGTCTATACGCCTTCTGACTGATCATGTGCCGTGGCTCCCTTCACCTACACCAGTGAAGTACCTTGGAGTGTTACTGGACACTCGGCTCACGTGATCGCACCATTACCCTGCGTCTATACGCCTTCTGACTGATCATGTGCCGTGGCTCCCTTCACCTACACAGTCAAGTACCTTGGAGTGTTACTGGACACTCGGCTTACGTGATCGCACTATTACCCTGCGCCTATACGCCTTCTGACCGATCATGTGTCGTGGCTCCCTTCACCTACACAGTCAAGTACCTTGAAGTGTTACTGGACACTCAGCTTACGTGATCGCACCATTACCCTGCGCCTATACGGCTTCTGACCGATCATGTGTCGTAGCTCCCTTCACCTACACAGTCAAGTACCTTGAAGTGTTACTGGACACTCAGCTTACGTGATCGCACCATTACCCTGCGCCTATACGCCTTCTGACCGATCATGTGTCGTAGCTCGCTTCACCTACACAGTCAAGTACCTTGAAGTGTTACTGGACACTCGGCTTACGTGATCGCACCATTACCCTGCGCCTATACGCCTTCTGACCGATCATGTGCCACGGCTCGCTTCACCTACACAGTCAAGTACCTTGAAGTGTTACTGGACACTCGGCTTACGTGATCGCACCATTACCCTGCGCCTATACGACTTCTGACCGATCATGTGCCACGGCTCGCTTCACCTACACAGTCAAGTACCTTGAAGTGTTACTGGACACTCGGCTTACGTGATCGCACCATTACCCTGCGCCTATACGCCTTCTGACCGATCATGTGTCGTAGCTCGCTTCACCTACACAGTCAAGTACCTTGGAGTGTTACTGGACACTCGGCTTACGTGATCGCACCATTACCCTGCGCCTATACGCCTTCTGACCGATCATGTGTCGTAGCTCGCTTCACCTACACCAGTCAAGTACCCTGAAGTGTTACTGGACACTCGGCTTACGTGATCGCACCATTACCCTGCGCCTATACGACTTCTGACCGATCGTGTGTCGTAGCTCGCTTCACCTACACCAGTCAAGTACCCTGAAGTGTTACTGGACACTCGGCTTACGTGAAATCACCATTATCCTGGCATCCGCTCGTCTTTCACAACTCTCTCCTTTATTTCACAAACACACTTCACTTGGTTTAGAATCTTCACTGCTCCTGTACAAATCTCTGGTTCGATCTCTTATTACTGTTAGTACTTGTCACCTGAGGGGTCTACAGGTGATCCAGAGTCGATTCCTGCGAGTCGCCAGCAATGTCCCTCGGTACAGCTGCATCACGGGTCACGAGCTGGGACTTCTTCCTCTCCACTATTTCATCCGACAGATTGCTGGACAATCTACGCGACGTCCCAGGAACTGTGACGTATAACATCGACGTCCGAAGTCGCCGGTCAACGACTGCCACAAGACCTGCTTTACAGTGATGACACTTCTACTGTTCCACATTTGCTTTTCTATTCTTCTTTTTTACTGTATAAATTCTTACTATTGAAATATGTGTAGCGTTTTATTAGTTCAGTTTCACATTTGTATCAGTGCAGAGGAGCCACATTGTTCTACCTCTACAATGTTATTACTCTATTATTATTTTGTATATGTTCTCTCAGATAAGCAAAACATGTATTATTACTGACCGATCTAATAAAAACACCTCCTGCTCCGGTAGGACGGTCTCCGGTTTCCGGACCACGGCCGTTGGAACGCCGGTTGTACTGGCTTGCCTGGGAGTTTCCAGTCCATTCGAAAATTCAGGCAAGTAACACCTTTACTTTGAATTTGATTAAATTGTATCTTTTAACAAGATCTACATTTTTATGATTTTGCTTATATCTTATAGTTTACCAGTTATACAAAACTTATACACAAAGAAGAGAACTTCTTAGGATATATAAGGGCAATTTCTGGTGGGTGATTTCTTGAAAATTTTTGTGTTGCATCTGCCAAGTTTAGTATACAAACAACTTCTCTTTCTTTGTTTTCCTATTATTATTATTATTATTATTATTATTATTATTATTATTATTATTATTATTATTATTATTATTATATTATTATATTAATTATTATTATTATTATTATTATTATTATTATTATTATTATTATTATTATTATTATTATTATTATTATTATTATTATTATTATTATTATTATTATTATTATTATTATTATTATTATTATTATTATTATTATTATTATTATTATTATTATTATTATTATTATTATTATTATTATTATTATTATTATTATTATTATTATTATTATTATTATTATTATTATTATTATTATTATTATTATTATTATTATTATTATTATTATTATTATTATTATTATTATTATTATTATTATTATTATTATTATTATTATTATTATTATTATTATTATTATTATTATTATTATTATTATTATTATTATTATTATTATTATTATTATTATTATTATTATTATTATTATTATTATTATTATTATTATTATTATTATTATTATTATTATTATTATTATTATTATTATTATTATTATTATTATTATTATTATTATTATTATTATTATTATTATTATTATTATTATTATTATTATTATTATTATTATTATTATTATTATTATTATTATTATTATTATTATTATTATTATTATTATTATTATTATTATTATTATTATTATTATTATTATTATTATTATTATTATTATTATTATTATTATTATTATTATTATTATTATTATTATTATTATTATTATTATTATTATTATTATTATTATTATTATTATTATTATTATTATTATTATTATTATTATTATTATTATTATTATTATTATTATTATTATTATTATTATTATTATCATTATTATTATCATTATCATTATCATTATCATTATCATTATCATTATCATTATCATTATCATTATTATTATCATTATTATTATCATTATTATTATCATTATTATTATCATTATTATTATCATTATTATTATCATTATTATTATCATTATTATTATCATTATTATTATCATTATTATTATCATTATTATTATCATTATTATTATCATTATTATCATTATTATTATCATTATTATTATTATTATTATTATTATTATTATTATTATTATTATTACTATTATTATTATTACTATTACAACTACATTCTTCAATAGGTGCATTGCCGGTATGCAGCCAGGTTGGCATGTGCGCTGCTCCACAGATTGATTCTCTACGATTGGCAATTTACAAGCCTTACATCTGTGGGTAAACATTCGGAACGTTACAGGTTTGTTTTGCAAGGTTTAACGTATGAACAGCGGTATAACACGTAATTAACTCTTATGTAAATCCGACAAAACAAGAACACCTTCCATTTCATTCAAACTTACGTACAAATAACCACAATGTTCATGGTAAATTCAAACAGTTTTTGTCTTAATTTACGTCCTCCAATGTAAGTAATATTCAGAAATAAATGAAATGTTTAAATGAGTCGAGGTTTCATAGAACTTAGAGTTACCAGCTGCAGACTCACACATAGCAGGCACGCCAGCTGTCGCCGTGACAGATTTAAATCCTATCATATTCCTAACAGAAACACCACATATTCATTGTTCATTGACTTATGTCTGCTCTTTTCACATAAGTGCATAACAGTCCTTATGTGAAAAAAGCACAAAGTACATAAAAAGTCCTTAGAATATATTTTATGAAACTGTGTAAAGTAAACCTCGTACCAGTCAAACCCTATCTCTACTTTGTTATTGTTAGCAGGACCTGAGCCCTCTATTGATCGCTGATATTAAATCCGAAACCTGAGCTAGAGTTAGCCAAGTGGTACATTTTTAACATACAAATGTCGATCCTTTTGAAAGGCCCCAAAAATGCCTCTTTGATTTACATCGTTGGCTTTTAAATTTGCATCTGTCCAACTACGTTTGTAATTTGTTTTCCATGTTCTGATCTTTCTGCTTACAAATGAATGAAGCAAATTACATGAATAATGTTGCACCCGTGTTTCAACTGTCAACTGACCCGTACATTTCACTGCTTACGTCCAAAACCATACAATATCTCACGTACCACACAATCCCTACAGTCTTGTACAAACACATATTGCTCTATCTCCTTCAAGATAATCATTATCTTATTGTAGTTACAAGGGAATACAGAAGACTTTAAGTGATAGTCAAATGTTTTTCTCATTATGTGACGTATACATGACTTTCTCTGCTCTTGTACAAACACTTATTGCTCTATCTACTTCAAGATAAACATTATCTTATTGTAGTTACAAGGGAATACAGAAGACTTTAAGTGATAGTCAAATGTTTTTCTCATTATGTGACGTATACATGACTTTCTCTGCTCTTGTACAAACACATATTGCTCTATCTCCTTCAAGATAATCATTATCTTATTGTAGTTACAAGGGAATACAGAAGACTTTAAGTGATAGTCAAATGTTTTTCTCATTATGTGATGTATACATGACTTTCTCTGCTCTTGTACAAACACTTATTGCTCTATCTACTTCAAGATAAACATTATATTATTATAGTTACAAGGGAATGCAGTAGACTTTAAGTGATAGTCAAATGTTTTCCTCATTATGTGATGTATACATGACTTTTTCTGCTCTTGTACAAACACTTATTGCTCTATCTACTTCAAGATAAACATTATATTATTATAGTTACAAGGGAATGCAGTAGACTTTAAGTGATAGTCAAATGTTTTCCTCATTATGTGATGTATACATGACTTTTTCTGCTCTTGTACAAACACTTATTGCTCTATCTACTTCAAGATAAACATTATGTTATTGTAGTTACAAGGGAATACAGTAGACTTTAAGTGATAGTCAAATGTTTTGCTCGTTATGTGATGTATACATGACTTTCTCTGCTCTTGTACAAGCACTTATTGCTCTATCTACTTCAAGATAAACATTATCTTATTGTAGTTACAAGGGAATACAGTAGACTTTAAGTGATAGTCAAATGTTTTGGTCGTTGTGTGATGTATACATGACTTTCTCTGCTCTTGTACAAGCACTTATTGCTCTATCTACTTCAAGATAAACATTATCTTATTGTAGTTACAAGGGAATACAGTAGACTTTAAGTGATAGTCAAATGTTTTGCTCGTTATGTGATGTATACATGACTTTCTCTGCTCTTGTACAAGCACTTATTGCTATATCTACTTCAAGATAAACATTATCTTATTGTAGTTACAAGGGAATACAGTAGACTTTAAGTGATAGTCAAATGTTTTGCTCGTTATGTGATGTATACATGACTTTCTCTGCTCTTGTACAAGCACTTATTGCTCTATCTACTTCAAGATAAACATTATCTTATTGTAGTTACAAGGGAATACAGTAGACTTTAAGTGATAGTCAAATGTTTTGGTCGGTATGTGATGTATACATGACTTTCTCTACTCTTGTACAAACAATTATTGCTCTAGACATTAACATACTTAACTCGAATACCAATGTTTCAGAGTTCTGCTAATACGCGAAGATACAGATGAAAATGTACGTCACGACGACGGAGGGTGCCTGCGGTAGAGAAGTTTCAGTCACACCATTCCACTACCTTTGTTGGTTCCTGGCGCGACTAACAAAACCGTAACAATAAACAACAGCCAATACCTGACATCACGAAGCCGAGAGTGCGAGGATTTGTTCTGGACCACTGGAATTCCATTCTACCACCAGAACCTTCTAGCAGCGCTCGCCTGCTATAAAGAGTGGTGAGTGAGGTGTAACGCGCTCAGGTCCATCTATTGAGTAGGCCGATCTTCCCCAGTAAGGTTGCTAAATGAAACGTCATCTCTTCCAAACGTGGAGAATAAAATTAGCCGCCGTGTAACAAATTTTTACGCCAATTTGCCCCAACGTATATGCGCCGTGGATGGTGATTATGATCCAACTAGACGTCGGCTTCAACATTTGCGGGACCACCTCATGGCCTGTGGGCATCCCAAATAACGACGGAGCAAACCCAACAGCGGGAAAAGCTACGTACCAGGAAATGATTGGCCTTTAAATTATCTAAAATATTAAATTTTATATCTGCTTCATCACAAGGGTGCATTAGTTTTAGCATCCTGTCTTCCTTTGGAGGAGTAATACTGACTACCTCAGAGATTCTACCATCGGCATAAAAAAAAAAAAAAAATCCTTAATCAAAGAAATATCCTTCCTTGTGGTAAAACTCAAACCTGGATCGGCAGGCACCAAAAATCTTCGAGCTAAGTAGAACCTGCCAATACTACGGACGGACAGACAGACAGAAATAGACAGTTATGTTATGTGCAGAGGATCTGCTCCCATTAGTCCTGGCCCCGTAGGACCGAGGACCCGGGAGTGATGGATACTCCGGGGCTCTTTCCTTATGGCAATACCTGATTTCTTAAAAAGCCTCCCCCCCTCGCTGAGCACAACGTCAAGACGGGATGAAAGTGGATACGCCACTTACGCGCGTCAACCCCGCAGGTAAGACTACCGAAAACCTCGGTGGGGCCGCCTGGTGATCTACCACACTTTCTACTAGCTCTGCAGGCTAGTACCCGGGACTTTTTAGGCAACCCTCTACCCCCTCCGCGCGGCCGTAGCCTGGCCGGATGTGCCCAATTCCCCGTGGGTGTCGGGAACACACTGCCCCCTTGAGTACAACCCAATTCGAAAAACTCCCCGAGGGGAGGGGCTCGGCAGTTCGGCCCGAGGTTCCTCTAGTAACGTCAGAGGTACCACGAGTGCTAAGGACCGCACCACGGCAGCTGAAGCGGACGGATCCCCTCCCCTACAAGTGGACAGAAATAGACAGCCCAGTTAAGGGTCGACTACTGAATATCAGATTTTTTTTTATTTGTTTCATTTATACTCCACCTTTAACTGTAATGGTCATATCGGCGGCCGTTTTCCTTTGGAACATATCGAAGGTGTTAACTAGTATACGTTGGGTTTTAATCATTAGATCACGTACACATTTATACCCCGCCTTTAACTGTAATGGTCATATCGGCGGCCGTTCTCCTTTGGAACATATCGAAGGTGTTAACTCGTATTCGTTGGGTTTTAATCATTAGATCACGTACACATTTATACCTCGCCTTTAACTGTAATGGTCATATCGGCGGCCGTACTCCTTTGGAACATATCGAAGGTGTTAACTCGTATTCGTTGGGTTTTAATCATTAGATCACGTACACATTTATACCCCGCCTTTAACTGTAATGGTCATATCGGCGGCCGTTCTCCTTTGGAACATATCGAAGGTGTTAACTAGTATTCGTTGGGTTTTACTCATTAGATCACGTACACATTTATACCCCGCCTTTAACTGTAATGGTCATATCGGCGGCCGTTCTCCTTTGGAACATATCGAAGGTGTTAACTCGTATTTGTTGGGTTTTAATCATTAGATCACGTACACATTTATACCCCGCCTTTAACTGTAATGGTCATATTGGCGGTCGTTCTCCTTTGGAACATATCGAAGGTGTTAACTCGTATTTGTTGGGTTTTAATCATTAGATCACGTACACATTTATACCCCGCCTTTAACTGTAATGGTCATATCGGCGGTCGTTCTCCTTTGGAACATATCGAAGGTGTTAACTCGTATTCGTTGGGTTTTAATCATTAGATCACGTACACATTTATACCCCGCCTTTAACTGCAATGGTCATATCGGCGGCCGTTCTCCTTTGGAACATATCGAAGGTGTTAACTCGTATTTGTTGGGTTTTAATCATTAGATCACGTACACATTTATACCCCGCCTTTAACTGTAATGGTCATATTGGCGGTCGTTCTCCTTTGGAACATATCGAAGGTGTTAACTCGTATTCGTTGGGTTTTAATCATTAGATCACGTACACATTTATACCCCGCCTTTAAATGCAATGGTCATATCGGCGGCCGTACTCCTTTGGAACATATCGAAGGTGTTAACTCGTATTCGTTGGGTTTTAATCATTAGATCACGTCCACATTTATACCCCGCCTTTAACTGCAATGGTCATATCGGCGGCCGTTCTCCTTTGGAACATATCGAAGGTGTTAACTCGTATTCGTTGGGTTTTAATCATTAGATCACGTACACATTTATACCCCGCCTTTAACTACAATGGTCATATCGGCGGCCGTTCTCCTTTGGAAGATATCGAAGGTGTTAACTCGTATTTGTTGGGTTTTAATCATTAGATCACGTACACATTTATACCCCGCCTTTAACTACAATGGTCATATCGGCGGCCGTTCTCCTTTGGAACATATCGAAGGTGTTAACTCGTATTCGTTGGGTTTTAATCATTAGATCACGTACACATTTATACCCCGCCTTTAATTGCAATGGTCATATCGGCGGTCGTTCCCCTTTGGAACATACCGAAGGTGTTAACTCGTATTCGTTGGGTTTTAATCATTAGATCACGTACACATTTATACCCCGCCTTTAACTGTAATGGTCATATCGGCGGTCGTTCTCCTTTGGAACATATCGAAGGTGTTAACTCGTATTCGTTGGGTTTTAGTCATTAGATCACGTACACATTTATACCCCGCCTTTAACTGTAATGGTCATATCGGCGGTCGTTCTCCTTTGGAACATATCGAAGGTGTTAACTCGTATTCATTGGGCTTTAATCATTAGATCACGTACACATTTATACCCCGCCTTTAACTGTAATGGTCATATCGGCGGTCGTTCTCCTTTGGAACATATCGAAGGTGTTAACTCGTATTCGTTGGGTTTTAATCATTAGATCACGTACACATTTATACCTCGCCCTTAAGTGCAATGGTCATATCGGCGGTCGTTCTCCTTTGGAACATATCGACGATGTTTACTCGTATTGTTTGGTTTTAATCATTAGATCACGTACGTATTCGCACTCATTCTTACTCCCAGACTCTGAGGAAGATGAATTATCTTGGTCGGAGAAAAATCCCTACCCCCACCGCCGGGAATCGAACCCGGGACCCTAGTACGGCAGGCAGGTGCTCTACCGACTGAGCTAGGGTTCAATCAATATCAGAATTGTGTCCAAGTCGACAGATACAGCAGTGTAAAATGGGAACGTTATGTGTAAGTCAGATAAATTATGAGCAGCGCAAGTTTGTGCGTGTACCAGAAGCATAAGTGTTTACCCATTTATTCGTGAAAACAGAAAGCGACTGTAAATTAGTACTGAGCCAACGATTCTAGTGACAAAGTGAGTTAAAATGAACTCCGTCACAGGTATTTCTAGTGAAAATTCGGTTAATGTGTAATACAAAATATATAATGAAAATGAGTTTTAACTTATGTATGTGGGGCTAAATTGGGCGTTATAGACTAACGCCGGGTAGGACGAGATGTTGCAAATGCCCGCAGTCTGATAAGTTTTTACATCCTCTCTACATGACGCGGGTCTTTGACCTCGCATCGCTCGCCTGCCTCTGTTTTCTCACGGGCATCGATCGAACGTCAAGCCAAACCTCCTTGGCCCCAACGTAATGTGACGAGTGCACATGAAACGGATACTAGCACAGAGAAAGACAAATGTGAATCGACAATAACGTCTCTAACATTGTTTAACCTGTATACTGATCACCAGAAGTTGTTAATACATACAGAGGCCGACAGAAGTATTCGAATAATATAACACGTAACATTGCACGTACTCTAAATACTGTGATATTTATTTGGCAGCACTGAATTGTTAAACATGTAAACATTAACCTTTTGTGTGTAGGAAAAAAATGTTTAAAATATCACTTTGCATTTATTTGTTACACAATCTGTACTGTATTTATTCTGTTGTCCCTCTTATTGGAAGACATAAGTATTCGAACGTACCCAAACGAACAGAGAGAAAGGCGGTTGGACGTACCCTAGCTGTCCCTACCACATAGCTGTTGTGTTTATGTGTGCTCAGTTATTCAGTCGATTTTGAACTCACAGGAATATGGGACATAAATGTAAGGAGACAACGGTGCCAGAGAGGAACATCGTGATAAATATGTGCAAACAAACAAATCTGTCTCTGAATTTGCCAAAATCAATAACAAGAGTAAAACTACAGTGTTCTGCATAATGCAAAGCTTCAAACAGACAAATACGGTTGTAAATAAACCTAGAAATGGCGCTCCTTCTAAACTCACCACTATAGACATGAGGCAAATAATAAAAACGGTGAAGCAGAATCCTAAGTCACTGCATGAGCAATATTCTGACACTGGTTTACACCAGAACAGTTGAACGGGTTTTAAATAGTACTGGGTGCAGTGACCGCGTTCCTAGAAAGAAATCATATGTTAATAAGGTGAATAAGAAAAAGCGTATAGAATTTGCTAAACAGTATGTGATGAAACCAAGAGAATACTGGGATAAGGTTGACTGATCCGACGAGAGCAAATTCTGCTTATACAAGAGTGATGGACGTCTGCCAAATACAGAATGGGAATCTAAGAACATGGTAGCTAAATGAAACATGGTGGCAGTAGTGTGATGGTATGGGGCTCTGTAACTTCATCTGTTTTTGAGGAACTGGTGTTCATAGATGGGATCATGGACAAATTTAAATACAAGAGGATTCTTGAAAACAATCTTAAGAAGTGTGCAGAGAAGCTGGGATTAGGGCATGATTATTACTTCCAGCAGGACATACTGCTGAAATTGTAAGGCTTTGGATCGTGTACAACACTCCTCACACTTTGCAGACACGGTCCCAATCTCCAGATTTAAATCCTGTAGAGAACATTTGGAAGGAACTGAAGGAGCGTGTGAGGAAGCAAGGACTATTTGAAAGAACGTCTTCAAACAGAGTGAAGAAATATGGACTCTGCAGTCGCATACAATGTCCAAACGACTATCAGCAGTAATTCAAAGAAAGGGGATTATAACTATTCTCTGTTCGAATACCTATGTCGAGATGTAAAGTAAGTTTTATTTCTCCTTGTAGTGCAAATTAGTTTCAGTTGCTATTTATGAGTTTATATGTTTAATGGAAGACTCAAGTTTATTTTGTACCAGTTGTATTTACGTAATAAGAGATAAATATGTTTGCGTTTGAATACTTATGTCGGCCTCTGTATATCGCTAAACATACTAGCAGCGGGTCAAATAAAACTGGTACATCGCCATAACGACATTATACTGGAAATATACGTTTTAAGGCACCATAAACCAAGAAACGATTTTTTACGAAAGCTCCTTCCAGAATACCTCTTAGTTGGTTCATTTTTCAAATATTTTACTTCTGTCTAAAATGACCCTGGCAACTTTAATTAAAATGCCATAATTTTAACAAATTTTCATAACAAATAAAATTTAGTATTGGATTTTTTGGGAACGTTTGGAATTCTCAGAAGCTCTCTCTATTCTGAACCACTTTTGCAAAACTCGTAAACTGTAAGAGATGGGTAAAATATTACTACCCAACACATGTATATCTTGTTAAATTTTTTGTGCAGGGTGAACCGTTTCCGAGATATTGCTTGTCATTTGTTTGATTTTTCTAATTGTTATATTTTTGTCAAATAGCAAGTCGTTATTCATTTTTTATCTCTTGAACATAGAAAGACATGACAAAACATTTGACTATCACTTAGTCTTACTGTATTCCCTTGTAACTACAATACCTTAACTTGAAGAATGGGTAAGGAAAGTTGTGTGAATGTAAAACTGGCTGCGAGATCAAGCGTGAATAGATTGTGAAGACAGAACATTTCAAAGAGCTTAATGGGGAAAGAAGTTTAATGGCTCGGTCATGCAAAGAGACTGCCAAGAAGCGCTGTACAACTTGAAATGAAAGAACAAAAAAGAAGCAACGGATATACGGAGAGCGAGATGGGCGGACAAGTGAAAAAAAGATTTAACGTCAAGAAATAAAACCACGGCGGCACAAAGAATGTGGACAGACACTGCCTCTCTGCTTGTGTGTCTGCGTGTGTGTGCTACACTATCTTCTAAAATGGATACGCAACTGCCGAAACGTAGTGTTGTTTAATGATAAATATCAAGTCACTTCAACTATAAGATTGTAACTTTACAATTTAATGTACATTGTGCTATTACATTGAAAATATAAATAAAGAATTTTATGAAGCTAGAAGTTACTCTCTTGTAATACGCAATCACCATGGCAACAAAACAATGACGTCACCACCGCCACAACAGTGTGCGTATAAGGAAACCTGAAATCATTCTCGCAAATGCAGCAACATTCATACACAAAATGAAATGTCCACCTTCTATTTCAATTTCACCTTTGAATATGTACACAAAGCTAACAAGGCATAAAACTCTTCGACTGAACAAAGAAAAGGTGATTTACGAATATCCCCTTTCCCTGTATTCTGTATCTGTAGCTCCACAATTTGTATAGCACTAACTGTGTTGTTCAATTAATTAAAAAAAAAAGCTAATAAATGTCCGCATTATTACGAGCTCTGCAAAGTATGACAATAACGTATTTTTTGTTCCTCCATCCACAAAACCTTTCATATTCTTTTTCTAGTCATGTTCAGAGTCTTCTGGAATTAATAAATTCTCAACACTTCGTTTAAAATGTCGAACAGAACACAATCCACGTTTTCTATCCTTTTATCATAACCTGTATAAACATCTCCTTAGCAACCATATTACGCCATACATTTCTGATACATTATAGCTTTACATTTAGTAAATTTACAAGTTATTTTTATGTATTTAATGCATAAAATGTTGTATATAGCATTTCTATAATCTTTTATTGTGGCACTAGGTATACAGTTATATAAATAACTGTTTAACTTTGTATTCTATTCATGTCGCAATGTGACCTAACCTAAAAAATTGACCTCAAATGACAATTTCACAAATAATAGTAAATAATATTACATTTTCAAGTATTAGTAACAAAGACGCAGCAAAAGCAGCAATTAGTAGTTGTAATAATAAATTACTTTTTTCTGCTATATGTTAGCTTTTAATTTCTTCCTCACGTCATTTGTTCTACATCCTGCCGGCAGTACACTCAGGACTTCTGTATTAATGTCTCACGGCGAATAAAACGTTATCACAGAAGTATATCATATTTATGTGATCATATTCTGTGACACACGAACGCGATAGTGTAGTCTTTTGTCAAGTACAAACTGAGGTGTTATGTTCCATTTCCAAATGGTAAACCAATACTTCTTTTTACTAGGCCACTTATCGAACTACTCTCAAGTTTCTGGCTCAGCGGAAACTAAGTTTAAAGTTGATAATTGCAAAACTTTTACTTGACAAGGGAGTTCATAAAAGCCTGGTATATGTTTTATGTATTAATAATGCTGGAACACTGACCTCTAGCGACAGCACCGTCTAACCAGGTGTAACCGTCTTTCTCTTGTCTCTTTCAAACACCTGTATCAGCGAACTTATTACATCTGACAAATTGCCGTGTGAATCGTCTCCTCCCCGCTGAGGTACTCTGACTGCCATACGCATATTAATTTTCATAAAGAAATAAATATTGAAAATTATGTTAAATGATTATTACAAT
This sequence comes from Mantis religiosa, assembly GCA_030765055.1. NCBI lineage: Eukaryota > Metazoa > Arthropoda > Insecta > Mantodea > Mantidae > Mantis > Mantis religiosa. Next base: position 1,241,882 of record JAUKNK010000126.1, read on the forward strand.
TAAGTACGTTCGATTCCCGGCGTTGGGGGTGGGGATTTTTCTCCGACTAAGATAATTCCTCATCTTCTCCACTGTGGAAGTATGAATGAGAGTGCGAATGTGTGTGTGTGATCTAATGATTAAGACCAAACGAGTACGATATGTTCTAAAGAAGAGCGGCCGCCGATATAACCATTGGTGTTAAAGGCGGGGTAAATGGAACATATAAAAACAAAATCGAGTATCGTATCCTTAAGTATGCTTGATCTCTTGAGCGAAACGTCGGCAAATACGACCGAAATGACGCGGCCTACGCATCCGACTATGTACAATGTCAATTTACTCCTTAGCTCGGTGCTAGCATTACATAAACCTGCAACGTCAAGTTCTTTAAGAAGATATACGCTTTCTTGGTTACAAAATCACAATCTCCCATTTGATGAAAATAACCCAAAACAAAATTGTACGATTTAATTCTAGCCAACAAGCCGACTCAAAAAAAAAAAAAAAAAAAAAAAAAAAAAAAAAAGAAACAACTGACCAAATATTGCAGAATATGACCGTGCAACCTTAAGCCTTCCTGCGTAACATTCGGATCTGAATCCTATAGCATTGATATGGTCACCATGTGGCATTCCTGTGCGGCTGCCACAACCCGGAGCCGGGCGCATGGGCAGAAGAGAAAGGGACAAGAGAGAGGCGGTCTATTGTTGCCGCGACATTTCTCGGAAGATCTGCAGCATTCTAGATATAATGGCTGGGAAGGTACAAATACCAGCAAAGTATTAAAAGCGGTAGTTGTGTGATGATTATTGCGACAGTCGACGATTGAAGTTTATCGCACTGATTTTATTCATTTGTTTTCGTGCAGCAAAACACCAAGTCGACATTGAAGACAGAACATTGTCAATTTCAGCTCTTTTTATTGCGGCAAAACTTGTTTTAAATTTCTGTAAATCACATTTCCGAATCTACGTAACCCACGCAGTAACAATGTGGACAGATGCCAAACAATAGGTTTCTTGCAGAAATGTAACCTTTAAAATTAAAGACGAAATGTTGTACCACAATGCTTTGAGCTAATTGGTCAAATGCAACGAGAAAAGATATGCCATCGTTTGGGTGAAATAAAACAACAGTACCGGAAAAAGATGGCAATTGAAGGCACTGTTTTTTTTTTAATTTACTTCCTCCAACGTTAAGTCATATCGGACGATGAATGGAATCGGTGAAATAATTTTCAAATGAGTCCGGGGTCCATAGCGCTTAGAGTTACCCGACACTTATCTTTCTGGGCAAAGGAAAACCCCGGAAATATCCTTATCCACGTAACCCACCCTAACCGAGATTCGAACTCTTGAACCCGAGGCAGACACGCTAACACCACGCAACCGAGGCGCGCAAGACAATGGGATGGAAAACAGTGATGACGATAACAACTCAACCAACTTAGAAGAATCAAAATACTACTAAAGGCAGAATTGCTTAACTCAGTATTGTCGCCGATCGCATTGTTGTGGCCGGCGCACACAGAGGAACAGATAGTGCAACGCGGAGATAAAAAGCTTGCCACCCCACTAGACTGCACCGGGTCCCGCGTATGGCATGTGGGCACCCCAGATAACCCAGGAGCTAATCCTATCAGCAGCTAAAGCTGAGCTCCTCATAATTCTCCTAAGCTGTTTGGCATCTAAATTTTTCCCCAACTAAAATTAATACTAAAATAACAATAAGGTGAAAAGTACTGCATCTCCGCCCCCTTCAATCTGAAGGTACATTCTGTAACATCAAAATTAATCCCAACCTCAAAACCTACATCACCTTCATCCAACAAATTCCAAATTCTAAACCTTACCTGCGGTAAAACCCTTAACGGGTGGGCACGCAGCAAAAACCTTCTGGCTGTATACGGCCAGCCAGCACCTAGTGGAGTGGAAAGCTTGCCGAAACAGATCACGTTTGATGACTGGAAGGTTCGCTTTCTTGATTATTACAGAAAATTCCACTACTATCTGGAACAGCGGGTGGAGATAAAAAAGAAGCCGTGGCTAGTTTATGGTGACAGTCGTAATCGGAACTGATAACTGTGCGCGTGCAGCTATGATTTGAAAGTGAACTCCCTTGTTTATTTACGTGTGCACAAGTGACGAGAGATTGTGTTGGTTTATGTTACGTCAGCTTCCTGCAAAGGGGTGTACAAACAGTGTCTTCTACGGAAATGAACATTTTGAATTTCTGCAAGCTTGACTTAATTTTACGAACCCACAAAGTCACAATATAAAAGTTGTGTGTAAGAGCAAACACCTCTCTGACACTACAGTCTGATTTTTAAAAGAAGATACGTGAAGGTCATCAGGCAAGGAACGCGAAGGGTAAAAAGGGAAGGTCGTTGCTATGGTAACGTAAACAAATGTTGCCAGATTGGATACACTAGAGAATCACATACTCCTCAGGTCAGTTGTCGCTAGTTGTATGCGGGAAACAGAGTTCGCCTATTTGCGCTGTGTATTGTTAGCCTACTTTGTTAAAACACAAAATACATTTTTATGGCAGCAAGACGCAGTGACGGTACGATTAGAGGCAGACCGAGAAATCATGGCCCAAGGCAAAGATCAGCTTACGGTCTTGGTGTTACATTACATAGGCAAGCTAGACAATTTGTCTGTTCTCTTAGAGAATTCTTCCAAAAGGAAGCAAGACGTAGTGACGGTAGGATTATAGGTAGACCGAGGAATCATGGCCCAAGACAAAGATCAGCTTACGGTCGTGGTGTTACATTACATACGCAAGCTAGAGAATTTGTCTGTTCTCTTAGAGAATTCTTCCAACAGGAAGCAAGACGTAGTGACGATAGGATTATAGGCAGACCGAGGAATCATGGCCCAAGACAAAGATCAGCTTACGGTCGGGGTGTTACATTACATAGCCAAACTCGAGAATTTGTCTGTTCTCTTAGAGAATTCTTCCAACAGGAAGCAAGACGTAGTGACGGTAGGATTATAGGCAGACCGAGGAATCATGGCCCAAGGCAAAGATCAGCTTACGGTCGGGGTGTTACATTACATAGCCAAGCTCGAGAATTTGTCTGTTCTCTTAGAGAATTCTTCCAACAGGAAGCAAGACATAGTGACGATAGGATTATAGGCAGACCGAGGAATCATGGGCCAAGACAAAGATCAGCTTACGGTCGGGGTGTTACATTACATAGCCAAGCTAGAGAATTTGCCTGTTCTCTTAGAGAATTCTTCCAACAGGAAGCAAGACGTAGTGACGGTAGTATTAGAGGCAGACCGAGGAATCATGACCCAAGACAAAGATCAGCTTACGGTCGGGTTGTTACATTACATAGCCAAGCTAGAGAATTTGTCTGTTCTCTTAGAGAATTCTTCCAACAGGAAGCAAGACGTAGTAACGGTAGGATTATAGGTAGACCGAGGAATCATGGCCCAAGACAAAGATCAGCTTACGGTTGGGGTGTTGCATTTCATAGCCAAGCTAGAGAATTTGTCTGTTCTCTTAGAGAATTGTTTCAACAGGAAACAAAACGTAGTGACGGTAGGATTAGAGGTAGACCGAGGAATCATGGCCCAAGACAAAGATCAGCTTACGGTCGGGGTGTTACATTACATAGCCAAGCTAGAGAATTTGCCTGTTCTCTTAGAGAATTCTTCCAATAGGAAGCAAGACGTAGTGACGGTAGGATTAGAGGTAGACCGAGGAATCGTGACCCAAGACAAAGATCAGCTTACGGTCGGGGTGTTACATTACATAGTCAAGCTAGAAATTTTGACTGTTCTCTTAGAGAATTCTTCCAACATTAAGCAAGGCGTAGTGACGGTAGGATTAGAGGTGGACCGAGGAATCATGGCCCAAGACAAAGATCAGCTTACGGTCGGGGTGTTACATTACATAGTCAAGCTAGAGAATTTGTCTGTTCTCTTAGAGAATTGTTCCAAAAGGAAGCAAGACGTAGTGACGGTAGGATTAGAGGTAGACCGAGGAATCGTGACCCAAGACAAAGATCAGCTTACGGTCGGGGTGTTACATTACATAGTCAAGCTAGAGAATTTGTCTGTTCTCTTAGAGAATTGTTCCAACAGGAAGCAAGACGTAGTGACGGTAGTATTAGAAGTAGACCGAGGAATCATGGCCCAAGACAAAGATCAGCTTACGGTTGGGGTGTTGCATTTCATAGCCAAGCTAGAGAATTTGTCTGTTCTCTTAGAGAATTGTTTCAACAGGAAGCAAAACGTAGTGACGGTAGGATTAGAGGTAGACCGAGGAATCATGGCCCAAGACAAAGATCAGCTTACGGTCGGGGTGTTACATTACATAGTCAAGCTAGAGAATTTGTCTGTTCTCTTAGAGAATTGTTCCAACAGGAAGCAAGACGTAGTGACGGTAGGATTAGAGGTAGGCCGAGGAATCGTGACCCAAGACAAAGATCAGCTTACGGTCGGGGTGTTACATTACATAGTCAAGCTAGAGAATTTGTCTGTTCTCTTAGAGAATTCTTCCAACAGGAAGCAAGACGTAGTGACGGTAGTATTAGAGGCAGACCGAGGAATCATGGCCCAAGACAAAGATCAGCTTACGGTCGTGGTGTTACATTAAATAGTCAAGCTAGAGAATTTGTCTGTTCTCTCAGAGAATTCTTCCAACAGGAAGCAAGACGTAGTGACGGTAGGATTAGAGGCAGACCGAGGAATCATGGCCCAAGACAAAGATCAGCTTACGGTCGTGGTGTTACATTAGATAGTCAAGCTCGAGAATTTGTCTGTTCTCTCAGAGAATTCTTCCAACAGGAAGCAAGACGTAGTGACGGTAGGATTAGAGGCAGACCGAGGAATCATGGCCCAAGACAAAGATCAGCTTACGGTCGTGGTGTTACATTACATAGCCAAGCTAGAGAATTTGTCTGTTCTCTTAGAGAATTCTTCCAACAGGAAGATTAGAGGTAGACCGAGGAATCATGGCCCAAGACCAAGATCAGCTTACGGTCGTGGTGTTACATTACATAGCCAAGCTAGAGAATTTGTCTGTTCTCTTAGAGAATTCTTCCAACAGGAAGATTAGAGGCAGACCGAGGAATCATGGCCCAAGACCAAGATCAGCTTACGGTCGGGTTGTTACATTACATAGTCAAGCTAGAGAATTTGTCTGTTCGCTTAGAGAATTGTTCCAACAGGAAGCAAGACGTAGTGACGGTAGTATTAGAGGTAGACCGAGGAATCGTGACCCAAGACAAAGATCAGCTTACGGTCGGGGTGTTACATTGCATAGTCAAGCTAGAGAATTTGTCTGTTGTCTTAGAGAATTGTTCCAACAGGAAGCAAGACGTAGTGACGGTAGGATTAGAGGTAGACCGAGGAATCATGGCCCAAGGCCAAGATCAGCTTACGGTCGTGGTGTTACATTACAGAGTCAAGCTAGAGAATTTGTTCTCTTATAGAATTCTTCCAATAGGAAGCAAGACGTAGTGACGGTAGGATTAGAGGTAGACCGAGGAATCACGGCCCAAGACAAAGATCAGCTTACGGTCGTGGTGTTACATTACATAGTCAAGCTAGAGAATTTGTCTGTTCTCTCAGAGAATTCTTCCAACAGGAAGCAAGACGTAGTGACGGTAGTATTAGAGGTAGACCGAGGAATCATGGCCCAAGGCAAAGATCAGCTTACGGTCGGGGTGTTACATTGCATAGTCAAGCTAGAGAATTTGTCTGTTCTCTTAGAGAATTCTTCCAACAGGAAGCAAGACGTAGTGACCATAGGATTATAGGCAGACCGAGGAATCATGGCCCAAGACAAAGATCAGCTTACGGTCGGGGTGTTACATTACATAGCCAAGCTAGAGAATTTGCCTGTTCTCTTAGAGAATTCTTCCAACAGGAAGCAAGACGTAGTGACGGTAGTATTAGAGGCAGACCGAGGAATCATGACCCAAGACAAAGATCAGCTTACGGTCGGGTTGTTACATTACATAGCCAAGCTAGAGAATTTGTCTGTTCTCTTAGAGAATTCTTCCAACAGGAAGCAAGACGTAGTAACGGTAGGATTATAGGTAGACCGAGGAATCATGGCCCAAGACAAAGATCAGCTTACGGTTGGGGTGTTGCATTTCATAGCCAAGCTAGAGAATTTATCTGTTCTCTTAGAGAATTGTTTCAACAGGAAGCAAAACGTAGTGACGGTAGGATTAGAGGTAGACCGAGGAATCATGGCCCAAGACAAAGATCAGCTTACGGTCGGGGTGTTACATTACATAGCCAAGCTAGAGAATTTGCCTGTTCTCTTAGAGAATTCTTCCAATAGGAAGCAAGACGTAGTGACGGTAGGATTAGAGGTAGACCGAGGAATCGTGACCCAAGACAAAGATCAGCTTACGGTCGGGGTGTTACATCACATAGTCAAGCTAGAAATTTTGACTGTTCTCTTAGAGAATTCTTCCGACATTAAGCAAGGCGTAGTGACGGTAGGATTAGAGGTGGACCGAGGAATCATGGCCCAAGACAAAGATCAGCTTACGGTCGGGGTGTTACATTACATAGTCAAGCTAGAGAATTTGTCTGTTCGCTTAGAGAATTGTTCCAACAGGAAGCAAGACGTAGTGACGGTAGTATTAGAGGTAGACCGAGGAATCGTGACCCAAGACAAAGATCAGCTTACGGTCGGGGTGTTACATTGCATAGTCAAGCTAGAGAATTTGTCTGTTGTCTTAGAGAATTGTTCCAACAGGAAGCAAGACGTAGTGACGGTAGGATTAGAGGTAGACCGAGGAATCATGGCCCAAGGCCAAGATCAGCTTACGGTCGTGGTGTTACATTACAGAGTCAAGCTAGAGAATTTGTTCTCTTATAGAATTCTTCCAATAGGAAGCAAGACGTAGTGACGGTACGATTAGAGGTAGACCGAGGAATCACGACCCAAGACAAAGATCAGCTTACGGTCGTGGTGTTACATTACATAGTCAAGCTAGAGAATTTGTCTGTTCTCTCAGAGAATTCTTCCAACAGGAAGCAAGACGTAGTGACGGTAGTATTAGAGGTAGACCGAGGAATCATGGCCCAAGAAAAAGATCAGCTTACGGTCGTGGTGTTACATTACATAGCCAAGCTAGAGAATTTGTCTGTTCTCTTAGAGAATTCTTCCAACAGGAAGCAAGACGTAGTGACGGTAGGATTATAGGCAGACCGAGGAATCATGGCCCAAGGCAAAGATCAGCTTACGGTCGGGGTGTTACATTGCATAGTCAAGCTAGAGAATTTGTCTGTTCTCTTAGAGAATTCTTCCAACAGGAAGCAAGACGTAGTGACGATAGGATTATAGGCAGACCGAGGAATCATGGCCCAAGACAAAGATCAGCTTACGGTCGGGGTGTTACATTACATAGCCAAGCTAGAGAATTTGCCTGTTCTCTTAGAGAATTCTTCCAACAGGAAGCAAGACGTAGTGACGGTAGTATTAGAGGCAGACCGAGGAATCATGACCCAAGACCAAAGATCAGCTTACGGTCGGGTTGTTACATTACATAGCCAAGCTAGAGAATTTGTCTGTTCTCTTAGAGAATTCTTCCAACAGGAAGCAAGACGTAGTAACGGTAGGATTATAGGTAGACCGAGGAATCATGGCCCAAGACAAAGATCAGCTTACGGTTGGGGTGTTGCATTTCATAGCCAAGCTAGAGAATTTATCTGTTCTCTTAGAGAATTGTTTCAACAGGAAGCAAAACGTAGTGACGGTAGGGTTAGAGGTAGACCGAGGAATCATGGCCCAAGACAAAGATCAGCTTACGGTCGGGGTGTTACATTACATAGCCAAGCTAGAGAATTTGCCTGTTCTCTTAGAGAATTCTTCCAATAGGAAGCAAGACGTAGTGACGGTAGGATTAGAGGTAGACCGAGGAATCGTGACCCAAGACAAAGATCAGCTTACGGTCGGGGTGTTACATCACATAGTCAAGCTAGAAATGTTGACTGTTCTCTTAGAGAATTCTTCCAACATTAAGCAAGACGTAGTGACGGTAGGATTAGAGGTAGACCGAGGAATCATGGTCCAAGACAAAGATCAGCTTACGGTCGGGGTGTTACATTACATAGTCAAGCTAGAGAATTTGTCTGTTCTCTTAGAGAATTGTTCCAACAGGAAGCAAGACGTAGTGACGGTAGGATTAGAGGTAGGCCGAGGAATCGTGACCCAAGACAAAGATCAGCTTACGGTCGGGGTGTTACATTACATAGTCAAGCTAGAGAATTTGTCTGTTCTCTTAGAGAATTGTTCCAACAGGAAGCAAGACGTAGTGACGGTAGTATTAGAAGTAGACCGAGGAATCATGGCCCAAGACAAAGATCAGCTTACGGTTGGGGTGTTGCATTTCATAGCCAAGCTAGAGAATTTGTCTGTTCTCTTAGAGAATTGTTTCAACAGGAAGCAAAACGTAGTGACGGTAGGATTAGAGGTAGACCGAGGAATCATGGCCCAAGGCAAAGATCAGCTTACGGTCGGGGTGTTACATTACATAGTCAAGCTAGAGAATTTGTCTGTTCTCTTAGAGAATTGTTCCAACAGGAAGCAAGACGTAGTGACGGTAGGATTAGTGGCAGACCGAGGAATCCTGGCCCAAGACAAAGATCAGCTTACGGTCGGGGTGTTACATTAGATAGTCAAGCTCGAGAATTTGTCTGTTCTCTTAGAGAATTCTTCCAACAGGAAGCAAGACGTAGTGACGGTAGTATTAGAGGCAGACCGAGGAATCATGGCCCAAGACAAAGATCAGCTTACGGTCGTGGTGTTACATTACATAGCCAAGCTAGAGAATTTGTCTGTTCTCTTAGAGAATTCTTCCAACAGGAAGATTAGAGGTAGACCGAGGAATCATAGCCCAAGACCAAGATCAGCTTACGGTCGGGTTGTTACATTACATAGTCAAGCTAGAGAATTTGTCTGTTCGCTTAGAGAATTGTTCCAACAGGAAGCAAGACGTAGTGACGGTAGTATTAGAGGTAGACCGAGGAATCGTGACCCAAGACAAAGATCAGCTTACGGTAGGGGTGTTACATTACATAGTCAAGCTAGAGAATTTGTCTGTTGTCTTAGAGAATTGTTCCAACAGGAAGCAAGACGTAGTGACGGTAGGATTAGAGGTAGACCGAGGAATCATGGCCCAAGGCCAAGATCAGCTTACGGTCGTGGTGTTACATTACAGAGTCAAGCTAGAGAATTTGTTCTCTTATAGAATTCTTCCAATAGGAAGCAAGACGTAGTGACGGTAGGATTAGAGGTAGACCGAGGAATCATGGCCCAAGGCCAAGATCAGCTTACGGTCGTGGTGTTACATTACAGAGTCAAGCTAGAGAATTTGTTCTCTTATAGAATTCTTCCAATAGGAAGCAAGACGAAGTGACGGTAGGATTAGAGGTAGACCGAGGAATCACGGCCCAAGACAAAGATCAGCTTACGGTCGTGGTGTTACATTACATAGTCAAGCTAGAGAATTTGTGTGTTCTCTCAGAGAATTCTTCCAACAGGAAGCAAGGCGTAGTGACGGTAGGATTATAGGTAGACGGAGGAATCACGGCCCAAGACAAAGATCAGCTTACGGTCGTGGTGTTACATTACATAGCCAAGCTAGAGAATTTGTCTGTTCTCTTAGAGAATTGTTCCAACAGGAAGCAAGACGTAGTGACGGTAGGATTATAGGTAGACCGAGGAATCATGGCCCAAGACAAAGATCAGCTTAAGGTCGGGGTGATATATTAGATAGCCAAGCTAGAGAATTTGTTCTCTTAGAGAATTTGTCGTGGTGTTACATTACAGAGTCAAGCTAGAGAATTTGTCTGTTCTCTTAGAGAATTCTTCCAGCAGGAAGCAAGACGTAGTGACGGTAGGATTAGAGGTAGACCGAGGAATCATGTCCCAAGACAAAGATCAGCTTACGGTCGGGGTGTTACATTGCATAGTCAAGCTAGAGAATTTGTCTGTTCTCTTAGAGAATTCTTCCAACAGGAAGCAAGACGTAGTGACGGTAGGATTAGAGGTAGACCGAGGAATCATGGCCCAAGACAAAGATCAGCTTACGGTCGGGGTGTTACATAACATAGCCAAGCTAGAGAATTTGTCTGTTCTCTTAGAGAGTTCTTCCAGCAGGAAGCAAGACGTAGTGACGGTAGGATTATAGGTAGACCGAGGAATCATGACCCAAGACAAAGATCAGCTTACGGTCGGGGTGTTACATTGCATAGTCAAGCTAGAGAATTTGTCTGTTCTCTTAGAGAATTCTTCCAACAGGAAGACGAGAGTTCGCTCCTTATCAATTAACAGCTTATTCCTTTTATCCAAAAGCGACAGTCACATGTCAGTAGATATACTTGCACGTAAAAGAATTCCTGTAGGTCAAAATTCCGGCATATCGGTGACGTTGATATGAACAAGTCAATTAACAAAGTCGTTAATAATAGTATATTGCGATATTAATGTATACGGAACGAAGAAAGGTTTGAAAAAACGAGATTCCGTTATGTGCTTACCACATGTGTGTTGCACGTTATTTTTTGTACTATGTGTATTTATATCAATCCGTATTTTAGTAGTTAAGATATTAGCTGAAATATTAATAAATATAATTGAAGATAAATGTTAGATTTTAGAACGTGCATCGCGTATGTGTTTCTATGGAGAAATACGAGGTACGTCCAGATAGTAAATTCTGTTTGGTAATAAAATGAAATTGTGTACATATACAGAAAGTATTATTTATTGCAAAAAATTCTACAACTCTTAAACTACTTTTCCACATAACTGCCGAAATTTTGCATACATTTGTCATAGCGAGGCACACGTTTTTGTATACCTTCTTCATAGAAGTTTGCCGCCTGTGTCTTCAACCAGTTGGAAACATTTGGTTTCAGCTCTTCGTCATTGTGGAAGTGTTGACCACCAAAAACAGATGAAAGTCGCCAGGAGCGAGGTCAGGGCTGTACGGGGAGTGGTCAAACACGTCCCAGCCAAATCCCTGTAGGTTGCTTTTCGTCGCATTTGCAGTGTGTGGTCGTGCGTTGTCTTGAACAAACACAACACCTTTTGACAGCATTCCTCAGCTGCTAATTCTGTATTGCGCGGCGCAATTTCCTAAGTGTCTCGCAATACACATCTACTTTCTTTGTTGGAGCACGCGGTAAGAAATCAACGAGTAAGATGCCTCGATGCATAGCAACAATAACGGTAAGAATGGAAGATTAGTTACATAGTGCAAACAGCTGACACATGTGAAGACCTTACAACTCAGTGAATGTGTTTTAAAGTAGGCTAATACAGATTAACTGTGCATATTTTTGTTGAGGTGAGATAACTCGAACCCTTGTTTATGTTTCTAGTGTTAGAGGATAAAGAAAGGGGCAACACTGCAGTAGCCACGTGGAGAAACAGATGACCTTCACGTATCTTCGTTTAAAAATCAGACTGTAAAGGGAAAATTGCTTAACACAGTGTTAAGTTGTAAGTGAAAGAGCTCTCTGACACTATAGTATTTAATTCGTGGAGACCGCAGACTTCCCCAAACAGCGACACATAAAATAAACAATACAATAACACTTGAGAGGGTGAAGCCATCGTAATTACACATCATTGTTATTAAAGGCCAGGAAAAACAGGCCATAGACTTGCATGAAAGCTTTCATTTCAGTATTTCAGTGTTCAAAAACCATCTCGCGGCCTATACGTTATTAAAACCATCAGTCGAACATTTTAGGACAAAATGCTGTACATATAAACGTGGTAAGAAGGACGTGGCTCCAGAATTAGAGATTTATGCGACATGGTCCAACCCTCGCTGTTTCCCCCTATTTATGCTCATAACTAATGCAGAATAATTCGCTTGTTGGCGTCACCTGCGGCAGTTCCCAGAACAAACACTTGAAATAACATTCGTCCCTTGCTACTGGACAGGATGATACGTAATCAATACCAACGTCACCTCACAGATTAACTGTGCAAATTATAGTCGGCCACTCACTCAGTCCAGCTGCCGTATTTACATATTTACTAACTTGGAAACGTTATCAGCGAGCTCAGTATGTCTCGATAAGGACGTCTACTGCTGTACCGTCAGTTAACCTAGATACTTTCAAAACAGAATTGCAGGCAGACGAACCAGTTCCGATTGCCACCCTCTTGGCAAGTCGCAGCTTACTCATATATTTCTGCTCATATTTCTAGACATTTCTGGAATGTTCTGTAACAAACAAGAAATCGAACTTTCCAGTCAGCTATCTGTCTCCCCGCAACAATGCGGTCGGCGACAATATGCAGTGGAACACACCGTAGAGGAGGGTATCCGTCCTCTTCAATTCCTGTGGTGCGGGCACTGCGGACACCTAACGCTCGTGGTACCTTTGACGTTAATAGAGGGGCCTTGGGCCTAACACTCGAACCCCTCCCTGTTGGGAGTTGTTCGGAGAGGGTTGGACTCGAGGGGCCGGGCCAATGGTTCCCGACACCCGCGAGAGATCGGGCACCTCCGGCGAGGCTTCGGCCGCCCGGAGGGGTCAGAGGGCCTCCTAAGTCCCGGGTACTAGCCTACAGAGCTAGTAGAAGGTGTGCTAGATCACCAGGCGGCCCCACCGAGGTTACCCGTAGTCTTTCCTACGGGGTTGACGCGGGTAAGTGGCGTATCCACTTCCCTCCATCTTGACGTAGTCGATGGGGGGGGGGGCTTTTTAGACCCAAGGAGAGAGCCTCGGAGTTTTCCATCCCTTCCGGGTTGATAGAGACCGGAGTCTTCAGACTTTCGGGCAGACCTCGCGATGAATATGTACCTGACCATCGAGATGGCTCACGTCGTTTCGTTTATGTGCCGCATTCCCAAGGTCCAGGTTCAATTCCTGTAGCCGATCTATATAATGCATGCGTTTTCCCAGATCGTCAGACGAATGCTGATAAGTTTAAAGACGCGAGGCGCATATTATGTAATGAGAGAGAGAGAAAGGGAAGCAGGGAGTGAAACAGACAGATGACGCCCAAGCCACGCCCATGAAGCCGATGAGCGCTTAGAAACGAGCCGAAGGAGAGACGGGGGCGGGGAAAGAGCCGGGGAGACGTCTCGACAGTTCTCCTTCCGTGAAAGACCGTGAGGCTCCGTGAGTTGTCCAGAAACTTACCCAAATTGCGAGAACCAACGATTGGTGTATAAAAGTGACTGGTCTGGTGCAGAAGGGCAGAAATCATCAGCAGCCGAGAGTGTGCAGACAAGCAGTCATTCGAGGTATGAGGAGCAGTGTGGGGTACGGCAGGAGCCGAGAGTGTGCAGACAAGCAGTCATTCGAGGTATGAGGAGCAGTGTGGGGTACGGCAGGAGCCGAGAGTGTGCAGACAAGCAGTCATTCGAGGTATGAGGAGCAGTGTGGGGTAAGGCAGGAGCCGAGAGTGTGCAGACAAGCAATCATTCGAGGTATGAGGAGCAGTGTGGACATGCGGCAGACGGGCAGGAGCCGAGAGTGTGCAGACAAGCAATCATTCGAGGTATGAGGAGCAGTGTGGGGTACGGCAGGAGCCGAGAGTGTGCAGACAAGCAGTCATTCGAGGTATGAGGAGCAGTATGGGGTACGGCAGGAGCCGAGAGTGTGCAGACAAGCAGTCATTCGAGGTATGAGGAGCAGTGTGGGGTACGGCAGGAGCCGAGAGTGTGCAGACAAGCAGTGATTCGAGGTATGAGGAGCAGTGTGGACATGCGGCAGACGGGCAGAGTTCGGCAGGAGCCGAGAGTGTGCAGACAAGCAGTGATTCGAGGTATGAGGAGCAGTGTGGACATGCGGCAGACGGGCAGAGTTCGGCAGGAGCCGAGAGTGTGCAGACAAGCAATCATTCGAGAGACGAGGAGCAGTGTGGACATGCGGCAGACGGGCAGAGTTCGGCAGGAGCCGAGAGTGTGCAGACAAGCAATCATTTCGAGGTATGAGGAGCAGTGTGGACATGCGGCAGACGGGCAGAGTTCGGCAGGAGCCGAGAGTGTGCAAGCACTCATTCGAGGTATGAGGAGCAGTGAGGACATGCGGCAGAAGGGCAGAGTACGGCAGGACCCGAGAGTGTGCAGACAAGCAATCATTCGAGAGATGAGGAGCAGTGTGGACATGCGGCAGACGGGCAGAGTTCGGCAGCAGCCGAGAGTGTGCAGACAAGCAATCATTCGAGAGACGAGGAGCAGTGTGGACATGCGGCAGACGGGCAGAGTACGGCAGGACCCGAGAGTGTGCAGACAAGCAATCATTCGAGAGACGAGGAGCAGTGTGGACATGCGGCAGACGGGCAGAGTTCGGCAGGACCCGAGAGTGTGCAGACAAGCAATCATTCGAGAGACGAGGAGCAGTGTGGACATGCGGCAGACGGGCAGAGTTCGGCAGCAGCCGAGAGTGTGCAGACAAGCAATCATTCGAGAGACGAGGAGCAGTGTGGACATGCGGCAGACGGGCAGAGTACGGCAGGACCCGAGAGTGTGCAGACAAGCAATCATTCGAGAGACGAGGAGCAGTGTGGACATGCGGCAGACGGGCAGAGTTCGGCAGCAGCCGAGAGTGTGCAGACAAGCAATCATTCGAGATACGAGGAGCAGTGTGGACATGCGGCAGACGGGCAGAGTACGGCAGGAGCCGAGAGTGTGCAAGCAATCATTCGAGATACGAGGAGCAGTGTGGACATGCGGCAGACGGGCAGAGTTCGGCAGCAGCCGAGAGTGTGCAGACAAGCACTCATTCGAGATACGAGGAGCAGTGTGGACATGCGGCAGACGGGCAGAGTACGGCAGGAGCCGAGAGTGTGCAAGCAATCATTCGAGATACGAGGAGCAGTGTGGACATGCGGCCGACGGGCAGAGTTCGGCAGCAGCCGAGAGTGTGCAGACAAGCAATCATTCGAGGTATGAGGAGCAGTGTGGACATGCGGCAGACGGGCAGAGTTCGGCAGGAGCCGAGAGTGTGCAAGCAATCATTCGAGATACGAGGAGCAGTGTGGACATGCGGCAGACGGGCAGAGTTCGGCAGGAGCCGAGAGTGTGCAAGCAATCATTCGAGATACGAGGAGCAGTGTGGACATGCGGCAGACGGGCAGTTCGGCAGCAGCCGAGAGTGTGCAGACAAGCAATCATTCGAGGTATGAGGAGCAGTGTGGACATGCGGCAGACGGGCAGAGTTCGGCAGGAGCCGAGAGTGTGCAAGCAATCATTCGAGGTATGAGGAGCAGTGTGGACATGCGGCAGACGGGCAGAGTTCGGCAGGAGCCGAGAGTGTGCAAGCAATCATTCGAGATACGAGGAGCAGTGTGGACATGCGGCAGACAGGCAGAGTTCGGCAGCAGCCGAGAGTGTGCAGACAAGCAATCATTCGAGGTATGAGGAGCAGTGTGGACATGCGGCAGACGGGCAGATTTCGGCAGGAGTCGAGAGTGTGCAAGCAATCATTCGAGATACGAGGAGCAGTGTGGACTTGCGGCAGACGGGCAGAGTTCGGCAGCAGCCGAGAGTGTGCAGACAAGCAATCATTCGAGGTATGAGGAGCAGTGTGGACATGCGGCAGACGGGCAGAGTTCGGCAGGAGCCGAGAGTGTGCAAGCAATCATTCGAGAGACGAGGAGCAGTGTGGACATGCGGCAGACGGGCAGAGTTCGGCAGGAGCCGAGAGTGTGCAGACAAGCAGTCATTCGAGAGACGAGGAGCAGTGTGGACATGCGGCAGACGGGCAGAGTTCGGCAGGAGCCGAGAGTGTGCAGACAACAATCATTCGAGATACGAGGAGCAGTGTGGAAATGCGGCAGACGGGCAGAGTTCGGCAGGACCCGAGAGTGTGCAGACAACAATCATTCGAGATACGAGGAGCAGTGTGGACAGGCGGCAGACGGGCAGAGTTCGGCAGGAGCCGAGAGTGTGCAGACAAGCAATCATTCGAGGTATGAGGAGCAGTGTGGACATGCGGCAGACGGGCAGAGTTCGGCAGGACCCGAGAGTGTGCAGACAACAATCATTCGAGATACGAGGAGCAGTGTGGACAGGCGGCAGACGGGCAGAGTTCGGCAGGAGCCGAGAGTGTGCAGACAAGCAATCATTCGAGGTATGAGGAGCAGTGTGGACATGCGGCAGACGGGCAGAGTACGGCAGGAGCCGAGAGTGTGCAGACAAGCAGTCATTCGAGATACGAGGAGCAGTGTGGACATGCGGCCGACGGGCAGAGTTCGGCAGCAGCCGAGAGTGTGCAGACAAGCAATCATTCGAGATACGAGGAGCAGTGTGGACATGCGGCAGACGGGCAGAGTTCGGCAGGAGCCGAGAGTGTGCAGACAAGCAATCATTCGAGAGACGAGGAGCAGTGTGGACATGCGGCAGACGGGCAGAGTTCGGCAGGAGCCGAGAGTGTGCAGACAAGCAATCATTCGAGAGACGAGGAGCAGTGTGGACATGCGGCAGACGGGCAGAGTTCGGCAGGAGCCGAGAGTGTGCAGACAAGTAATCATTCGAGGTATGAGGAGCAGTGTGGACATGCGGCAGACGGGCAGAGTTCGGCAGGAGCCGAGAGTGTGCAGACAAGCAATCATTCGAGAGAGGAGGAGCAGTGTGGACATGCGGCAGACGGGCAGAGTTCGGCAGGAGCCGAGAGTGTGCAGACAAGCAATCATTCGAGGTATGAGGAGCAGTGTGGACATGCGGCAGACGGGCAGAGTTCGGCAGGAGCCGAGAGTGTGCAGACAAGCAATCATTCGAGAGACGAGGAGCAGTGTGGACATGCGGCCGACGGGCAGAGTTCGGCAGGAGCCGAGAGTGTGCAGACAAGCAGTCATTCGAGAGACGAGGAGCAGTGTGGACATGCGGCAGACGGGCAGAGTACGGCAGGAGCCGAGAGTGTGCAGACAAGCAATCATTCGAGAGACGAGGAGTAGTGTGGACATGCGGCCGACGGGCAGAGTTCGGCAGGAGCCGAGAGTGTGCAGACAAGCAATCATTCGAGATACGAGGAGCAGTGTGGACATGTGGCAGACGGGCAGAGTTCGGCAGGAGCCGAGAGTGTGCAGACAAGCAATCATTCGAGAGACGAGGAGTAGTGTGGACATGCGGCCGACGGGCAGAGTTCGGCAGGAGCCGAGAGTGTGCAGACAAGCAATCATTCGAGAGACGAGGAGTAGTGTGGACATGCGGCCGACGGGCAGAGTTCGGCAGGAGCCGAGAGTGTGCAGACAAGCAATCATTCGAGATACGAGGAGCAGTGTGGACATGCGGCCGACGGGCAGAGTTCGGCAGGAGCCGAGAGTGTGCAAGCAGTCATTCGAGAGACGAGGAGCAGTGTGGACATGCGGCAGACGGGCAGAGTTCGGCAGCAGCCGAGAGTGTGCAAGCAGTCATTCGAGAGACGAGGAGCAGTGTGGACATGCGGCAGACGGGCAGAGTTCGGCAGGAGCCGAGAGTGTACAGACAAGCAATCATTCGAGAGACGAGGAGCAGTGTGGACATGCGGCAGACGGGCAGAGTTCGGCAGGAGCCGAGAGTGTACAGACAAGCAATCATTCGAGAGACGAGGAGCAGTGTGGACATGCGGCAGACGGGCAGAGTTCGGCAGGAGCCGAGAGTGTACAGACAAGCAGTCATTCGAGGTAAGAGGAGCAGTGTGGACATGCGGCAGACGGGCAGAGTTCGGCAGGAGCCGGGAGTGTACAGACAAGCAGTCATTCGAGGTAAGAGGAGCAGTGTGGACATGCGGCAGACGGGCAGAGTTCGGCAGGAGCCGAGAGTGTACAGACAAGCAATCATTCGAGAGACGAGGAGCAGTGTGGACATGCGGCAGACGGGCAGAGTTCGGCAGGAGCCGAGAGTGTACAGACAAGCAATCATTCGAGAGACGAGGAGCAGTGTGGACATGCGGCAGACGGGCAGAGTTCGGCAGGAGCCGAGAGTGTGCAGACAAGCAATCATTCGAGAGACGAGGAGCAGTGTGGACATGCGGCAGACGGGCAGAGTTCGGCAGGAGCCGAGAGTGTACAGACAAGCAATCATTCGAGATACGAGGAGCAGTGTGGACATGCGGCAGACGTGCAGAGTTCGGCAGCAGCCGAGAGTGTGCAGACAAGCAATCATTCGAGATACGAGGAGCAGTGTGGACATGCGGCAGACGGGCAGAGTTCGGCAGGAGCCGAGAGTGTACAGACAAGCAGTCATTCGAGGTAAGAGGAGCAGTGTGGACATGCGGCAGACGGGCAGAGTTCGGCAGGAGCCGAGAGTGTACAGACAAGCAATCATTCGAAAGACGAGGAGCAGTGTGGACATGCGGCAGACGGGCAGAGTTCGGCAGGAGCCGAGAGTGTGCAGACAAGCAGTCATTCGAGAGACGAGGAGCAGTGTGGACATGCGGCAGACGGGCAGAGTTCGGCAGGAGCCGAGAGTGTGCAGACAAGCAATCATTCGAGGTATGAGGAGCAGTGTGGACATGCGGCAGACGGGCAGAGTTCGGCAGGAGCCGAGAGTGTGCAGACAAGCAATCATTCGAGGTATGAGGAGCAGTGTGGACATGCGGCAGACGGGCAGAGTTCGGCAGGAGCCGATAGTGTGCAGACAAGCAGTCATTCGAGAGACGAGGAGCAGTGTGGACATGCGGCAGACGGGCAGAGTTCGGCAGGAGGCGAGAGTGTGCAGACAAGCAATCATTCGAGAGACGAGGAGCAGTGTGGACATGCGGCAGACAAACTTGAAGATCTTGCAGTGCATTACGTCATCCTGCTGATATCAAAGTTGTACAAGTGACTTTCTACGGAAATAAAGAGAATTTTGAATTTCCGCAAACTCGGCTTTTAATTTTACGAACTCCACATAATCACTTTAATCACATCCCTGGAATTTCCTGCACTTTCACATCATCTATCATCTGGTGGTCTGTTACAGGGTAGAATTGTCGGCGGTAGTCTCGGCGTACTATGGCAGTATGATATGCTCCTGGTAAACAATTCCTCCTCCGCTAGGACAGTCTCCGGTCTCCTGGCCGACCTAGTGTGCCTTTTTCGGAACACAGTAGAGTGAGCTGCCGATTTTATTGGCCTGCTGGGGTATTTCCAACTGTTAAACTGCAGGTATCCTGCTCTCTGCACTGTCGTGACTCCTTGATGACGTCCTCCCTGTGTCCTCTCTCCTTATCCTGTCTCCCGGGGATACCCCACTTGGTCACATAGCTACGATAGATGAAGACAAACTCTGTGCCGAATCCCCTCCGTATTAATAATCCCACTATTCTTTCCTAATAATTGTTTCAATTTTCCAATACTTATACTCTTCTCAAATAGTAAGTCGTTATTCATTTGTTATCTCTTGCACACTCAAAGACATCAAAAACATTTGACTATCATCTAAAGACTACTCTACTGTTATATTCGAGTACAAGACGGTGGGGAGTTCATTAGCCGGAGCAGACTTACGACATGCAAGGTTTATTTTGAGGTCCGCACCAGACACTCAAACGTGACTTACCATATTGCCTTCTCTTGTCCTATCGTTTACTGCATGAAGATATCATCTGAAAACAAACAAGCGTACATTATTACTAATTCTTATACAAACTACTTAAAACAACAATTGTTCTACATGCTTCAACTTCACTTGGGGTTAATATTCACGTAAGTTCATTGGAGCAATATTATATTAGTAGGTGTTAAGTTTTTGCCACGCCCCTTTTCGTAAACTGTCAGAAAATCGATCATAATTTCTGTAATAGTGAACAGATATTTCTGAACTAAGCCTTGTTTTGTAAGGGATCTTCCAAGCTTTCTGCTGGTACCACTATTACTACAATGATGCTAGTTTGTCTTCTGTCTTTGGCTGTGTATGTGAAGGTATTTGTTCCGAATTATATTTTGTACTAGTTATTGGTGAATATGCTATATCGGTAGACCAAAAACATTTCGAAAGGGAAAAGGAACAAGTGAGGATACAGAGGGTCAAGACTACGCAGCAGTAATGTTCTCACTCCCGTGAGAAGTCAGTAATCAATATATAAACTTTAAAGTTGTTTTTATCAATTTCACATTTTTTCAGGTTCCGGTACACTTTTTAAAAAAAAACTAAACAACCAAAAGATATGAATTTTTTGTGCGTATTAAGCAGACTCATAAGAATAAGGGATTTTTCTCTGACATTCATAATACTTGTTTATAAAGAATTATCTAAAATTTCAGTGTTTTTTTTACAAAAACTAAAAAATTATAAGAAATTATCAGTACAAAGTTTTCAAATAATAATAGGTATTATTAAACAAAGGTTTTAAGAACATGCCTGAAAATTTTATTTACATATCAGTAATAATTTATTAGTAATGTGCACCCAAAAATCATGGAAATAGTATTGTGGAGATAGGCCCTACCTTCTTACTTTAAAATGAAAATTTAAACCAATAAGAAAAGGTAACTGGGGAATAGTTTACTCTATAAAACCTTTAACTTTTCAGCACCTGGCACAAAATCGATCTGTTTAACTGAATTAGATAAGTCTTCTACTATTCTTATGCTCTTTGACATTTTTAAACCCGATTTTTCTAATTCTTTAATAGCTTTGGGCAACTCTGCAAAATTGTTGGATATGAAGTGATGATTTTCGGATAGTTGCGATATCAGAGACTTTGATGATTAATAATATTTACAATTATTGTACCACGTGATACGTGACGGCCTCTATCCAAGTAATTACCTATTGGCTTTGGTGGCAGAGGAATAGCTGGTGCCATATTACGAAATATTGAAAGTCTCGCAGGGGATTTGACGTTGTACATCTGACGTCATTCGTACCCTGCGTCGCACATCCTCCGCGCTTTATTCATCACTCAACCAAAAGAACTGATCTATTTTGATCTTCACACTGTTTTGGTGTTAACCATATTTAGCCCGAAGTATTAGTGAACTGAAGATACTTAAATGATTATAATTAAGTAAATACACTGCGATCTATATAAACCTGAACCATTTCAATAGGCCATTAATAGCACACACGTACAAATCTGGAGATTACATAACACTATTTACATCTCAGAGAAAATGTTGGAAGTGTCCTCCACCAGCATCTATACATGTTTGTACTCATCTCACCATATTCTCTGAAGTTTTACGGAGAGTATCCTCGCCAATGTTACTTATATAGGTTGAATGGATTCCTTGAGAACATCAATTGTCCGTGGCCTATTCTTGTACACTCTATTTTTTAGATACCCCCACAAGAAAAAAATCCGGTGAGGTTAGGTCAGGGGATCTCGGAGCTACAGACCTTTTGAGATTATTCGATTATCAAAGAAACTTGGTCCAAGTTCCATGGTATCATTAGATGAATGGTACGTCACTCCATCTTGCTGGAAATAACCTTCTCTCAATTCAGCTGCTCCACAAATGTATTGAAGATACCCATATCAACTTCGGTGTCTACAGTCGTATCCAAGAAATGTTAAATATCAACAAATTTCAATTTTATTTTAAATTTTATTCATTGATCGATCAGCAGTACATGCTTTACAGATCCTTGTTAACTAATTGAATCTTTATAAACTATGTCAGAACATGTAAGAAAAACCAAGTTGGCTCCTATTATCTACTAAACACTGTGAAACGAGAATGACACACAAGAGAGAAAAAAAACGATAAAAAGACAGGTAATCAAAGAGATAACAAGAACTATATTCCTAGGGTATTTTTCAGTCAGAGCCACTAAGGAGGAGATCCTGCGGGAGTCGTCTCTTCAGGCGTCTGAGCTGGCGGCTCCTGGAACATTTGGCAGGTTAGAGGCGAGGCGAGAGGCGATATGACGTATGTACTGCTGAAGAGGAACGAGATCAAGTTCTTTAAGCAGTTGTTGATTTCTTACGTACCAAGGGGCATCCGTGGCGATGCGCAGGACCTGGGAAGTGGCCGGACAAGAGAGCATTCAAGACTAAGAGTGTGAAGTAGCGGACCGAGTTTTGAAAATATTCCTGATGCCAATGCGATAACACGATCAATATAGGCTCGCCAAGTAAGTTTGGTGTCCAGCATTACTCCTAGGTTACAAACTTCATTTGTTTTCACAAACCCGACAATATATAAACATGTTTATCGGTCACCGTAAAAACAAACACATCATTACGTGATACTTTTGTTACTGAAAAGCCGGTCTTCTACTGTTAGACATGAATAATCTCTACCAGAGTCAAACAGAAGAATAAAGTTAAAATTTACGAGACCAAACAGCAACGCCTACTCTAATAAGTGCCAAAGAAAATATTATAATCTCTTTGACTATCAATTATCTCGCCGATATTCAAGTTTTCTTTAGTTATATGCTAAAATTACTTCTACGCAAATATTACTAACACTTTTTGAACTGTCCCATTTCTTAACACACAAATATTGTTTGTTATAAATTGCAGATGACTTTTCTGTCAGCAAACTAAGATTAGCTTCTTCTCGAATTTCTTCAGATATAAAACTTTGGTCCTCTCAATCACTCGTTTCATCATACAGTATCTTATTTCTATATCACCATAGTTACGATTCTTCGCTGTTCAAAGCCTTCAGTATCATCTTACATATAGTAAGATCGTCATTCTAAATCTTTTGTAAAACAATTTTTAATATGTTTATACTTTAAGTCGATTTTTTTAGGCGACGGATAGAACTACGTATGTGACTAGAGAGGTTTGATGTTTATCATGATCGGCGCTAAATTTAACAAGGAAGATGTTACATTTTTCACTCGCTAACAAACAAGATAAGTAGCTACCAAACATCACCAAGACTGGACTAGAACAGTCAGTGCCTCGTTACCACAGCTAATAAGAAAAATATTATCGCCTCAAATTTATTTTGAAGTGAACACAAAATCCTTAATCTTTAATTAACAAAATATTAGAGAATATTGAACAAACTACATGAGAGTTAACGTTAGTAAGTACAAACAAACTTGGTTGGTAGAAAACTGCGGCAAAGAAAAGAAAGCCCAGATGGAGCTGTTTCCAGTCACGAAGGTACCGCGTTGACCTCGCATGACTGCACAGTACTGAGAACTGCTCAGGGGAAACTGCCAACCTCACATGAGTTTGTGCTTATTATTACTTTCTTTACTACAAGTTACGGAGCAGGTAGTCTCGGTTCTTACCCATGGGTCCTTCTACTTAACTGGGGGGGGGGGGGGGGGGGGGGACGACCTGGCACTGGGGACTGGAGTCGACTACGCTACGCAGGGGATTCGGCAACAAGGTCCAAACTATTTTTAATGTAAAATACATATCCTATATACATTATTTTTGTTCTTTTCCTTATTTTACCGTTTTTTATTGTTTCCGTTTGATTACTGTTTGTTTCTTGTATTTTGCATATATACAAGGGTAGTCTGAAATGTTTCCGACCTCAACATGAAGATGGCAGCACTCGTATACAAAAGCTAGTGAATTTCGTTGTTCATCTGTTGACAGCTAGCTACTCGCCAAACTTTCAGCCATTTTGGACGCTCAGTTGTTATGTAACAGCCGTTTGAGTGAGTTGATGTGAGTGTTTTTATGAAAACGGACAAAATCGAGTATCAAGCTATCATTAAATATTTTTTGAAAGGCAATACGCCTACGCAAATCAAAGATGAGTTGGATTCTGTGTATGGGGACTCTGCACTATCATTTACCACAGTGAAATTTTGGGGAGCTGAACGTGGCCATAAGCGCTTGGGAGACCATGAACGTTCCGGACATCCAAAAACTGCAACTACCGAGGCAAACATCGCCAAAGGTCACCAAATGGTGTAGGACGACCGCCGAATTAAAGTGAGAGAGATAGTAGAGGCTATGAACATGTCAAAAGAACGTCTTTGTCACATATTAAATCAACATTTAGACATGAAAAAGATGTCCGCGCGTTGGGTGCCGCGTTTGCTCACGTCAGACCAAAAACGTTCTGTTGGCGCAGTTTAGACGCAATAAATCAGAGTTTGGGCGCCGATTAATTACTGAAGATGAAACTTGCATACACCATCATACGTCCGAAACAAAAATACAGTACAAACAGTTGACTGCAAAAGGGCGAAGCAGGTCTAAAAAAAAACGAAAAATTGTATTTCTGGCTGGGAAAGTGATGGCGACTGTTTTTATTTTTTTTGGGGGGGGGGATGTTCATGGAGTTATTTTATTCGATTATCTTCAAAAAGAAAAAAACATTACACGAGCATTCTTCGCACCATTACTTGACAAGTTGAAGACAGAACTTGCGGATAAACGGCCACATTTGCAGAAAAATAAAAACCTGTTTCATCAACACAACACCTCAGCGGTTGCAATGGCGAAAATCCACGAATTACGGTATGAACTGCTTGACACACCAGATCTAGCCCCAAGCGACTTCTTTTTGTTCCCTCATCTGAAAATTGCACTCGGAGGACAGAGATTTTCGACAAATGAAGAGACAATCACCTTCGTGAACAATTATTTTACAGACGAAAACGCTGAATACTATTTGGACGGGTTACAGAGATGGGGGCATCGCTGAGAGAAGTGTGTAGAGCTACAAGGAGACTACGTTGAAAAACGCCGAGTACTATTTGGACGGGTTACAGAGATGGGAGCATCGCTGAGAGAAGTGTGTAGAGTTACAAGGAGACTATGTTGAAAAATGTCGAGTAATATTTGGACGGGTTACAGAGATGGGAGCATCGCTGAGAGAAGTGTATAGAGTTACAAGGAGACTATGTTGAAAAATGTCGAGTACTATTTGGACGGGTTACAGAGATGGGGGCATAGCTGAGAGAAGTGTGTAGAGCTACAAGGAGACTACGTTGAAAAACGCCCAGTACTACTTAGACGGGTTACAGAGATGGGAGCATCGCTGAGAGAAGTGGGTACAGTTACAAGGAGACTATGTTGAAAAATGTCGAGTAATATTTGGACGGGTTACAGAGATGGGAGCATCGCTGAGAGAAGTGTATAGAGTTACAAGGAGACTATGTTGAAAAATGTCGAGTACTATTTGGACGGGTTACAGAGATGGGGGCATAGCTGAGAGAAGTGTGTAGAGCTACAAGGAGACTACGTTGAAAAACGTCGAGTGCTATTTGGACGGGTTACAGAGATGGGAGCATCGCTGGGAGAAGTGTGTAGAGTTACAAGGAGACTATGTTGAAAAACACCGAGTACTATTTGGACGGGTTACAGAGATGGGTGCATCGCTGGGAGAAGTGGGTACAGTTACAAGGAGACTGTTGAAAAATGTCGAGTACTATTTGGACGGGTTACACAGATGGGAGCATCGCTGGGAAAAGTGTGTAGAGTTACAAGGAGACTATGTTGAAAAACGCCGAGTACTATTTGGACGGGTTACAGAGATGGGAGCATCGCTGGAAGAAGTGTGTACAGTTACGAGGAGACTATGTTGAGAAACACCGAGTACTATTTGGACGGGTTACAGAGATGGGAGCATCGCTGAGAGAAGTGTGTAGAGTTACGAGACTATGTTGAAAAACGCCGAGTACTATTTGGACGGGTTACAGAGATGGGTGCATCGCTGGAAGAAGTGTGTACAGTTACGAGGAGACTATGTTGAAAAACACCGAGTACTATTTGGACGCGTTACAGAGATGGGAGCATCGCTGAGAGAAGTGTGTAGAGTTACAAGGAGACTATGTTGAAAAACGCCGAATACTATTTGCACGGGTTACAGAGATGGGTGCATCGCTGAGAGAAGTGTGTACAGTTACGAGGAGACTATGTTGAAAAACGCCGAGTACTATTTGGACGGGTTACAGAGATGGGAGCATCGCTGGAAGAAGTGTGTACAGTTACGAGGAGACTATATTGAAAAACACCGAGTACTATTTGGACGGGTTACAGAGATGGGAGCATCGCTGACAGAAGTGTGTAGAGTTACAAGGAGACTATGTTGAAAAACGCCGAGTGCTATTTGGACGGGTTACAGAGATGGGAGCATCGCTGACAGAAGTGTGTAGAGTTACAAGGAGACTATGTTGAAAAACACCGAGTACTATTTGGACGGGTTACAGAGATGGGAGCATCGCTGACAGAAGTGTGTAGAGTTACAAGGAGACTATGTTGAAAAACGCCGAGTACTATTTGGACGAGTTACAGAGATGGAAGCATCGCTGAGAGAAGTGTGTAGAGTTACAAGGAGACTATGTTGAAAAACGCCGAGTACTATTTGGACGAGTTACAGAGATGGAAGCATCGCTGAGAGAAGTGTGTAGAGTTACAAGGAGACTATGTTGAAAAACGCCGAGTACTATTTGGACGAGTTACAGAGATGGAAGCATCGCTGAGAGAAGTGTGTAGAGTTACAAGGAGACTATGTTGAGAAAAAAGAACAACTCTGAAATAATGTCTTGCAACTTTATTAAATCGGAAATTATCACACCATCCTCGTCTACACTACACACAAGCACACTTGCCAAGACGGGACTCGAACCCGCGATTCCTACGCGGCGACCACGACTGCGAGGGCCGGCAACTCAGGGAGGAAGGATGAGCCGAGAGGAGATAGAAGGCAGCGTCCCTATATTTCACCAGTAAGGAACTCCCCGGCTGGCCAGTACAACCAGCATCCCACCTTACTGAGGTCCTGAAATGACTCCACCAGGTCGGCCCGAGACCGGAGACGTCCTACTGGACGAGGAGGATATCATCCTGTCATACAACGCCGAGACTCTCGCGACACTTCTACCCTGAAAGAGACCATCAGAATAAGAAATGACGTAATGGAGATGAAACAGAGGGACTGGAAATTCGGGAGATGTAATTAACCTACCCGCATTTGTCTGGTGACCCTGGAAAACCATGAGTCAGGTAGGCCGGCTTTGGGAATCGAACCTGCATCTCCCGAACCCGGGCCACATACGTGCTCAGTGAGCTGCTAGGGTCCTTGCCTTCTGGCTATCCTTTGTATCCTCGCACACCCTGTGGGGCAGAGGATCCGTCTCCAGCTGCCGTGGTGCGAGCGCTGCGTGGTACATCTGACGTTACTAGAGGAGCCTCGGGCCGAACATTCGAGCCCCTCCCAAGTCTGAGTTGTTCGGATTGGGTTAGACTCGAGGGGGCAGTGTGTTCCCGATACCCGCAGGAGATCAGGTACCTCCGGCCTGGCTTCGGTCGCCCGGAGGGGACAGAGGTTTGCCTGAAAAGTCCCGGGTACTAGTCTGTAGAGCTAGTGGGTGTGCTAGATCACCGAGGTGATTCGGTAGTCTTCCCTGCGGGGTTGACGTGCGTATCCACTTCCATCCATCTTGACGTTGTTATCGATAGGGGAGGAGTGTTTTACACTCAAGGTATTGTCCCAAGGAATGACCCTCGGAGCTATCCATCGCTCCCGGGTTGACAGAGGCCGGAGTCTTAGTACTTTCGGGTAGAACTTGCAATCAAATGAAATGTATCGTCGCACATCAAGTTAGTCTTGTGTAAGACGAACCTAGTCGAAGAGTCAAGTATTGTCACAAGACCGACCACTCAAAAACAAAAAGAAGCTCTCATTTTGATTGAGAATATCGCTTTCAAATAACTGAGTCTGTAGTGTTCAACGCCCGCTTTTACTACATACGGCAATGCAGGTGGTGACACCGATACATGACGGCGGGGATTGAACCCGAGATTCGAGCGTCTAATAGGCGCGGTCTATTTTCAATAACTCTATTCCCTTTACAAAACAGAAGACAAAGTACCCTCTTCACATTTGTTGTGTAGTAATGTTCTGTCTTTTATGAATGAAAAGAACTTTTGCGAATATTACCAGAAAATTCAAGATATACATTTTTTTTGTCGTTAAGTACCTTAAACATTTTACTTAAAATAGAAATTTTTGAAACAATCTTTTTGGAAAATGTTGCAAGTAAAGCACAGTCATACATACTTGTATTTATCAGTAGAACACAAATCTGTAAGTACGGTAGCGTAGATGGTAGCGTGTCTACCTCACGTTCAAGAGGTCCCAAGTTCGAATCTCGGTCAGGGTAAGTTATCTGGCGTTTTCCCTTATCCTGAAAAACGAATGTCGGGTAACTCTAAGCTCCATGTACCCTGGGCTCATTTGAGCATCATGTCACCCATTTCATTCACCGTCCTATATGAGTTATCGTTGGAGGACGTAAATTACAACCAAAATAAAAAACAAATCTATAAGTACATACTAGTAGAGGAAGTAAAATATGTGAGATAATATCGAGCAATCTTAAGTTAGCATTATTAAAAATACAATATACCAAATGAATTAGAATGGAATTCAAAAAGTTTTCAGTTTTGTCTCCTTATATTTCTCTAAGTTACAAAGAGTGCAGTACAGGGCGAGCCACTCCCCGTAACACCGCAATACGTGGAACCAATCTTCCGTAATGCTGTTTTTAATCATTAGGAAGTGATTTGACTAGTAGAAAGTCGAAATGTAACAAATATTAGTGAAGCAGTAATCTGTGTGGGAAGATGGCAGAGAGATGGACAGCAAAAAACGTTTTGACATGTGCCCGAGCGGAAATTAATTAACGGACAATCGATTCCCCCGGCAAGGATGGTAGCATCACCATAAATCACCAGTAGCTCTGCACAAACGCTACACAACCGTTAGGCGCCTGTCATTTGTTATCCCAACGCCCCGCGAGCTATTGTAGCATTCCCTGATCGGTACAGCAGTGCGCCAGCTTACAAGTTATTGCCGTGTACTTTCTTTTGTTCTAATACAGATTGGAACTCGGGACCTCTTGAACTGAGGTAGACATGCTACCATCTAGGCTACCGAGGCGGGCAGTGACAAGTGACGAACGTTTTAAGACGGGAGGTGGACAGTGTATTATCCACATAATTCAGTAAATTATAAAATCTCAAACTTATTAATACTTGAAGCAAAGACGAGATCGGCAAATTCCTTTCGATGACTGTCTTAAATATGGCAAATTGACATCAAGCTGCGTTCAGGACCGCCATCTTGACCATTTACAATTGTTAAGGACTTAACAACAGACTACTTTGTGACAGATTTTGTGGTTTTTCCTTCTCTGCCTGGTGAATTTTTTATAAAACTCAAAATAGATTGTTGCACAATATCCATATGTCCTTCCTCAATACAGTAATGTACCGCCTGGATGTATATCTTTAATATCCATAGACAAATTGCGGTTGAAAGTTGTCACAATGTTGCCCCATCAGGTGGGGTTACCTTGTGATACCTTTATTTTCTCCTTGAAAAGCAAGAGTAAAAATAATTGTTACAAAGTTAATGAATGGAAGGTTTATTGAAAACGTGGTACCGACTCTGGTATTTGTTATGTTACAATATAGGAACTTTTGATCAGTCTCAAAAATAATGTTTTTATCTCATTAAGGATTACACCTTAGTGCTGCACATTTTGGGTGGCCTATTCAATATCTTTTACTTCGAACAGCCCTCGGTTTCCCACTGGCTTTTGGGGGTTGATGACATATAGAACCTCACTCTTAGAGTATAAAATTTCATCCGGGTGGATTGGCCATCTCCAGTAGATTTTTTATCGCTCCATGGCACTGACCATGTATCGCTCATGCTTGATGTCAGTCACTTTTCCGGGAAAAAGTGTGACTTCGAAAGTAACCACCACAAAATCCCCCACTTGGAAAGTATTTGTAACGCTTGTTTAGTTAAGTCCTGTGCACGTCGGCCGACTCCGGTGACGAACCCTTACAATCGTTTTACAACCCCGGTCCTCCTTCTCCCAGACCGTTCTCCAAGGTTGCCAACTTTCTCGATACGTCATGGGTATCGTACGAGGTTTCGTCTAAATAAATTATCTCATGTCCATTACTGCGAAACTTCCTTAGTTTCGACATTATATATAATGTATATATATTTATATATATAAATATAATATATTATATTTGACTCATGCTACCACCACGCTACCGAGGCGGGCAAATGAAGGAGTTAGTGTGAACCTCGAGTTCGTCGTTTCTATGACAATAATTTAGATATTCCACTACACTGGACCTCATACTCGATAGTATGGAATTGTTGGAAGTAGAGAGGGTCGATACCAGGTTTTCTCGATACTCGATATCGTCATTTCTGCTTATAGTTTCAATAAAAAATACAATGTTTCACCTTGAGCAACTAACTCTTATCGCCTACCAGATTACTTCTCTATTTTTGCACGTGTCCTCAAAGCAATTGAAATTAGTAGTTAAAGTCACAAAATCCACTAATTGTGATATTCTCAGACTCCATATCAACAATTTCTGCCTTTGGAAACACGTTTAATAATAATGCACTCATTCAAAGCATTCAAAAACGTTTATTTTACCATTGTAATAAGGGCATCTACATCTCATTGGCATGGTCACCTTCACATAAAGGTATGGCCGATGTGGTACCAACAAATCGCAGCTGGAATATCCGATACACTAAAAGGTATCAAAAAGATGTTTAAAACCCATATTCTGCAGAATTGGGCAATCCACTCCCTCAAAGCTGCAACTTGTTTGGAAGTCTGTCTCAGAACAGTCACTTCCGGAGAAGAGAACAAATTCTACCCAACAGATTACGTATTGGTCACTTCATCCTAAGCCATGGTTATTTAATGAAGAATTCAGCTAAAGATCCATACCGGAAGTGTGCAACATCCCACCTCATCCTTGAGTGCCCAGAAGTGACTTGAACTTTAAGTGATTTATATGCAATTTTAATTCAGTTGAAGAATGTAGAAAAGTTATAAAATTAATGGATCCATCACAACTGTCATCTATTATATAACATTTATTGAACTATATCTTGTGTTAGTCAGATGTTCTTACAGTTTCTTTTTAATACACACTTTTTGTATTTAACTATTATTGACCTCACCTGTGTATTGTTATAATATATCTGTATTTCTACTTATTCCACTATTGTTCACTGTAACGTGCGAATTTTTGATTTTTTTTTTGTTGTAACCTGTTTGTACTGTTTGTTTTATATTTCATTGTTGTCTCAATAATGTATTTATTCTACTGTGGTCGCTGATAACCTTAGTTGTTGTAAAGCGACCTTAAATAAATGGAAAAAAATACAATGTTGGGAGAAGTGTGTAACGCCAATAAAATTAGATGCACATATTTAATCACACAAAATTTAAAACCGTAAGAGTTCTTATTTTTAAACTCTACATTAGACATATATCTATATGCAAAACAGTCGACTTTTAAAAGTTTTTGTTCAAAAATACTAGCATTCTCACTCTTTTGAGGTCAAGTCTACTTTTTCCGTCACATATGAGTCTTGCTGCACTAAATAGTCTTTCAGTGTTGTAGGTGGAATACATAGATATTCAGTTGTTGTTTTTTTTTTTCATGGAAATGTTGCATTTGTCTTCCAGTAATGCAGTGTACTAGAAAGAGGAGGTGAGATATGTAGTGAACTGTTAACTGACAGTTGACACACGATTATTTTCTTGTATACAGCTACCACATTCCTGACAATTTCTCGGCCTTTGTAATATTCTATTTGCGGCTGCAATATTTTATCATTGTAAAATAAAATAAGAATTTTAGAATCACCACCGAAGTATTCTTCGATATCGATAGCACGCTGGTATTGAGGACCAAGCTCTAGTTATAATACAAAGAACGTTTCATAGCTTTATTGTGTTAAAGACGAAATGAAACACTTAAAAGTTGCTCGACACTTGGGACATAACGTAAAGGTTTCGTAAAGAGAATGGCATTCAGAACAAACAGGTTTAACGCCCCCCCCCCCTCTTCGTGATGACACAAGCAGCAGCTTCCTGGCAAACCCCATGCATACGCAACCGACCATCTGTTCACACACGTTCACACCGCCTTCTCCATCCAACATCCATCTATTGCTACCAAACATTCAATAAAGACATTTTACAGCAATACAAAACGAACACTTGAGTCCGGGTTAAATGGATCAATATTTCGAAATTGTTTCACAAACGCGTTATTTGTCACGTAAATATAAAAGCTTTTTAGCTTATATTGAAGCCTGGACTTTCTAGTTTATGTTAAATGCTAAGAATTTTCTGTATACTTCCGTTTTCATTTTTATTCCGAGCGGAAACTAATCCTAATCGTGCGTAATAGGATTGTCATAGTGGACGAATCGGAATGGAACATTCAATTTGAGTACATAATGTAATCATGAGAACAAAATAACACATTTCTACACTTGTATATTCATATCTTTATGTATCTTACACATATTTTACATATATGAATTGCTTCAGCGTCCACAAAGATTCTGTGGTACCATTCTTCATTTTTCAGTACTCATTTGACCATCATTTCTCCGATATATCTTAACGTTAGAAGACGTAAATAATAGTTAAAAAGAATTGAATCTGCCCGCCTTAACTTAATCCGCTTCACCTGCTGTTTTAAGGGTATTTATTTTTGCCCGTTGGCAGCACTGATTAAGTAACCATCGTAACCAGGATTATGGATGTACTACTGTGCAAGTTTGTGGAGCAATTTCAATGCACATTCGTTATAAATCTATCTTAAACAAACTTAAAAAAACAACAAAATGCCAGAAATGGAGCAATGACATAGCTCGATTTGTCACTTACACTGAAGAAACACAATCGTATTACACAGTCAACTGTCTCAGGTAGTCAACACAATACGCTACCGTCCTCTAGGGAGCAGATTTTGAAAAAGTAATCCCAGTCACCCGTGTAAAACAGCTCCTATGGGACGAAATTTCGGTAAACCAGCAGCACTGATAAGATCCTATGAATTGATAGCGTCGTAACAATATATTCTTATTCAAATAGACTAAACAAATAATATCCCATCACAAGAACTAAGAAATGTCTTAGGATACCACATTTCTAAACACAAATGAACACTGTTTACATTTGACAAGTACTTTCTAATGTTTTGTGAGTATTTTATCGTGTAGTTCGTTCAGTTTTTTGTAATAGTTTGTTAATTATCGTTACTATATTTTGTATTCAGTCAAACATGAGTTTGACTAGAGAATATTTGCTGGTTAAGATTTTAAATCGTCATTAACACCTAAACAATATGACGATCAACTATCACAATTTATAATTGTTACAGATAATTCAGAAGACACCGGTTTTTTATTAGTGATGAATTTCATGAAGGACTAAGTCCAAGAACTGTTGTTACTGATGTAAATATCACTGTTGGAGCAATGGTCATCTTGGGCATTGGTATGAGCCAAATACAAAAGATTTCACATGAACAGTTAGACGTGAGAACACTTGGCTGTCATAAACCGACTGCCGATCAAAATCAACACAGAAATTACAAGGTGACACTTCAGATATAGTTACTGTTGATATTGTATTTATTGTTATGATCTCGAAAACAAAAGAAATGTAGTGTAGACTACCTCAATTTGTATGAAGAAACGCTGTGACATATTTCAAGAGTTTTTTTTATATAATTACTTGCTATTGTATGCGATATATTCGAATTTATACACAATAAGTCATAAAAAGCTCCTGATACTTTACTTTTATTTCTAAAATATTAATATAAACGCTGCATGGTTTCGAATTCTGACGTAATAAAAGTCGACTGCTATATCGGACAAAGTCGGCCATGGTCAAACACAATATAATCCCAAACTACATATGAGATTGCTCATTTTGGATTTCCCCCTCTCCAGGCTACAAAATCATATTGTGTAAAGTACGAATCCACTAAATGAATGTTCCTCTCTTGTTTGAGAAGTAGATTGCGTAAATAAATACACACGTTAACAATTCCAATCTTAAAACGCCGGATATATTTAGGCTACAGTAAAGCGATCACAATTTACTAACATTTTGACAGGAATAAAATAGCTATACTCACTGACAAAAGGAATTAAAACTGCTGAAATAATAAAGATGTTACATTTAAGTTATGAAGTTCACAAAACCTCAATTCTTTAACAATGCTCCTTTACAAGCGACTACCACTTCAGTTAATATGTGAACATAATAAACTGCGTGTATTAATTGCTTCAACTCGCCGAGACACACATGTAAAATATATTTGGTTACTGACGC
Source organism: Mantis religiosa (assembly GCA_030765055.1). Taxonomy (NCBI): domain Eukaryota; kingdom Metazoa; phylum Arthropoda; class Insecta; order Mantodea; family Mantidae; genus Mantis; species Mantis religiosa. The sequence continues at coordinate 1,275,855 of JAUKNK010000126.1, forward strand.
CATAATATCCAACTGTAAACCGAATCAGGCCGGAATTTCCCGATCACCACACACGTCATTACAAACAAGGTTACAATTATTTTGTATAGGTATATAATAGCAGTTGAAATACTCGACGTTGTTCGTGGTTTGACGGTTTATCCAAATAGTGTTAGGTTTCTTTCGTGGAATATTAAAACAAGACACTTATGGATTTAAAACTCTCCGGACACTATAACAAGAAAAATACCGAGAGAAGCTAAGTCACAAATGCCATACTTTGTAATGAATTCTCGTAAATGCCCTGACATCACTACTTCCAGAGAAAATCACATTGCGTTAAAATAACAGCAGTTGAGGTAACGTCAACATAACCTTGCTTTACTCTCAGCAACTAACATGATCGATGTCAGAGAGTAGATACATGAACTAGGGCTTTATTTATTTTCTGTGGAGATGAAGGAAGTAATTAAGTTTTATTTTGGTAAGTTCTATATCGTTGACAAAGGTATAGATATTACATAAAATTGTGTCTGCCTCACGTTCAAGAGGTCCCGAGTTCGAATCTCGGTCAGGGTGAGTTACCTAGATAAGGTTTTTTCAGGGTTTTCCCTTATCCTAAAATGACGAATGTCGAGTAACTCTAAGCTCCATGGACCCTGGACTGATTTGAGCATCATTTCATTCATCGTCCGATATGACTTAACGTTGGAGGACGTAAATTACAAAAACATAAAATTAAATAATTAATTATGAGCAATCCAATGGAATTTTCAACTCTTAGCTACACAGTAATTTTCGCTTTGTGTCCAGTTCAATATTTCAAGCCCTATTCCGATATTTACATTAAAACTTCCTACATTCCACATTTTTAAATAACTTTAAACATTTGGACTTTTAAATGTTGCGTTTTTGTATCTCGTATCCATAGTAAACGTTTACGCTTCTCCAGTTAGTTTCTACTTTATTAATTATTTAGTTAAGACAATTGTAAACAATTTCTTGTTAAATATTAAGGTATAATATTTAGTAAACATTTTCTTAATCGAATATTCAAAGTTTCGCTCTGACGTTTTATATAACGAAAGAAACCGGATCACGAACCTTTTCTGTTTGTCATGCTTATTTTATTTTTAAAAAGTGGTATAATTTCACTATTTGCTAACACATACTCAGCAAAACATATATAAAAACATATCAAACTATGAAATAAAGGGTTAAGAGCAATATGATGGCAATTGCATCGCAAGGGACTTCATATATGCACAAAAGTGTAGCTTAGAGAAACAAAGGAAATTATATACAATTAAAATTTAAATGCTGTACAACCTCCTGATCTCTATTTATAACCAGAGAAACGAACAATGCTTTCATTAATGATAACATAACCTAAACTCTTCAGATTGCTATACGTTCCCTAAGATATCATCTAACAAAGCAAGGAACTTACATTAAATGGACATTTAAATGCTGTCAAGTCTCGTGGTCTCTATTTGTACACAGAGGAACAAATAATGTTTTAATTATTGTCAACATAACCTCTAACTTTTCACTTTACTGTACGTTCTCTAAGACTAAGACATCGTGTAACAAACTGTATGGCGAACAAGTAGCAGATTTGATGTATTTCGGTATTCACGCGTGCGCAATGGAGCAAAACAAAAAAGGGCGATCCAAGAAGAATAGGCCTGCACATGCACCGCGTTACATACATTCAAGTCTGCCGGTCAAGAGGAGGCCCATTCTGGGAGAGAGATCAAATAATACATCTTACATAATGACAACTTTCACTACCAAGAACGTACTTCACACAATATCTCGGAAATGGTCCACTATGCAGAAAAATGTAATATAGCATGTCATGCATTTGTTGTGTGGTAATATTTTGTCTATCTCTTACAGTTTATCAGTTATACAAAAGTCATTTTGAATAAAGAGAACTTCTGAGTACATTTACAGAAAATTCAAGATATACATTTGTTATGTAGTAATATTTTGTCTATCTCTTACAGTTTATCAGTTATACAAAAGTCATTCAGAATAAACAGAACTTCTGAGTACATTCACAGAAAATTCAAGATATACATTTGTTATGTAGTAATATTTTGTCTATCTCTTACAGTTTCAGTTATACAAAAGTCATTCAGAATAAAGAGAACTTCTGAGTACATTCACAGAAAATTCAAGATATACATTTGTTGTGTAGTAATATTTTGTCTATCTCTTACAGTTTATCAGTTATACAAAAGTCATTCAGAATAAAGAGAACTTCTGAGTACATTCACAGAAAATTCAAGATATACATTTGTTGTGTAGTAATATTTTGTCTATCTCTTACAGTTTATCAGTTATACAAAAGACATTCAGAATAAAGAGAACTTCTGAGTACATTCACAGAAAATTCAAGACATGCATTTGTTATGTAGTAATATTTTGTCTATCTCTTACAGTTTATCAGTTATACAAAAGTCAGTGAGATAAAAGAGAACTTCTGAGTACATTCACAGAAAATTCAAGATATACATTTGTTATGTAGTAATATTTTGTCTATCTCTTACAGTTTATCAGTTATACAAAAGTCATTCAGAATAAACAGAACTTCTGAGTACATTCACAGAAAATTCAAGATATACATTTATTATGTAGTAATATTTTGTCTATCTCTTACAGTTTATCAGTTATACAAAAGTCATTCAGAATAAAGAGAACTTCTGAGTACATTCGCAGAAAATTCAAGATACACATTTGTTATGTAGTAATATTTTGTCTATCTCTTACAGTTTATCAGTTATACAAAAGTCATTCAGAATAAAGAGAACTTCTGAGAACATTCACAGAAAATTCAAGAAATACATTTTGTTAATATATTGTATATTAAGAAATCCTTAAGAAAAACATCAATATTTTATAACAATGTAGAAAGGAGTATTTACGTAAAAGATGATTGCACACCGACGAAGATTTCCTCTATTCCAGGAACAGGATGTGGTTATGCTCCTGATAACATCCGCATGCAAATGCATTCTCTTCTTAATAAAACTCAAATAGCTGTTGCTACAATTATTTGAACAGCGACCGTTCCGTATTTATTTTCCGTTTACAAAGGGTTATGTTTGAATACAAACAAATTACGAAATAGTCGTACAGGTTTATAGTAAAGGAATAATATAGAATGAAGTACAAATAATAATAGAGTGATATGTATTAAGTATTACATTTACTACTTATATACAATAATTGTAGTTCATCGTCAGATAAACATTCAGATGTTTGAAACTCTCGAGTCATCCATTGGAAGTTCTGAAATTGTCTTTGTCTAATTTTCTTGTTGTCTCTAAAGCTTGAGTCTGAAGTAATGGCACAGCAATGGGAATTGGTTTAGCTCAGAACTCATAAATCCCAGTTTTGCTCACTTTAAACAACACAGTTAATTCTTTAGCTGAACGTTTGTTCTTTATGTGTGCTTCAATAACATTTGTAAAATGTTGTTAACTGTATTTTTAAATGGTTGTTGGCAGATGTAAATGTTTTATTGTTATTGGCATTCAGAGTGGGGAAAAGCCCATCGGCAGATGCCAGAAACATCGTGGGGTCTCTGTGTTGAATGTTAACCTGTTCAGATCAAACACTGCTTCACGTGACACGTACATTACATACCTCGTTTAGACTGCTGTAGTGCGTGCGCTGCGGACCCTTAGCACTCTGACGTTACTAGAGGAACCTCGGGCCGAACATTCCAGCCCACCCTGATTGGGAGTTTATAGGATTGGATTGGACTCGAGGGGGCAGTGGTTCGTGTACATCTCCGGACGGGGTTGAGGAAAGTCATATATTCTCTAGGCTGCATAGCTAGTAGAATTTGTGCTAGATCACCAGGTGGCCCCATCGAGGTCAAATCAGTAGTCTTCTCCTTTGGGGATCCCATCTTGAGTCCATAGGACCAGATGGGGGGGGGGGCCCTTGTTAGTCTCTAGGTCTTGCCCTATGGAAAGCCCCACGGAGTCGCCGGGTGCCCTTCGGGGACAGCTCGGTAACTCCTTGGTACAAGAGCGGGAGGGGGGGGGGCTGGTCTTTGCCCTGGTAGATACTGTGACTTTGTGAGTTCGTAGAATTAAAAGTCCGAGTTGTAGATATTCCAAATGTTCTTTATTTCCGTAGAAATACACTCACACAGTAGCAGCTATACGTCACATACACAACACAATCTACCAAGGTCGATGACTACAACATCGGCTCTCGTTACAACTGTTCACTACTGTTTACGACTGGCTCTTGGCGAGTTGTCGCCCCCCCCCCCTGAATATTCGAGACTGTTCTGTAAATATCACTAGATATTTCTGGAATAAACAAGACATCGAAAGTTCTATAAAACAATCAAGACGTCACCAGAACGTTCCAATTACTTCACTTATCTGTGTCGTTAAGTCTTTTATCTCGCGCTATCTTTATCTCGACACTGTCTGCCCATCAGTTCCTTTGTGTAAACAAGCCGCGCGTACGCCGCTAGTCAAGAAAAGGGATTGGCGACAATACTCTCGCGTTGAATGAATGAATGAATGTATACCAAACCTGCAAGAATACGTCAAGATTGTCACAAACCACACTTTACGGAACAAGAAATCAAGTCAAGTGCTAAAGTAAAGAAAATGAAATTTAAATAAAAACTATTAAAACATATTTCTTAAATACGGTTAAGAGAACAACAAATGAAGTAAAGCCAGAAGATGTTGTGAAATTAGAAAGAGATAATGAGTGAATAAGGGCAAACTGTGAGCAGGAAGAAAAGACAATAAGAAAATAGATAATGTCACTTTGTGGGTTCGTGAAATTAAAAGTCCAATTGCACAAACTCAAATGGTTCTTTATTTCCACCAAATTACAGTTGAAACACTTGCCGATTACATAGAATTACTTAGCGCGCACAATTACAATTCACCAGTTCGTCTGTCACAGGTCCATTGAACGCTCACAGTTACGTACAATTCCTCTGATACACGTACACCGTCTTCCAGTCCGTCCACTCACTCGGCGCTCCTCACGGCTGCTCGCCAAGAACTGAACTGACTCGCCAACTACAGGTCTTATATAGGGAAGATCGCAGTTTCTGGAAGGATCGCGGCGCCCACAATTATCCTGAGGTTTCGAGACGTCTGGTGAGAGGGGAAAGAGACGGTACAGGGCTCACGCCGCTCTCCTAATAATCCCTTCAATTAGTGACACGAGACAAATGGGTAGGCGTGAACTCAATACTTCCCGTCTGGCCCTACTGCCGGCCGGTTCTATAGGGGGTTCCGACTTTCGGGTGACAATAAGGTTTATCATGTAATAGTTAAGTAAGATAAATTGGATAATTAAGGAAAAACGATTAATGTAAGATAAATAAATACATGGATATTTCAAGCCTGATAAGGTCAAGTAAATAGTAACTGAAAGAGTTGAGGGAATGTGAGGTGGTATAAGGGTAGAAAATTAGTTTATAAAGAGGCAGAAGTTAAAAAGTGGAAGTCAACAAAAAAGATACAAATTTGGAAAATGGCTGGGGGAAGTTAGCAGAAGAGAAGACTAAATATTGAGTACATTAGAGAAAGAACGAGATATGTGATAAGATCAGTATTTGACTGTCCAGGATGTATACTTGGTACTCAGTAAACAAACTTCAACTGTCCTTTACGTCGAACATTGTTTGAACATTTTGAATTTCTATAAAGTGTTGCTAACAATTCTAATTAAAAGAGAACATGTTTAAGATATTTTCACGAGAAATGAAACACATGTCTTACATTATCTCACATTTTCCTTCGTTCTGAATAACTTTTCTACAAGTGCTAAACTGTAAGAGAAACTGCAATTCATGTCAAATACATTTTGCAGAGTTAAGCATTTCCAATATATTCCTTGTTATTTGTTTTAATTTTCTCAAATAGTAAATGGGAATTTCAAAGCAATCACATAGCTTTTAGAGCATTTAATTTTTTTTTTCCTTGGTCATTTACGTCCTTCAACGTTGTCATATCGGACGATGAATGGAATGGGTGAAATGATGCTCAAATGAGCCCAGGGTCCATAGAGCTTAGAGTTACCCGACATTCGTCTTTCAGGATAAGTGAAAACCCCGGAAAAGCCTTATCCAGGTAACTCACCCTGACCGAGATTCGAACTCGGGACCTCTTGAACGTGAGGCAGAGACGCTACCACTACGTTACCGAGGTGGGCAGGAGAGCATTTAATGCATTGTGGAGGAATTATGCCGGGTCAGCCCGAAAAAGTGTCCCGGTTTCAAAAATTGTGTTTACCTGAGTGCATTACACTGAAGTACAATTGTTCTTAAAGCGTTATTCGCAGACTTGTGTTTCTCCAGCAAAGACAATGATTAACTGTAAATACCTCGTTATAAGATACACAAAAGCTCTTAGCTACTGAATATTAAAATGTCATTTACGAATTTATAATAATCTGCGAAATATTACAAGGTACATAACAAAAAACAACACCTATATCTGTAACATTAAATAATGATTCGTATGTTGTCATCTGTGGACTTCCACTCTAAGTTCTAAACGAAGAAGCCTATGCACTCTTGTTATTCATTTGTTATCTCTTGTACATTCAAAGACATCACAGAACATTTGACTATCACTTGAAGTTTACTGAGCTGCTTCCAATCTTTGCTTTTCTCTGTTTGTTAATGTACATATATCAGCGCTGTTTTATATATTATACTGTAGAGTCTCTTTTATTTCTGCCCATATGTTTTTACCAAAATGTCGTTTTATGCATTCATTTAATAAATTGTATGTTGCAATATTATCATCTACCTTGGTGTCCAGAATTGATTTTTTTGCTCCAAGTATTTGTATGTTGAAACTTGTTCTCAAATTTCCCCATCAATGACTCTTCTCTGTTCTTTGCCTGTCATTGACATAGATGACTCTTCTCTGTTCTTTGCCTGTCATTGACATAGATTTAATTTTTCTGCCACAGATTCTCATATTGTACTTTTTACCCATTTCATTCAATTTAGTTGTTGATCTTTGCAGTTCCACTACATTTTCTACTAGTAATATCTGGTCAGGTATTGTGTTTATGTTCACATTGTTTACAGTTATCCCTTTTGGTTTAAAAGGTTTCTCTTTCTTCTATAACTGTAAACAAGACGGTACTCTTTTGACAACTGTACTTTTAATTTTAAAATGTATAATTATTTTACAATATAAAGACTTAATGGCATTAGTTAACCCCTCTTAGAGTTTGTGGCTGTGTTATAGCGTCTATGTAAACGACGCAATGCATGTGGGGCATGTTAGAAGCAAAAATGACGTGTAAATTAAATAAGCAGGAATGCAAACAGAGTTTTTGCAATTTATGTATAATGAATAACTCTGTACACTGAAAAACTTACATAGTAGTACCCTCAAGTAACTGACGTAAAGTTTTATCAACAGCACCACGTTCTACCTACAGGACAACCCTCTCGTCTCGACTACGTCACAACAAACTACTCCAAAAATGCTCGCGTGTCGGAAAACAGCGACAACAGACGAAGGGTATCCACCCTAAATCTATCGATATGGGCCACTTAAATGTTGCGTACTTTTTGTGTAGCGTAACACAGTTATTAAGATGTGTTATATTTATTTTATTTAACAGCACATTTTTATAGTGCTAAATATCATTTGTGTTATTTCAAAACAAATATGTAACATATTTCAAATTACAGTAAGACAATTACTTCCTCTTGTTGTTATAATTAAACATGCGCTGTATATATATTTGCTATCCGGCGATTCACTTAGTTAATAGAATATTCAACAGAAAATAATTTGCAAAATTCACTTCTGACATTTTTAATTTTTCTTTAATTTTGCAAATTACATTTGTTAAGAATTTTTTCTAAAAGCTAATTTTACGTTACGTAGCTGGCTGTCACTTCAGCGCTGCCGACATTTTTGAGGTTGACATTGAAACACTGAGAAGGCACCGTCGATCTACTCGACGTACGGCACAAGAGGGTTAATTTCGCCACTACTCCCTACAACTTTTCACGTTGCACTCTATAATCCAGAAAAAGACAGCTTCGAGAGTTGTGACGTATTTCAGCCGGGAGCGTGGCCTGCAGTGCGCGTGACGTCAGACAAGTTGCCTATATCAATGGGGCAGTGAATACAGAATCTAGGTTACGTTGGTAAACTAGTTAAAGAAAAACGAAACAGAAAGTGTCGGAAAATGTCCACCTGATTTTGTTCTGACTGGGGCTCGTCTAATTTGCAGAGAAAATTACTTTGTTTTATTTTATTTACTTTATAACATGCCTGACCTTCAGATAAACTCAAGTTTGAAGTTTAACATATTTTTTCATAGCACAGATCCGAAATGTAATTGTTTATAAACTGTAACTAATTGTGTAATTAAAGCAGTCAGCGTTAATATTACAAAACCAAAGATGTAAGTTGTCGATACGTTTCTTGTCTTTCCTACCCGCACACATCAAACTATTCCTTCCCCTTCGACAATAGTAATCAGCGCGGTGACGTCACACGCTAACCTGTCTTGAGCTTGGGATCATATTTTGCAGTGAGAACTGGTGGAGCTGACGTCATATCGCCACTACTTGTCTTCCCCTGCTATAATATGTCTTAATTGTTATAAAAATAACTTGAACATTGCTAATTTAGTTAAAACGGCTAAAGCCAACTGTTTAAAAGTTTCGGAAAATGCTCCATGTTGTTGGTGTAAGCTGTTCACACACGTTTTGTTTAAAACGCAGAATGGTTGTTGCCTAACGTTATTCAGTTGAGGAAACTCATTAACTGGCAACTCGCCGAGTCCCCTTTGCTGAAGTCACGCGAGGGGAGGGCATTGATCACGAGTTGTGTCTTTGACAGCTCCTAGCTCCGTCGTAACTTGCCATGGCCAGCCACTACAGTCGATCTAATGCCTCATTGTAAAGCAAACAACAAGTATTTTATCTAACTACACAAATAATAACGATACCTTTGTAACATCGATCTTCACTTCTTTACTATTGTGTAAGTTCTCCTTGTAAACTCTAATTTCACATGCACGTATTTACAATTTTGAGAGAGTACTGTCGCGGCGACGGGCATAACAGGTTCGGCGCAAATAGATAATAGACGGATACTGTTTCACGGAGATAAAGGACTTGCCGGCACGGATAAAGTTTCCCGTTTAGAAAATTCTAGTGATATCTTGATTGTCAGAGAACAGTCGATTTCTTGTTTGTTCCAGAAATCTCTCGAATGTACCAGTGAGGTATTTAAGGAAGCGACGACTCGCCAAGAGTCAGTCGTGAACAGATGTCGTAAGCAGTAAACAGCTGTAGAGTGTTGTTACGAGAGCTGATGTTTGTATGGTCAATCACCTTGGTAGATTGAGATTGTGTATGTGACGTAATTCTGCTGTAACCTGCTACTGTGAGTGTATTTCTATGCAAATAAAGAACATTTAGAATTTCTGTAAATTGCACTTTTAATTCTACGGACCCACAAAGTCACAGTACTCTGGAACTCTTGATTGTTGACCACTGTTGAATCTCAAATGTGCCCATACTTTATAACCTACATAAACTGTCCAGCAGTTGAACCGCTCGACTCTCACGAAGCCGTCCCGGGTTCGATAACCCGCGAATGCAAAGTGACACTTGTGGTGGAGAACAAGGCACTGAGGCGGATTTTCTCCGGGACTTCTGGTTTCCCCTTATCATCATGTATCATCAGTGTGACCGTCTGTGATGCCGTATGCAGTAAATACGGGCTTAAACACCGCCGAGGCGTGACTTCCAAGATTACCAATGTGTAAATACAGTATTGAATCAGCTCCCAGAACTGGTCACTCGAAATAATTATTGTCATTAACATAAGAACTAAGGCTACTCTTACGTTACACTAGAATTCTTATCCTACGTTGTAAGATTATCTTGAGATTTTCTTGTGTGAAGCTTCTGCATTTGTCAGTGAAAGATTTTTTATACAGTGTAAAGGATCCATCAACGTCGCATGACGCTACTGGAACATGTGAAAAGCCCCACATTCCCACAGCCGAGGCGTTTCTTCCAAAATTAAGAATGGATAAATACCTTGGTCACAAGAAATAACAATTTTCATTAAAATAAGAGCGAATGAGGACTCAAAGACTTAAGGCTGCTCTTACGTTACGTTAGAATTCTTATCTTACGTAAGTTTGTTACATACACGAGGAAGGTTATTTTCACATTTTCTTGTGTGAAGCTTCTGCGTTTGTCAGTGAAGGATTTTTTATACAGTGCACAGGATCTGTCAACGTCGCATGACGCTACTGGAACACGTGAAAAGCCCTACAGTTCTTCTTGAGAGAATTCCTCTTCGATACCAGAACGTTATTTTTAGAAATTTTTCACGTGTTTTGTAATTAGGTTTTTCCCCCTTAATACCTTACTGAGTTTCTCAAATGCAGTTTTAACAATACCAAGAAAGATAACTGAAACTTCATATATCAAAGAAAGTGAATATTCCAAGGTATTATTTCGAGCTTTCAACTGTTTTATAATAGCAAGTATTTTATGGATGTACTCTGTCTTATCTTGGTTGCCGATATTAACAAAACATTCCTGTACAGAGGTAATGTTGCTTTCATCTTCGGCTCCAAGAAATACGAAACTGCTTTTGCTTCACTAAAGGCAACCAAGAACCCCAAGAACCTGGGTGAGTAAGTAAAGACAAATTTGGAGGTAGTTCTAATCGGCGACTTTACACTTTCTCTGCGCCAGAAACAAGAACATCGACGTCTTTATATCGGCTTCTTACTGTTTCACGGACACGCTGTATAATGATGTCTAGGAGTGAACATTTACTTTTAAATTTACATGATTTGGACAAAGCATTTATAAACACTTCGCTTAGAATTTATAGCTCTAGTAATAAGCTAGGGCGAGGATGGGACTTAGAAATTTGAAAAGCATTAGACATAATAAGGATAAGGGAAAGTGCCTAATGTGTGGAGAAGATGATGCAAACTGGCATGATATAGCAAACAAACAAAAGTATGGAGAAAATAAATTTGACAACAGAAGGTATTATTAATCAAGAAAATGTCTGTAAAAGGAGAAAATAGTATAAGAAATATAGGTGATTATTTGGAGAAAGTCAGAGAAAAATGGTTAACAATGATTACGAATAAGCAACAATTAAGGTTGCAGAAACAGAAACAAGGGATATAAAACAGCAGATCAACAATACACGTAACCAGGGGTTGTGTGTACGAAAGTCGGCTGTTAAGTCTCAGGGGTACAGTAGAGATGGCGCCACTGGGTCGCTTGGCGGATAGACTAACTTATATCCATAGTTACAGGTCAATAGCTTGTTTAGTTTTTGAATAACAACATTTTAAACAAGACAACTTAGAGGTTTCACGAAAAACGAGCAGTGATTAAATACTTCAATTTGAAAGACTTAACGACTAAAGAAATCAAGAAGGAAATGGACAGTACATTGAAAGACTCTGTCCCTTCATATACAATAATTAAAAGGTTGGTTGTAGAGTTTAAAATGGAACGTACGAGTACTAGTGATGAATCTCGCTCTGTCCCTTCATATACAATAATTAAAAGGTTGGTTGTAGAGTTTAAAATGGGACGTACGAGTACTAGTGATGAGCCTCGCCCTGTCCCTTCATATACAATAATTAAAAGGTTGGTTGTAGAGTTTAAAATGGGACGTACGGGTAATAGTGATGAGCCTCGCTCTGTCCCTTCATATACAATAATTAAAAGGTTGGTTGTAGAGTTTAAAATGGGACGTACGAGTACTAGTGATGAGTCTCGCTCTGTCCCTTCATATACAATAATTAAAAGGTTGGTTGTAGAGTTTAAAATGGGACGTACGAGTACTAGTGATGAGTCTCGCTCTGTCCCTTCATATACAATAATTAAAAGGTTGGTTGTAGAGTTTAAAATAGGACGTACGAGTACTAGTGATGAGCCTCGCTCTGTCCCTTCATATACAATAATTAAAAGGTTGGTTGTAGAGTTTAAAATAGGACGTACGAGTACTAGTGATGAGCCTCGCTCTGTCCCTTCATATACAATAATTAAAAGGTTGGTTGTAGAGTTTAAAATGGGACGTACGAGTACTAGTGATGAGTCTCGCTCTGTCCCTTCATATACAATAATTAAAAGGTTGGTTGTAGAGTTTAAAATGGGACGTACGAGTACTAGTGATGAGCCTCGCTCTGTCCCTTCATATACAATAATTAAAAGGTTGGTTGTAGAGTTTAAAATGTGACGTACGAGTACTAGTGATGAGTCTCGCTCTGTCCCTTCATATACAATAATTAAAAGGTTGGTTGTAGAGTTTAAAATGGGACGTACGAGTACTAGTGATGAGCCTCGGTCTGTCACTTCATATACAATAATTAAAAGGTTGGTTGTAGAGTTTAAAATGGGACGTACGAGAACTAGTGATGAGCATCGCTCTGTCCCTTCATATACAATAATTAAAAGGTTGGTTGTAGAGTTTAAAATGGGACGTACGAGTACTAGTGATGAGTCTCGCTCTGTCCCTTCATATACAATAATTAAAAGGTTGGTTGTAGAGTTTAAAATGTGACGTACGAGCACTAGTGATGAGCCTCGCTCTGTCCCTTCATATACAATAATTAAAAGGTTGGTTGTAGAGTTTAAAATGGGACGTAAGAGTACTAGTGATGAGTCTCGCTCTGTCCCTTCATATACAATAATTAAAAGGTTGGTTGTGGAGTTTAAAATGGGACGTACGAGTACTAGTGATGAGCCTCGCTCTGTTCCTTCATATACAATAATTAAAAGGTTGGTTGTAGAATTTAAAATGGGACGTACGAGTACTAGTGATGAGTCTCGCTCTGTCCCTTCATATACAATAATTAAAAGGTTGGTTGTCGAGTTTAAAATGGGACGTACGAGTACTAGTGATGAGCTTCGCTCTGTCCCTTCATATACAATAATTAAAAGGTTGGTTGTACAGTTTAAAATGGGACGTACGAGTACTAGTGATGAGTCTCGCTCTGTCCCTTCATATACAATAATTAAAATGTTGGTTGTAGAGTTTAAAATGGGACGTACGAGTACTAGTGATGAGCCTCGCTCTGTCCCTTCATATACAATAATTAAAAGGTTGGTTGTAGAGTTTAAAATGGGACGTACGAGTACTAGTGATGAGCCTCGCTCTGTCCCTTCATATACAATAATTAAAAGGTTGGTTGTAGAGTTTAAAATGGGACGTACGAGTACTAGTGATGAGCCTCGCTCTGTCCCTTCATATACAATAATTAAAAGGTTGGTTGTAGAGTTTAAAATGGGACGTACGAGTACTAGTGATGAGCCTCGCTCTGTCCCTTCATATACAATAATTAAAAGGTTGGTTGTAGAGTTTAAAATGGGACGTACGAGTACTAGTGATGAGCCTCGCTCTGTCCCTTCATATACAATAATTAAAAGGTTGGTTGTAGAGTTTAAAATGGGACGTACGAGTACTAGTGATGAGCCTCGCTCTGTCCCTTCATATACAATAATTAAAAGGTTGGTTGTAGAGTTTAAAATGGGACGTACGAGTACTAGTGATGAGCCTCGCTCTGTCCCTTCATATACAATAATTAAAAGGTTGGTTGTAGAGTTTAAAATGGGATGTACGAGTACTAGTGATGAGCCTCGCTCTGTCCCTTCATATACAATAATTAAAAGGTTGGTTGTAGAGTTTAAAATGGGACGTACGAGTACTAGTGATGAGCCTCGCTCTGTCCCTTCATATACAATAATTAAAAGGTTGGTTGTAGAGTTTAAAATGGGACGTACGAGTACTAGTGATGAGCCTCACCCTGTGGAAGTCACAACTACAGAGATCATTGAACAAATTCATCGTTTAGTACTGGAAGACCACAGATTAAAGTTGTTTGAGATAGCACAGGCTGTAAATATATCAAAAGAGCGTAAGGTAATATTTTAAGTAATGTTTTGGGCTTTCACAAGGTCTGTACCGCGTTTGTTGACACCTGATTAAAAGTTACAAAGAACAACAGTTTCTGTTAATAAATTGGAGCTCTACCGTAAAAATTCCAGTCAATTTTTGAGACGGCTTATTATCATGGATGAAACAACTTGGCTACATGACAACACACCAGAAGTACATGACAGTCAAAACAGTGGATCGCGCCAGATGAACCAACTGCAAAAATAAATAAATTCAATTTTGTGAATTAACAAGGTTATGGCGAGTGTTTCTGGGATGTATAGGGAATTATTTTTATTGATTACTTTGAAAATGGTAAAAGTATCATTGGTGAGTACTACGCAAGCTTACGTTTCAGTGATGAGGTGAAAAGAAAAATACTTTATTTGGCAAAGAAAAAAATCTTGTTTCTTGATGACAATGCTCGGCCAATCGTCCAGTCATTGTAATGGGAAAATGTACGAATTAAAGTTCGAATGTTTGAACATCCACACTGTCCGCCAGATCTAGCACCTGTCCCCGAATCTCAAACAATTTCTTGGAGGACGAAGATTTGACAACAACGAGGAGGTCATTGATGCGATAAACAGTTATTTTGAGGATTATGATAAATCGTACTACAGAGTTGATTTAATTAAATTAGAACATCGATATGACAAACTTTCTGGAGATTATGTTGACAGATAAAGGGAGAAGGTGAGGCCCAGGATTTATCAGCAGACCCTCGTATTCTTGGCGAAGAAAGCCATGCTAACAGGTTACCCCGAAGTCACGTCACTACAAAGTGAACGGCAACGTTTGCCTGCCGACGTTCAAACAATGAAGGAGCGTGTAGTAAACTGCTGAGTTGGTCGATATTCACAGTTTTAAAATGACAGATTATTAATTGAACACTGCGGATGGTTAAATTTACGATTTGAAGAATCCGATTGGTCGACACGAACCTGCGCTACTTTCCCACCACGAGAGATTGGAAATCAAAGCTCGGTGTGGGGGATTTATGAGGGTGGGTGGGAGTTGAACGCAGCTGAGCGCTCTCTCCTAACTGTTGTAAAACATATTTTAATTAACAGGCATTATCTAACATCAACGTCCTGCATTCACTTCGTTTTATATCTAAACGCGTTTTCCTCTTTTTGACAATGTCTTTAAAGTTTATACAATCGCAATATCAACAATAATCTGTTAATTAGATTGCCAGTAATACACTGCTTACGTCGCGACGCATACAATACCGCAGGACTCCTGGCCTGAAAGTGACAGTAATGGCAATGGAAAAGTCACAACACATACGTATATATTTTTTAAAACCTACAATTTATATCAAATACATTTTGTGTATATTCAACCGTTTGACATCTTTCTTGTTACCTGATTAAATTTTTCAATACTCTATTTTAGTCAGTTAAGTCGTAATTCGGTTGTTTCACATGATCATACAAGTTAGAACAAATCTGAGCATGTGTTTATGTACATTACATTATGTAACTCGGGCTAAAACTTGTAGAAAAACCTTGAAAATAATGTCGGATGTGAGTGCTGCACTTGTTGACCTCTTGTGAACGAGATGAAACTAGGTCTGTGACCTTCAATCACTACTCCGTACTCAATCTACGTACAACCTTTCTTAATTTATTTAATTTATTTTTATTTTACTTTTCTTTCCTTCTTTTCTTTATTGCTTTCTTTTTCCTTCTTTTTCTCTTTCCTTTTTTCCTTATGTCTTTATTTTTTTCTTTCTTTCTTGCTCTCATTTTTTGTTTTCCATTTCTTTCTTTCACAGTTTTATTTTTCTTTCTTCCACTTTTGTTTATTTCCCCTTTTCTTTCAATTTCTTTCCGTTTTCTTTCTTTATTTTTGCCGCTGTTGGAGCAATGAATATTTTATATTTTAAAAACCAATAAAACTGTAAACATATTCAAACTAATTCTTGTTAGGTTTTCTAAAAGTGTCCAGCGTCAGTCACGTATCATAGCACCGAATTGTTTACAACTTTCAAACAGAAAGAATATTACGTGCCCTCTTTAATCTAGAGAGAACAATGATCCAAATGTTTCCTGGAACGAATCAATGCCACACTTAGCTGTTTACCTGTGACCCGTTACCGATCCACGTCAGAAAACTTGCTGGATCGCTGTTTTACACCTCCTGATACTAATAATGATGTATTTGTCAAATGTTTCTGAATCTTATCAATGTTGCAGAATATTCGACGTATCCACATTAAAACTTAATTACTTAAATACAAATATTTAATATACTGACTGAACGATATAAAACATACTGCACACACAAGCAGTAACAAACATAGAGAAATTTATGTTTTATTTCGACAGTCAAGACAAATGAACTTCTAATGTTAAAGCGGATGTGAGATAAGTGATACACAAAACTGAGACAGAAGAATAACACTGCTGTTATGACCCACACACAAGCAGTAACAAACATGAACTTCTAATGTTTAAGCGGATGTGAGATAAGTGATACACAAAACTGAGACAGAAGAATAACACTGCTGTTATGACCCACACACAAGCAGTAACAAACATAGAGAAATTGATGTTTTATTTCGAGAGCCAAGACAAATGAACTTCTAATGTTAAAGCGGATGTGAGATAAGTGATACACAAAACTGAGACAGAAGAATAACACTGCTGTTATGACCCACACACAAGCAGTAACAAACATAGAGAAATTTATGTTTTATTTCGAGAGCCAAGACAAATGAACTTCTAATGTTTAAGCGGATGTGAGATAAGTGATACACAAAACTGAGACAACAGAATCTCACTGCTGTTATGACCCACACATAAGCAGTAACAAACATAGAGAAATTGATGCTTTATTTCGAGAGTCAAGACAAATGAACTTCTAATGTTTAAGCGGATGTGAGATAAGTGATACACAAAACTGAGACAACAGAAGCTCACTGCTGTTATGACCCACACACAAGCAGTAACAAACATTGAGAAATTGATCCTTTATTTCGAGAGTCAAGACAAATGACCGAATGTTAAAGTGGATGTGAGATTGAGCTGCTCGTGATACATTAAATTGAGACAGAAGAAGCTCACTGCTTTTTTTTTTTTTTTTTTTTTTTTTTTTTTTTTTTTTTATACTACTGATTAGCTTGTAGTACAGTACAAATACATAAGCTTTACTGTATTGAACGTTGGTTGGTAGATAACGAGTGACGTTCTCTTGTATCTGTAACTGGGAGAGATACTTGCTGTACTTGACTACCGTACACAGCAGGTAGAGGAGATACTCATCACTATTTTAAACCGGGTATTAAATGAGAGTTCGATCCTCCAATCAACAAACTGACTAACGTACTCCTAATTATACGGAAATGCGATCGCGACGCTTCCTGTAAAAATGAGAGCGGCAAATTCTCATTACGAGGACAAAATTCCTATTATCTGATACAACACCAGAACTGTTCCCTGCGAGCCAAAATAAATAAATATGCAGTACCCGGATCAAGCACATTTGCATCTCATCGCATGAAATTGAACCATTTCTCTTTTAATAAATGACTGGCTACAACATTTAGCCATAGCATTTTCAATATCTACGTCACTTATTGCTATATCTACATCAAGATAAACATTATCTTACTGTAGTTACAAGGGAATACCGTAGACTTTAAGTGATAGTCAAATGTTTTGGTCGTTATGTGATGTATACATGACTTTCTCTACTCTTGTACAAACACTTATTGCTATATCTACATCAAGATAAACATTATCTTACTGTAGTTACAAGGGAATACCGTAGACTTTAAGTGATAGTCAAATGTTTTGGTCGTTATGTGATGTATACATGACTTTCTCTACTCTTGTACAAACACTTATTGCTCTGTCTACTTCAAGATAAACATTATCTTATTGTAGTTACAAGGGAATACAGTAGACTTTAAGTGATAGTCAAATGTTTTGTGATGTTTTTGTATGTCCAAGAGATAAAAAATGAATAACAACTTGCTATCTTAGAAAAGTATAAGTATTGGGAAAATTTAAACAAATAACATGGAATATCTAGGATATCGTTAACTCTATACAAAAATGTATTTGACACAAATTGTCTGTCTCAACAAGGTATGCATTTACTATGTAGTAATATTTCATCTATCTCTTACAGTTTATCAGTTAATTCATTCTAAATAAGGAGCACTTTTGCACAAAATTCAATATATATTTGTTATAAAATTATCTTAAATATATGGCATTTTAATTAAAATTGTTACGACCAAACTATTTCGACTTTATGGGGCCTCCAAACATTTTTGATGAGATCTCGGCATACAATACTCGGCCTACTTTATGTAGTAGATAATGTTAAGGACGCTCTCTGTTACCATATGTGTACGACGCCGGTGTGTCACAATTTTAGCCCCCAGGAATTATTTGCCATGGTACTGACGCGGGATTGTCGCTCTGCGATCAATGGACCAGACTGCTACTGCATCCTTACTGTACTTATAAGGGACTGGACTGGACTACGCTATTTAAAGGATTTAGAATGGAGAACCAATCTTCTTCTATGGCACTTATAACCCCAGATGGGTCGTCCCCGGGAGGAAGGATGATGCGAGAGGATAGAGATGGCGGCCATTCCAATGAGTTACGACAATGCAGAGGGTAGGGACCCTACACCTAGTTGGAAACACCCCGACAGTTCACTACTGTATGCCCAAGACAAGAAGGTAAGCTAGAGGAATGTGTAACGTAACCATTTTTCTGTCCTCATGGTGTTTATGCTCGCCTTCCGAGTATAACAAGGATACACACGTGTTGTCACATAACTCACGCCTACATAATACCTATCACTGCATTTACTGCAACAAACAAATCTGACAGCATGGTTGACTCGTGTGTACTCTCATTCACTGATTTCGTGGTAAACAGATCAACTAACAGAGCAGATAAACAGTTCAAGCCCCTCTCCCCTTCATTCATCTGTTGCCTTCTTGTGGTGGGCAGACAGTACAATCGCGACCCGACCCAGCCCCTCCAAGCCGGCCCGGGGACCAGAGACCGTCCTTCGGGAGGAGAAAGAAGAAGTGTTTGCCAAGAGCATACCACCATGCCATGCAACTACGAGACACTCGTCGACACTTCTACCCTGAAAGAGACTACCAGATGAGAGATGATGTAAAATGATAATGAAGATGAAATGGGGGGACAAGAAATTCAAGGAATGTAATTATTCTACCCAATATTCGCCTGCCAACCTGGAAAAACCCCCGACGAAGCCACGGGTCAGGTAGGTCGGCCACGGTATTCGAACCTGGACCTCGCAAATGCAGGTCTGAGCGATCCCGCTCGGTTACTTATAAGGGAATTATTTGACAAACGTCGCTGCTCGCTACTACCAGATAATGGCGTACGGTTGTCCCCCTTCCCTCCTTGTTCAGTCAGACCCACGCCAGGCCTCGCTCTTTGGAAGGAACGCTGCCATATTCAAGCAAACGGAAATTTCCAGTTGGCTTCTTCGCCAGAACAAGAACTCGGTACATGATAATGAGTCATGAGAAGACAGCCGGCCGGCCACTGACCCATGCTGCGATATCAAAACCATATCTTACCTGCAAAACGCTCTCTTACAAGTCGATACAGATAAAAAATGAATAGCCACTTATTATTTAACAAAAGTATAACGCTTCGTTCACATAGAATCATAAACACGAGGACTTAAACAATTGGGTGAACATGAAACTCGCTTTGTCATTCACAATGACATAACGGTAACATCAAAACATTACCAATCTTATTAAACGTTTTTAAAACACCAGTAGTGCGATGTTTTGTTTTAATTACATTTGTACTACACTATTAATATTTTACGGAACTAATTTTTTCGAAACTTTCAGAATAACTTTGCACTTAAAAATATTAATACAGAACAGTACTTAGCCAACTGCAATGATAATTGATGTAAATAATAATAATAATAATAATAATAATAATAATAATCATAATCATAATAATAATCATAATTATAATAATAATCATAATTATAATAATAATCATAATTATAATAATAATCATAATTATAATAATAATCATAATTATAATAATAATCATAATTATAATAATAATCATAATTATAATAATAATCATAATTATAATAATAATCATAATTATAATAATAATCATAATTATAATAATAATCATAATTATAATAATAATAATTATAATAATAATTATAATAATAATAATAATTATAATAATAATAATAATTATAATAATAATAATAATTATAATAATAATAATAATTATAATAATAATAATAATTATAATAATAATAATAATTATAATAATAATAATAATAATTATAATAATAATAATAATAATTATAATAATAATAATAATTATAATAATAATAATAATTATAATAATAATAATAATTATAATAATAATAATAATTATAATAATAATAATAATTATAATAATAATAATAATTATAATAATAATAATTATAATAATAATAATAATTATAATAATAATAATAATTATAATAATAATAATAATTATAATAATAATAATAATTATTATAATAATAATAATAATTATAATAATAATAATAATTATAATAATAATAATAATTATAATAATAATAATAATTATAATAATAATAATAATTATAATAATAATAATTATAATAATAATAATAATTATAATAATAATAATAATAATTATAATAATAATAATAATAATTATAATAATAATAATTATAATAATAATAATAATTATAATAATAATAATAATTATAATAATAATAATTATAATAATAATAATAATTATAATAATAATAATTATAATAATAATAATTATAATAATAATAATTATAATAATAATAATTATAATAATAATAATTATAATAATAATAATTATAATAATAATAATAATTATAATAATAATAATAATTATAATAATAATAATAATTATAATAATAATAATAATTATAATAATAATAATTATAATAATAATAATAATTATAATAATAATAATTATAATAATAATAATAATAATAATAATAATAATAATAATAATAATAATAATTATAATAATAATAATAATAATTATAATAATAATAATAATTATAATAATAATAATAATTATAATAATAATAATAATTATAATAATAATAATAATTATAATAATAATAATAATAATAATAATAATAATAATAATAATAATAATAATAATAATAATAATAATAATAATAATAATAATAATAATAATAATAATAATAATAATAATAATAATAATAATAATAATAATAATAATAATAATAAACAAGATTAAGACAGTATAACACTGCAATTAAACCAGAGTGCCTTTATGGAGCAGAAACATTAATTCTGAACAGAAAAGCAGATATGGAAAATATAGAGGAGAAAAAAACGTAAAATTATAAGACAAACAATTTGGTCCACGATCGTAGGTGAAGGACACAGACTAACATGTAAAAAGGAAGTACAAAACTATACGGACATCCATAATATTAGGAAAAGAAGGTTACAGTTTTATGGGCATATTAAACAATGAACTTCAAATAGGCTTACACAACAAATCATGAAATATTACCACAGTAGAAGTAAAGCACTAGTAGACACTATGAAATAGATTGGTGAAGAAATAAAAAAGGATATAAAATTGTCAGTAATCACTCAAAACGATATCCTAGACAGATGAAGGTGCATTAGTGGCAAGTTGACAGACGAGAGAAAGAAACCCCACGCAAAAATAATATATATAACAGTAAATAATATAAACAACGCACGTCTACCTCCATATTTCAGTTCATTCCCAATTTGCTTCCAAGATATTCCTTCAGTAAACTATCTTTGTATGATTTATCCTTTTTGTCATAAAATCAAGGATGATTTTGAAATGAAATAATCACTTAACTACCCGACAAATGACTCCATCGCTTATTTTCTGTTCCTATGCAGTGTGGTAGTGATTTTTTTTTCCCCCTCAGTCTCTCTTTTGTTTAATCGCCAGTTACCAACCGCGAACATAAAAGCTTTGAGTTAGCAAGGTTTGTTGTTTATGTTAACCAAAATCATTGCTAATGTCCTTATTTATTAACCTGGCAACCAGCTTTGGTCTTCGCGTTGCGTTTCCGATAACTTTGCTATGTGAATGGGGCATTACATAAACAATAAAATATGAGCATCATTGCCGATGAGCAATTGTTCACCTTAGATGTTAAAGGAGACAAGTGTAAGAGCACTGTGATAATACGCTACAAATCTTCCCACATATCTGTCTCCTCCCAAAAAGGTATGTCACAGTTGGTAAAACTGTATGCCATCTCATTTACTGGCTAAGCTACCCTCACTATCCTTCATAGCCGGAATATTCTTCAAATTTCTTGTTCCAAGTAAATCGAACACCTTGTTTACTTCTTAATTTATCAATTGTAGAAACGTTATTTTCAATGAAAAGGATTTCTGCGGGCTTTGCCAGAAAATGTAGACTGAAATTTAGTTTTTATTTATAGACGTTAGCGTTTTACTTCCCTTGGGAAGGAAGCCATGTTAAAATACTCATGTGTGAATCATCGTTGGCCGGGTTTGAACTCACGAAGTTACCATGTTACCACATGACCACGAAGAAGTTATTTAATTTTGTCGACAATACATATATCAAAGGTAGAGTGTAACCTACGCTCCCATGAAAGAGGGTTTCTTGTAGTCGAGGAAGAACGCCGTGTATATTTGGCAACGGTGCACCCTCGTGTCAAACCAACACACTTGTCAGTCATCCGTTACAGGAAATCGTTAACTGTGTGAGCTGGTTATACTAGACCTACCCATTACTCTACATTCAAAATCCTCTTTTTAACTTTTAGATATACAAAGAGAATGCAATTCTATACAATCACTTAGGGACCAAAACATTTGACCATCACTTAAAGTAGTACAGAGGCGCAGGCTCCAACATCTTCATATATTGTTTAGTAATGACATATTCCGGGTCCTTATACAGTACATACTAAGATTTCAATGACAATAGTTTTGAGGTTCCCTGTATCCAGAAAATGTCCTTGTATCTCTCAAAAGCAGAACTGGAAAACAATTCCACATCATTGAAGAATACTATAGAGTGATTCATATAAAGCTGAACCATTTCAATAGGTCCTAACTTTTGAACCAATAATAGGACACGCGTGCAACTTTGAGAGAATATAATAGACAATTGGGAGATTACATTACCCTATTTACATCTCAGAGAAAATGTTGGAAGTGTCCTTCACCAGCATCAAGTTTTACGGAGATGATATCGAATTGAGAGAAGGTTATTTCCAGCAAGATGGAGTAACGTGTCGTACATCTAATGACACCATGGAACTTGTAACCAGTTTCCTTGATAGTCAAATACTCTCATAATGTCTGTTACCCCCAGAACCCCTGACCTAACCTCACCGGATTTTTTCTTGTATCTAAAAAACAGAGTGTACAAGAATAAGCCACGGACAATTGATGATCTCAAGGAATCCTTTCAACTTAAATAAGTAACATTGGCGAGGATACTCTCCGTAAAACTTGAGAGAATATGGTGAGACGAGTACAAACATGTATAGATGCTGGTGGAGGACACTTCCAACATTTTCTCTGAGATGTAAATAGTGTTATGTAATCTCCCAATTGTCTATTATATTCTCCCAAAGTTGTACGTGTGTCCTAATAATGGCCCATTAAAATGGTTCAGGTTTATATGGATCGTAAAATACAAAATAGTTTTAAGATCCCCTCTCTACATGGATAAAAAGTCGTAATCCATGGTTTAGGGGTAACATTTAATAGTCTCTAGTTCCTGGGGTCGGTGGTTCAAATCTAGCGGAGGCACGATCAATTTTTTCGATTCTAAAAATTCTTGCATGGCTTCCTTTGGAAGGGAAGTAAAGCCGATGGTGCCGTGTCGTAGACTACGGCACATGAAATAAACTGAAGCCACTGTGCAAAATTTAAAGCCCAATATAAAATAGAACGCTGGGAAGCATAAAAATTAAAGGCCTTTAAATGAACATTAATTATAGAATAAAAGTTTCGAAATTTTAATTAAATTACCATGTGTTTACGTATTTTATAACAAAAAAAACCATATCTTATTCTGTGGACGTCATGAAATGAGAAAACAAAATCCTGAACGTCACAATTGGCACAAATGTACATCAGAGAGGGACGAAGTTCAGGTTGAAGATTCTTTAACAAAAAAGAAAATTCCATTACATCACTGAATCAGGTGAGGAAAACCAAAATCCTGTAGTTCAACACTTCCTGATTCTGTTTAAGTGTTTTATAAAAGCTGAAGGTCTTTGGTAACTTTGTCAGTGGCCAACATTCCGGAGGTCCGGCTTTTACTCCCGTGGGCTACCTGCCTGATCCATGTTTTTAATCAGGGTTTTCCCAGGTTGCCATAGGAATACTGGGTAGGTTCATTACATCCCCCAAATTTCCTGTCCCTTCATTTCATCTCCATTAACATTTCACATCATCTCTTATTTGGTGCTCTTTTTCAGGGTAGAAGTGTCGGCGTGTGTCTCGGTGTTGCATGGAAGGATGATATACTCTTGTTAACACGTTCTGCTCCGGTAGGACGTTTGAGCACCACAGTAGGGTAGGATTAACAACATCCTTCTCGGCTGCTTAATTCTGTAACATGGTTCCTATGTTGAATATCAGATTGTATTCTCCTCTTATTAGTCTTCCACGGTCTGTTTGTTTTAAGGACAAATCCACCCCGAGACTCCACAGGGTGGTAGTGGATACGCCACTGACGCACGTCAACCCCGCAGGGAAGACTACCGAATAACCTCGGTAGGGCCGCCTGGTGATCTAGCACACCTTCTAGCTCTACAGGCTAGTACCCGGGACTTTTTAGACAACCCTCTGTCCCCTCCGGGCGGGCGCAGCCTGGCCCGAGGTACCCAACCTCCCATGGGTGTCGGGAACACTGCTCCCTCGAGTCCAACCCAATCCGAATGACTTCCACTCGGGAGATAATCGAAAGTTCGGCCCGAGGTTCCTCTAGTGAACGTTAGAAGTACAACGAATGCTAGAGGTCCGCAGCGCCGACCGTAGCCACCATGCTGGGCCCTTTGTTCCTATGCCCCCAAGTGGGGGCACCCCCGGAAGGAAGGATGAGACAAAGGAGACAGAGGGCGACCGACCCAAGGAGCCACGACAGTAAAGAGCAGGGTCCCTACAGTTTACTTGGATAGAGACTTCCCCCTACAGGCCAGGACAACGGGACGGCAACGAGCCCAGCAGCCGAGCCCTAATAGTCCCTGGCTGGCGGTCCCGAAATGGTCCCAGCAGAGGAGTGGACACCGGTAACCAACCTACCGGAGGAGGAAGTAGTTTTCCTCAGAGCATATCATTCTGCCATGCGCCGCCGAGACACCCGCCGACACTTCTACCCTGAAAAAGACCAACAGATGAGAGTTGATATGAAATGATAATGGAGGGACAGAAAATTCGGGGAATGTAATTAACCTAACCAGCATTCACCTAGCAACCCGGGAAACCCCCGAAAAAAACCATGTATAAGGTAAGTCGGCCACGGGTATCGAACCCGTGCCTCCCGAATGCCGGCCACAGAAGAAACCGCCCGAGCCATTCCGCTCGGTCCCCCTACGGTGAGTAAGGCGGGATGGTTGTTGTACTGGCCTGCCGGGGAGTTTGTATGGATGCTGCCCGCTGCATTGTCGTGACTCTTTAGTCCGCCGCCCTCTGTCTCCTCACGCCTCATTCCTCCTCCCGGGGTGCCTTACTTGGAGGCGAAGGTACAATAGACCAAGTACAAGCACAGCCCTCCAGACCACACCCCTTCCTGTTACGTACATACCTGCCGATTAGGTTGGTAAATGCACATTTATGGAACCAAGTGTACATTACAGTACTATGTTCAGGAGTGTTTCAAATATTATCCATATTAATAAATCAAACAGTAAGAACTATAAATACGTTTTATTTTAGACTTTCCTCCAGTTTCACAGATGAACTGCCTTAATTTATACAGTAGAGCACAGAACTGATTCAACTGTTTACACTGGGGTTGTTAAGCGTGCGACACGATAGTCTTTTGGCTTATTACAAGTCCATCCGTTTCGACAGTGAATAACAAACACAAGACAATGTGCTGCCAACGCGACATCACTCTGCTCATAGTTTCCCTAATTCTGTATAAGAAATCTTACAAATTGCAGAACTTACAGAGTGACTCGTGTGATCTTTCGATGGATATTTCTTGAAGTTAAGAGATTATAATGAAAACATCGCCGATAATAAACTAATAATAAAGCAAATTTACATCTTTTGGCTTATGTGAATAAATATAATTTCCGATATTACACTTCAGTTCCAAGTGAGAGTCCAAACATTTCTGCTGCCCGTATCTCTAGGAGTCCACACCTAAGGTGAGATCGAACCAGGCAACTAGTGTTACTATGGCAGCAATAATGGACAATTTTCTGAGCCAAGTCTAACAGTAGGGACATATGGTTCCAGCAGGACGGAGCGACCACCCATACCGGTCAGCCATTACCAGATATAACAGCATGCGATTTGGGGGACTGTCTTTTGTAAGGGAGTAGTTTGGATGGGTAAATTGCTCTGGGTAGTGGTTCCCGAAATCCATGGCTATTGGGTAGGTCCTGCCAGGGTTGTGAGACACCAAAAGATCTGCGGTACTAGCCTAGAGAACTAGATCACTGCCGGCCCGAGCGAGGTTATCTATAGTCTTCTCGGATGGGTTGACGCGTGTAAGTGGCGTATCCACTCGCACCTGTATGAGAGGGGAGGCGGGTTTGTAATCCAGGTACCGTCCTAATGGAAAATCCCATGCGAGTCGCTTGCGGTACTCTTGCTTTAAGGGGAGAAATTCGGTTCTCAGGTAGACCTTGCCCCTCAATGTCTTTTATATACACCAACCAAATATTTTTCCCTTTCCTTTTCTTAGACTTTCTTACCACGTACATAGCAAGCAGAGAATCTATTACATTCCAACCAAAAACTAAAACAAGATTTCAATGACGTACATTATGGGGTCCCGTGAATCCGCCCCCCCCCCCCCAATTTTATTTTTAAGAAAAACTCCATGTCTGTGTTAAAACAGCATGAACCCAAGACGAAAGGTAAACTGAATAATAAACTTGGTATTTCATAATTTCCGAAGGAAAGACAACATACTTTTACATTTTATGTACACATTTTTTTCGAAAAATTTTATTTTCACAAACGGTTCGATAATTTTGATTAAAGTACAATATGATTCAGACGCTATCAAGAGAAATGAAATGTTTCTATGGAAACGTCCTCGGACTGGACTGGACTACACTACAGAGCTCCAAACTTGATCTACTGCACCTATGCTCCCAATGGGACATATCCGGGAGGAAGGATGAGGTGAGAGGAGACAAGATGACTATCTTAAGGAGCCATGACAGTGGAGAGGGCAGTGCCCGTGCACTTTACGAGGTGGAAACTCCCCGACAGGTTACTACAACCGGCATCCTTCCCTACCGTGGTTGTGAAACGGTCTACCTGACTGGACTTGGAGACCGGACACTATCCCCCGGAGGAGGAAGTGTTTACCAGCAACATATCATCCTGCCATGCAACACAGAGACACCTTCCGACCACTAGATGAAAGATGGTGTGAAATGATAATGGAGATGAAATGGAGGAACAGAAAATTCGGAGGATGTAACTAACGTACCCAGCATTCACCTGGCGTCCATGGCAAATCCCCGAAAGAACCTGGGTCAAAAAGGTCGCCCATGGGAATCAAAGCCAGACCTTAAATGTGAGCACCAGACGAAACCGCCTGAGTCATTCCACTCGGTAACGTCCTCGAAAGTCCCCTTTATTCAGAAACACTTTCGTGTAACTCAACTGTTTTAGTATATAAAACTGCATATATATTTAAAAATATAATTTATGGAAAATTCATTTTTTATGGATTTAACATTTCCGAGATAGTTCTTTGTTTAAATTTTCCAATACTTATACTTTTCTCAAATATTAAATCGTTATTCATTTTTTATCTCTTAGACATACAAAGACATCACAAAAATTTGACTATCACTGAAAGTCTACTGCATTCCCTTGCAAGTACAATAACATAATGTTTATCTTGAAGTAGATAGAGCAATAAGTGTTTGTACAAGAGTAGAGAAAGTCATATATACATCACGTAACGACCAAAACATTTGACTATCACTTAAAGTCTACTGTATTCCCTTGTAACTACAATAAGATAATGTTTATCTTGAAGTAGATAGAGCAATAAGTGTTTGTACAAGAGTAGAGAAAGTCATGTATACATCACGTAACGACCAAAACATTTGACTATCACTTAAAGTCTACTGCATTCCCTTGTAACTACAATAAGATAATGTTTATCTTGAAATAGATAGAGCAATAAGTGTTTGTACAAGAGCAGAGAAAGTCATGTATACATCACATAACGACCGAAACATTTGACTATTACTTAAAGTCTACTGTATTCCCTTGTAACTACAATAAGATAATGTTTATCTTGAAGTAGACAGAGTAATAAGAGTAGAGAAAGTCTCGTTATTTAATCTTGGTCTAGTAAAATATCGATATTTATTTTTTGGGTGGAATGCAGTATGTACGTGGCAGAGAAAGTGAGATAGACGTACCGAGTGCAGATAACTGGATTCCTGTGTTACGTTAGTCGAAAGGAATGGTGACGATTGCCGTGTGAGAACCGGATCTTCAACTGCTGCTCAAACCACAGCTCAGATTTTATTTGTTAGAGAGAGGCCCCTGATACGTTCACAGTTTAAAGAGACAATGATGGAGAAAAGAAACCAGCGCAACCGACCAGAGAACACCTCGAAAAAGCCTGAAATCGATGGAAACTGCGATGTACAACAATTAAGACTTTGTGCTCTCAGAGACTGTGCCTGAGAAAGTTTGTAATTAACACAAAACAAAAGAAATATGTTAATAAATGATTATTTCTTTAAACTCTAGATAGTGGAATATAAACCACCAAATGCTCCAGTTTACTACTGCACTTGTATGTAAATTATTAATTTATCTGAACTTGCAAAGGCCGACAGGAAATACACCGAATACATTAGAAAGGTAAATAAATATTGGGACAAAAATTACACTTTAACTCCCTTTATTTGCTGCTTACTTGCAGTCACTTTGTTTCTTTTTTACCAATAAACAACGTAAACACGTCTCTGTTGCAGGTAACCACTGGCACTGCTTCTAATTTCTCCGACGCACACACATTTCCCTTTTACGCTGCTCTGCTTGCAGACTCCGATACTCAACGGTCAACTCACAACTAACATCTCAACTCACTCTGGCTTTCTTCTTCTTCTTCTTCTTCTTCTTCTTCTTCTTCTTCTTCTTCTTCTT
The DNA here is from genome assembly GCA_030765055.1 of Mantis religiosa. Lineage (NCBI taxonomy): Eukaryota > Metazoa > Arthropoda > Insecta > Mantodea > Mantidae > Mantis > Mantis religiosa. The sequence goes on from JAUKNK010000126.1 coordinate 1,305,231, forward strand.
CTTCTTTGGGAACTGTCAGGCTGAGTGACAAAAGTCAGGATGTGGGATTTACAGGTGGCTGGACAGAAAATGGTTGGTATTTAATGTTAAGCAGTTGGCAATGAAGCCATTCGCTCTCTTGTACTGCAGTATTTTGATATTATGTAAAGGTTCGACAGCGGAGTAGGTGGTTTCATCTATATCTTATTTAAGTGTACAGAAAGGAGATCTGACTATACCAATCCTAATAAATGTTTATTGAGACAGTCATGACCTGCTACAAGTCTAGAAGTTGCCACAGAGCATTTTCTTGGTACTCTTGTTGTTACATAGTCTCCCACAATTTTCCTTTTGTTTGTAATATATTATCTTCTTTAATGTTTTTATTATTTGTTGACATAATTATTCATTTTATAGAGTGATAAATTAGAGGCTCATAGGAATTTCAACTAATTTTTCTGTCTTTTTGGCTAGAAAGTCAGTTGTTTCATTATCATGTATTGCGCTAGTATCCATTTACGTATTAATCTTTTATTTAAATTAATTAACTGTTTTACGATTTTAGGGCATTCTGCAATATTTAGGTTTTTAGATGTTATATCAGATGTTATGGAAACCATTATAGGTGCTTTACAATCAATTTTATATGATGTAAAAGATTTTGTAATCTCTGAAGGTTTTGGGAGAGTAAGGTAGGGAGAAAGGATGGATGTACTTTTCGCCAACGCAAAGGAAGTCCCTGACAGGAATGCGTGACTATAGCGAATGTGTGACAGAACGCACGCTACACAGGGAGTAGAACCGTTAAGACAAACATGCTCATTATACTGAAACGGAGAAGATTTATTCACAAAAGTAGAAAGCGTGAAAATGTTTTTGAATTGCCTGATGGGAGTGTCATAGAACTACCAGGCAGGGTATTGGAATAGTATCTAAACCCCCTTGCCCCTGATTCCCCTGGGAGTTTCTTTGTTGTGGCGAACTGTAGTTTTAGGATTGTCAATGACAATGGACTAGGGTGCAACGGCTTGGTGCACAGCTGCTGGAAGATTTAAACTAAAAATAAAGGATTTTGATGTTTTAAACAAGTTCTTGGTTAGCTTGTAATAATTTTAAGGTTGATATAAAAACCTTAAAGTTACCAGTTATGCCCCCAAGCCATGCGGGAAAGCCGGTGTCCCCTCAACAGGCGTTTTCTGGGACACTAATTCCCAAGAGATCTAACCAGGGCGCTGTGATATAATGGCAATTTGTCGTAGAATTTTTCGACCCGGCGCCTAATTTCATCTTGTACATATTGGCGAGATGAGACTTCGTGGAGTAGTCTCACGGGAAAGCAGTTGTGTACGGTCCGAAGGCGGAAGCTTAGACTCGTAAAGCATGACAGGAAGTACTGAAAACGGCGTCACTTCAAGGGGACCGACATGGGGTAAAATGGTACTTCTCAAAGCGTTACCATGGCTATATCTTTGTTAGTAAAAAGCTCTCAGATAACGCACTAATTATTCTTGTGAGAGTGAGAGGGAAATTGCCGCAGTTCTCGGAACTGTGATAAGTATCACTTCAGCCAATGAAATTCACAGGAATCACAAAAGACAGATAGATGTTATGGCCACGTGGAATAATCAGTGCGTTATCTGAGAGGTTTCTATTAACAAAGACAAATGCCGGATTATACAACGAAGTCGAGGTTCCACATGCCCGATGCTACATAACCCGAATTTGCCCTAATCCAGCTTCACTCGCAAGTATTCGTCCACCCTATCCGCTGTCTGGAGTAGGTTAACCAATGTTACAGAGTTATTCTAAAAACTGATATCATTCTGGCTGGCGTTTAGGCTTCACCTTTACACAGGATTCTTCATTCGAAACCTAACGGACATTTCGCTATGTGCAAATGGATGTGCCAAAGCTAGTTTTGCTATTAAACTCCGTCAGTAAGGAATGTATAACACTCTTACCTGATAGACGATGCCAGAAATGTCGGCTAAACAACCATTATATTAGGAGAACACATTGGGATTAAGTTGGGTACTGTAATGTTTCCCATTTCATTTCCAATATTTTGTTTTAGTTGTTCCAAAGCATAAGAATCTGTCTTTAAGGTTACCCCACGCGATCTGGAGAGCGAGAGGGTCATACAGCAGCACTAATCACTTCAAACAACTTCCCTAATTTTATTCACGTACTCCTCTGCTGTATGGCTAGTAGCAGAATATTGTTGAAACCACCCGTATCATTTCTTTTCTTCTCAGTTCATGATAAAATGCCATTTCGGCATCTCTCTGCATGTACAGTATTGGACCGATTTAATAGCACAATGAGCGATTTCTTGAACGTGATGTGGATTTTCAGAAGCCCAGTATCGCGTATACTTCCTAGTAGAAGTTCTACCAGGACTAGTAGGTTCGTACCGCTCGCCGCTCCAGGTTGTGACCGACCTTCTCCTGGCATCCAAACAAGTCATAGATAAGAAACACAGCAGAGAGGCATTGAGACTGGTTGCCCAGAGAGAAAAAATGACATGAGCCATTTGTAAATGCCCATCTATTTAGATCGTTATGTGCTCTGTGTCATACAGTTACAGCTGTTTTGTAGTAATGAGTTGTATTCTACGACGAACCTTGACCTTGCTAGTAGCGGTGCGTGGTATAGCCATGCCTGACCGTTATTCGAAAGTATTCCTTTCTACCAACGAGCTCTATGTCATGCAGTTACATCTGTTTTGTAGTAATGAGTTGTATTCTACGACGAACCTTGCCCTTGCTATTAGCGCTGCGTGGTATAGCCATGCCTGACCGTTATTCGAATGTCTTCCTTTCTACCAACGTGCTCTGTGTCATGTAGTTACATCTGTTTTATAGTAATGAGTTGTATTCTACGACGAACCTTGCCCTTGCTAGTAGCGGTGCGTGGTATAGCCATGTCTGGCCGCTATTCGAATGTCTTCCTTTCTACCAACGTGCTCTGTGTCATGCAGTTACAGCTGTTTTGTAGTAATGAGTTGTATTCTACGACGAACCTTGCCCTTGCTATTAGCGCTGCGTGGTATAGCCATGCCTGACCGTTATTCGAAAGTCTTCCTTTCTACCAACGAGCTCTGTGTCATGCAGTTACACCTGTTTTGTAGTAATGAGTTATATTCTACGACGAACCTTGCCCTTGCTATTAGCGCTGCGTGGTATAGCCATGCCTGACCGTTATTCGAATGTCTTCCTTTCTACCAACGTGCTCTGTGTCATGCAGTTACAGCTGTTTTGTAGTAATGAGTTGTATTCTACGACGAACCTTGCCCTTGCTAATAGCGCTGCGTGGTATAGCCATGCCTGACCGTTATTCGAATGTCTTCCTTTCTACCAACGAGCTCTGTGTCATGTAGTTACATCTGTTTTGTAGTAATGAGTTGTATTCTACGACGAACCTTGCCCTTGTTAGTAGCGCTGTGTGGTATAGCCATGTCTGGCCGTTATTCGAATGTCTTCCTCTCTACCAACGTGCTCTGTGTCATGTAGTTACATCTGTTTTGTAGTAATGAGTTGTATTCTACGACGAACCTTGCCCTTGCTAGTAGCGCTGTGTGGTATAGCCATGCCTGACCGTTATTCGAATGTCTTCCTTTCTACCAACGTGCTCTGTGTCATGCAGTTACACCTGTTTTGTAGTAATGAGTTGTATTCTACGACGAACCTTGTCCTTGCTAGTAGCGCTGCGTGGTATAGCCATGTCTGGCCGTTATTCGAATGTCTTCCTTTCTACCAACGTGCTCTGTGTCATGTAGTTACATCTGTTTTATAGTAATGAGTTGTATTCTACGACGAACCTTGCCCTTGCTAGTAGCGGTGCGTGGTATAGCCATGTCTGGCCGTTATTCGAATGTCTTCCTTTCTACCAACGTGCTCTGTGTCATGCAGTTACATCTGTTTTGTAGTAATGAGTTGTATTCTACGACGAACCTTGCCCTTGCTAGTAGCGCTGCGTGGTATAGCCATGCCTGACCGTTATTCGAATGTCTTCCTTTCTACCAACGTGCTCTGTGTCATGCAGTTACAGCAGTTTTGTAGTAATGAGTTGTATTCTACGACGAACCTTGCCCTTGCTAGTAGCGCTGCGTGGTATACCCATGCCTGACCGTTATTCGAAAGTCTTCCTTTCTACCAACGTGCTCTGTGTCATGCAGTTACATCTGTTTTGTAGTAATGAGTTGTATTCTACGACGAACCTTGCCCTTGCTAGTAGCGCTGTGTGGTATAGCCATGCCTGGCCGTTATTCGAATGTCTTCCTCTCTACCAACGTGCTCTGTGTCATGTAGTTACATCTGTTTTGTAGTAATGAGTTGTATTCTACGACGAACCTTGCCCTTGCTAGTAGCGCAGTGTGGTATAGCCATGCCTGACCGTTATTCGAATGTCTTCCTCTCTACCAACGTGCTCTGTGTCATGTAGTTACCTCTGTTTTATGGTAATGAGTTATATTCTACGACGAACCTTGTCCTTGCTAGTAGCCCTGCGTGGTATAGCCATGTCTGGCCGTTATTCGAATGTCTTCCTTTCTACCAACGTGCTCTGTGTCATGCAGTTACATCTGTTTTATAGTAATGAGTTGTATTCTACGACGAACCTTGCCCTTGCTAGTAGCGCTGTGTGGTACAGCCATGCCTGACCGTTATTCGAATGTCTTCCTTTCTACCAACGTGCTCTGTGTCATGCAGTTACAGCTGTTTTGTAGTAATGAGTTATATTCTACGACGAACCTTGTCCTTGCTAGTAGCCCTGCGTGGTATAGCCATGCCTGATCGTTATTCGAATGTCTTCCTTTCTACCAACGAGCTCTATGTCATGCAGTTACAGCTGTTTTGTAGTAATGAGTTGTATTCTACAACGAACCTTGCCCTTGCTAGTAGTGCTGCGTGGTACAGCCATGCCTGGCCGTTATTCGAATGTCTTCCTTTCTACCAACGTGCTCTGTGTCATGCAGTTACAGCTGTTTTGTAGTAATGAGTTATATTCTACGACGAACCTTGTCCTTGCTAGTAGCCCTGCGTGGTATAGCCATGTCTGGCCGTTATTCGAATGTCTTCCTTTCTACCAACGTGCTCTGTGTCATGCAGTTACATCTGTTTTATAGTAATGAGTTGTATTCTACGACGAACCTTGCCCTTGCTAGTAGCGCTGTGTGGTACAGCAATGCCTGGCCGCTCTTATACTGCTCAAGGAAATCTGTGCGAACTTCCTAGCTCTGGTTATGACGGAGTACTTACCGAGTCGCGGAAGGGAACTGAAACCTCTGAATCTTTCAGATCTGGCGAAATCGATAAGTCTGGAACACCAGCATGTGACGTCAGTAGCTGTCCTCTTGCAGCAAACAAACAACGGTGGAATGGGGTGACTACACTGTACATCGTTAACCTGTAAATACTGTACCTTACCTGCCTTCCCAATGTTTCCTTCATTAATAACGAATAGTCTTTACAGTTTACAAGTCATTAAGGCTCTGTTTGATGTTTCTGTACTGTTCAAAATGTGTCTACTCATACAATTTTGTTGGACTGGATTGTGTTACGGAGGGGATTCGGCATGGAGTTCCAGTCTTGGTCTACCATACTTACGTCAAGTGGGACAACCCAGGAGGAAGAATGAGGCGAGAGGAGACAGAGTGCGGTGCGTCCAAGGAGTCACGAATGTAGGGTCACTACACTTTAGCAGTTGGGAACTCCTCGACAGAGCACCGACCAGGCCAGCCCGCAGAACGCAGTGCGTCCTACCGAGGAAATGCTAACCAGCAGTATATAATCTTGCCATGCAACACCGACACTTCTACCCAGAAAGAGACCACCAGATGAAAACAAATGGGTCAGGTAGGTCGAACCAGGACCTCCCGAATATGGGCCACTGACGAAACCGCCTGAGCCATTCCACTATGTCCGATCATTTTAAATTTGCTGCAGCGTCTATTGCACTCGCCTCACATACTTGCTAACTTATGACTGCTTGTGTATATTCAATTGTCATTTTAGCACTCCCCCCCTCCACCCCGATCAGGATGTGGATCTACAGAAACCAACCAGTGATCCAGGGCAACCTGCCACGGACAGTACCTCGGGAGCGATGTTGTTGTGATTCTGTTTTACTACAACTCTCTGCCCTGGATTAATATTTCACTTGTTTTTACGCCTCCATTACAGCAAGTTAATGACCAAGAACTTCACACAGCTTTCTCGACTCAATCGAATAACGGCCAAGTAATGAAAAACATTTCCAGCTAGAAATCGACTACATTATAACTACAATTCCTTTAGTGTACCTTACGCTTAGCAACAATGTTCAAGTCACATGCGTACTAGTGGCTTAAAATGGCTCAACATTTTGTCTGCAAAAACATTTGAATATCATAAAACACACTTTATTCTGTAGCGAGTGAAATGACAAGCTGTCAACTGCCATTGCAGTGCATTATGGGAGTCTTTCTTGAATACTTCATAGCACTCCCACAAGATGGGAGAAGCAAACAGAGACAAAATCATGGGTATTCCATATTTCCCCACTATTCCATAACAACCCCATAGGGGAGGGGATCCGTCCCCTTCAGCTGCCGTGGTGCGAGCGCTGCGACCCCTAGCACTCGTGGTACCTCTGACGTTACTAGAGGAACCTCGCACCGAATATTCGAGCCCCTCCCGAAGGGGAGTTTTTCGGATTGGGTTGGACTAAATAAATAAATAAATAAATAAATAAATAAATAAATAAATAAATAAATAAATAAATAAATAAATAAAATCTGAATATTCTACCCCGGCACCTAGACAACTATACCGGGGCATATATCCAAATTTTCTCTTTATTTTTCCATAAAATCCTTACAAATGTTATAATTATACAAATCTCTCAGAAAGCTACTCTACAAAAATAAAATGAAATAAAATAACAGAAATAAACACAAAAAAGCAAAAAACAAAAGAAAACAACTATAAAAATTACAAAATCCTTATTTCCTAAATCTATATCTAAATCTACTAATTCTGTAGTCCACCATGGCCTCTGCCATCACTCTCTCCCTCCGCCGCCCATGCAGTCAACTCCATTGTTAGATTATTCAATAATTCTTCCCGTCTTATCCTATTTTGTATTCTAGAACTCCTTCTTGGATCTTGTACTATTCTTCGCCCATTATCAACTCTTTCTCCTTTGAATATTTTTACCTCCCATGCTTTCTTACTTACAAAGTTAGTCAAAACTTGTAATTTATTTACCAATTGTTGATCTCGAATTATGTCATATACGATATATCCTGCTAGCGCATGCCTCTCTTCTTGTTGGTGAATTGCATATCTTCCACATTCAAATACTACATGTTCAGGATTATCTTGTTTGTTACATAATTCACATATATCATTTTCAGTTTTATTGATTTTCTTCCAATAGGTCTTATAAGGTCCGTGTCCTGTTATATAATGTATAAATCCCTTTGTTGGTTGAATAAAATTCAATTTTAGTCTCTCTTTGACGTTCTGAAAAATTTCGAACACTCTTCTACCTTCTAGACTTTCTGTCCATTCTTTTTGCCATTTATCTTTTAAACTATTTTTAATCACCCAAGATTTGTTTGTTCTGACTCCAGTTATATTATAAACTTTTTCTAAGTTTCCTTTTTTCGCCCAAAATTTTGCGCCCTTCAATCTTCGAGGGGGCAGCGTGTTCCCGACACCCGTGTGAGATCGGGTACCTCGGGCCAGGCTACGGCCGCTCGTAGGAAGCAGAGAGTTGCCTGCAGAACTAGTAGAAGGTGTGCTATATCACCGAGGTTTTTCGGTAGTCTTCCCTGCGGGGTTGACGCGCATAAGTGACGTATCCACTTCCATCCGTTTTGAGATGGGGGGGGGGGGGGCTTTTAGACTCAAGGTTTTGCCCCAAGCAAAGCGCCTCGGAGTTTTCTATCGCTCCCGGGTTGATAGAGGCCGGAGTCTTCGAACTTTCGGGTAGACCTGGCGATGAAAAATTCCATAACACCCTCCTCTCCTCTAGTAAAATAAAGGGTCATTCAGAATGAAGAAGACTTATTTTTACATTTTTTGAGAAAATTAAATTCTCAGAATTGTTTTTGTTTTAAAGGATGGAGTGATTTTGTTGAAAACCACATGGATCTTTCCCAGTGAAATGCCGATGTTCTGTTTTTTGGTGAAATGAAATACCTTTTTACATTAAAAGAAAGTAAAAAGATAAGAAGCAGATATAACAATAGTCTGTAGAATGGATACAGTAGCTCGTGTGAATGTCACCGCAAAGTTGCCTACTGGCTCTGAAAGCGTTGAACTCTTCAACAATGCCTCGACTCAATATACATAAGTATTTGGGAATATGTTCGTATAGCGAGAATCAAACGCGATAAATCAACAAGTAGTTTTGTATGCTTTACATGTGAATTTAGAGTAAAAATGTACACGTTTTACTAACACAAATTTTAAAGGCACTCTTAGGTACTTGGCGAAAAGTCGAAGAAAGTTTAGTTATGTAGTTATAGGAAGTTCAAGGACAACCTCAAACTGTAATATTACAATAACTGTTAATTGGGGAGAAACATTTGTGGTTTTAATGTATATTATTGTAAAGGAAAATACAATATGAATTATCGTGGCGTATTTTACGGTTTGTTTTTATGTTGGTAGCGTGTTTTGTTGCCTAGTAACTATAAACAAACATATAACTATTATAGAACTAGATGAACAAATATATTGTGTTAATGAAGTGTAAATTACACTGTCAGGCTGCTATCTGCTGTTTTTACCTTACTACTGTCTTTTGTCAAGTACAAAACATCGAGCTGATCGTAAAGGTTCTGTTTGTTAGCAATGTCTCAGAGCACGCAATATTAATTGTAATACGAAGATTAGCATCATATTCCAACAATAACAAAAATAAGTAGCGATAGTCAAAAACCTGGATAGAAGTTATTATTACAACAATCAGGTACAGGAGTCGGTTGTCAAATTGCACTTTTGTATCTCAACAGTTAAGGCCGTTCCTTCCACTTTATTAATTCTTTAATTACAAAAATTACACTGCTATATCAAATGATCGTTATGGAGCATTGGTAAAGTATATTGTTTAGTTAACATGCTCCTAATAAAGTTTGGGCCTGAAGTTACTCTATAACGAACTAAAAAGTCGCATGAGTGTTTTATATTTACAAGTTATACTTTTTTAAAAAATCAGCATAATTTAATTACATGCCATACAATCCATATGTTAACAAAAACCAAGAGCAAATTATAAAATACCGTATTAAATCCAAATTTTCTATCAATTTATCCAAAATAACATTCCAAATAATTATTAGATGACAGATGTAGTTTTGAAAAACAAATTAAATAAAATTTAACGCGTGTTTACATAAGTTTTGGCGTCATGTTGTATTAGCCGCAGACTAAACAATTATACCATTTTGAAATTCATGAGGTACAGAATTTAATAAATGAAAAGGAACATTAGTTGTTTTGAACTTCAGTGTCAAACATTTTGGCTTCCGAAAATATTATTACTCTATGGCAACTCATCCAAACGATAGAATTTAAATCTAGGACAGGTCTATGTCATCCTGTGTCTATCTACATCTCATAATTTTAATTTTGTTCTAATAGTTTTAGTTCAAAAGAAAATACTGTTTAATATACAGCATTTCAAACAGCGTTTTTATGTACACACTTTTAAAAATTAACTACAATACCATACGAAAGGAAAACAAACTTCATGTAACAACAGATTTAACTGCTTATGTGTTTAGAGTACACCAAATGCCACAACAAGTGGATCAAAAATATAATTGTGTAAACGTTTTGAAAAGACAGTTTCGAAAAAACTCGAATTTCAAAACAAAAAAGCATCTTTATTTGCACTTATAATCTTTAGTATACACGAATCCTTAAATATGTTTTAAATTTAAGAACTCCAATTACTTTCTAAGTTATTGAATGCAAATTTCATTATTTTCCGTTATTTATGTTATTTAGGTTTGTTATCTGTTATTTAGGTTTAGAGTGGCTGGATGGAGACCAGAAGATCCGTGGTTCAAATCCCGGCTATGGCATTGAATTTTTCAGTGTGGCTCTACCCTTTCATAGTGCGTCCTACACACGGCTAGTGTGAAAGAACAATTAATTTCTATTTATGTTAAGTTTATATGCAAGAACCCCTTAACGTAAGATTTACTGCAGTTATGTGTATTTGTTTAAGTAATTATTATTACCATCCTTATTATTCAAAGGGTATAAGCACGAGACAACTACACGTGGTGCTTCTTTATTCCTCTCAGCTGATACGGGAGCGCAAGGATACATTGCGTGTTCTTTTGTTCAAGTCTATCGATTATACCTACACATAACGATAATTTAACACTACACTACCAAAATGTTTACTTACTAACACCTTCTAAGCGAAAAGAATCTTGACTTAAAGTATCTGCAGTACTTAAGACGTTAATACACTATAAATCCAGATTGCATTAAAATTGTGTGGCGGTTTTGTCATTACATTCTCTATGCATATCCAAGAGATAAAAAAAAAATGAATAACGACTTCCTGTTGGAGAGAAGTACTCAAATGACAAGCAATAACAAATAACGGCGATTCACTACACTCACAAACATAATTGTCTTTTAGCGAGATCTATAGATTTTCTCTTTCTCTTACAGTTCGTAAGTTATACAAAAGTTATTCAGAATAAAGCAGACATTCACAGAAAAGTGAAGGTATACATTTTATTTGTTATAAAAGTGTCTAACATATGATATTTTTGAAGAAAAGCTGAACTTAACCGTGTTTTGTTTTTGAGACATGCGTAAACTCTTTGCGATAGCGACTCTATGTTTCCTGACGTAGCAGGTAAATGTTGCGAGCCAACTGTGACCAACATGCAAATTACGTTATACAGATCACTGAACTGCAGATAATTAATATCCCAATTATGTTTACTTGCATTAATGTATTCTTCTTTATCTAGTTACCCTTCCATCGATCGATCGCTTCATTCACGTCCGCGTAAACACGAAAAACAAAGTTGATTGTGTTTAAGTTCATTCCTTTCAAGATGAAACACAGATTCTGTAAAACAAACTATCCTTTACAGCGAATGTTGTCGAAACCCTTAATTTTAATGCATTTCTCTAAATTACTTTTATAGAATTGGTAAAGCGCACCACACACTAGTTATTCCATGTTATTGTTTCAATTTTCATAAAATTCTCTCAAATAGGAAGTCATTATTCATTGTTTGTCTCTTGGACATACAAATAGATTACAAAACATTTGACTATCACTTAAAGTCTGCTGCATTCCCTTATAACTAGCACAATAGTGCAATAGTACAATAAGAGATGAAATGTGTAGTGTTTAACGCCCGATTTACTACATACGGCACCGCAGGCGATGACACTGATGATTCATGAGATGAAGATGGAGCACCGGTGGAATGAGATGCCGCCCCAGCGCCGTGTTGTCCACCACAAATCTCACTGCGGTCACCTGGGATCGAACCCCAGCCGCTTTGGTGAGAGCCAAGCAGTCTAACCACTGAGCCACGGCGCGGCCTAGTACACTAAGATATTGTTTATCTTGACGTATAGTGTTTGGACAAGAGTAGAGAAAGTCCTGTGACTAACATACTACAGTTTCATTAACATCTGAATGATCCGTTTTCATCTGCAAAACCATATCAAGGATTGTTTCGCGAGAAATAAGTGACATCCTGTTTTGAGACTCTATGGATGCAAAGCATTTTTACGAAACGTCGGTCTACACGGTTCTAACACAAAAGCCGCTTGTATCAAGACTTCGACACCTCAAAAAGCGTTTCGAATGTTTCTATTGCTCTAACAAGTTCTATTAATACGTCATATTAAACGCATTTCGTACAAAAGAAACGTAACCGACCGTCCTGTTATATTGTACGACACATTTAATGGTCACATTTCAAACTGTCAGATAGCTTGGCCAGGTTTAGGCCCTCTCTAGCTGTGCAGTACAAGAGGTTGTCTAGACTTTCCTCATTCGACCGGGGATCTGCTTCATCAACACACATAAAAGGAATTCAATGCAGATATTTAGGAATGCACCGTAACATCACTCTCCATAATGACTTAGGTATCTGCAGTCCTCCAAGACTACACAACTCATTTCTACTACGCACTAAACCTCTGTTACGTCAGGTACCAACAAATCGAGACAATAGATGATTGGAAATAAAGCGACACATATGCCTAATATCATAACGTTAAAGTCTATTGGGATAACTGACGGCTAACACCCTTATAGGTTATTTGGCATAAAGCTATGTACAGAAACGGTTTTATCCATAAATTAAAAAAAAATAAAGGTATTTACAAGATAAAATGTGTGTCTTGAAGTAAATGTACGAACCAAACTAACCGACAAGTTTCAAAAGTTTCGTTTTCTCGAAAAACCTTCCAACATATTGTTTAAAATATCGGGTGCTCTCTACTGTTACGTAAAGTTCTGTGAATGTCCTCATAAGTCTTCTTTATTGTCAATAACTTTTGTATAACTAATAAACTGTAAGAGATAGACAAGCTACAACAAATGTATATCTTGTTAAAACATACAATTTATGTTAAATGCATTTTTGTGTAGAGTTAAGCACTTCCGAGATAATCGTTGTTACAGCTTTGTATTTTAAACTTGTTATACTTTTGTCAGATGGGAAGTTGTTTCACTCGCTCCCCCTCACTCTAACCCCCCCATCCCGCCGCCGCTCTCTTTCTCTTGGCCGTGCAAACAAAATGGAATGCCAAAGCCTTCTCATAGCGACCCGCTTAAGCTAAGCCTACTGCATTTCCGTTGTACCTCAAGGGAAATATGCACTAACACACTTTCACGAATGTTTATCTCGATTAACGCGAAGTACACACAAGAATACGATTTTTAACAATACGTCATGCAAAAATGAGTAGGGAAAACCGTGTAAGAGTAACAAATAAGAACCTTTTGGTGTTTAGAACACTGAAAACATGTATTTCCGGTCATATGTTGACATCTAAGTAGTGTAGAAGTTAAATACTATATACCCGATCGGTAAAGTAGTAGAATTAGTCATGAATGTATCTGAGAAACAAGATTTAAATGCAATCACCTGAAAATACCTGAAGCTTGAGATGTTTCCACCTTAATACGTGCCTCTGTGTCAAGTTTCATAACGAAAAATAACGGGAGAACGTAAAAACGTCATTCTGCTTTTTAACACAACGCTTGGCAACCAGGAATGAACAAAAGAAAGTTTCGCGTCCTCGATGTTTATAGAATAATAAACGAACGAACGAACGCATTCACAGTTAGTTTAAAGCAGGAAACAAGAGTTTCTTACCTCGTTTGTGCGTACAGCAATAGTAATCCAAGCAGAGCACGTAGCAAACACTTTATCACAGATGCACAACTCTCACCACACTGATGCCAAACCAAACGCAAGCAGCGTTACCTTTCGGTGGAGGCAGAACAAGAAAAAAGGCAGCAAAGCAACCGGTCAACTAAAGTTGTAGCCGACGAGACAAATATAATACCTGCTTGCAACGATCGAGCCGTCTCTCTCACACCACATGGCATACACAATCGCATCCTTGTCTTGCGCGCATCTCAGCCAGCCAGGCAGGCAGGCAGGCATCTGTCGCATTAACAAAACCATACTGCCAACATTCTTCCGGACAGCTGAACGCATAACGGCGAAAATCTGCTATACGTTCTAATGGTTTGTGAGGGGTTTGGTTCACGTGTTCTTTAGTAGTTTATCATTAAAACATTTTCTGTTTAGCCAAAAGAGAACATTTGCGAGCTATGACGTTAATCATTGTGAAAAACGGGTAAGAAATGGATTTATTTGGTGAAGAAGCCTCGTATAATTGTTACAGTGAATTTAAATAGTTTTTCTTCATGACGAATTTCGTGAATACGAAATATATTAGCATATTAATATACAGTTTCTGTTAATTAATAATTTAATTGTTTCAAGTAGTAAAACGGACATGTTTACTTACTATTTTAAATCAAGAAAAGATTTACTTCTTTTTTATTTTTGTTTCATAATTTTGTTTAAATATTACAGATGCATAACCTTGAAGGAGTATTACGGTGTTACTTGCTCAAAACTGTATATCCAGTGAGTAACGGAAATAGCGCATTTCAAGTACAAGGAAATTGACAGTTCCCTTAAAACATTAGAAAAAGTTTCGTGTGTCTGAAAACAGCACAACTCAATAAGTAGAGATATGTCAGTTTCGTTCACGTAAACATATTTACGAAATAAACAATACGTCAGTTGCAAAGTCAGGCAAAATCATATTCAAATTATTACAAAAACCATATATCCCGATGTCGCATTATCTTATGCAATTAGCCATTTCCGAAATATTCCTCGTTGTTGTTTTCTATTTTAAACCATTTACAATTTATATATAATTGGTATTTATCTCTTTCTTCAAGAGGAATTCGATCTTCTTTTCTTATTTCATGTACACAGAAGCTAATTACCACGATTTCAGTAGAAGTACGTCCCTATCAACCAATATAAATATTTGAAAAATAATTTTATTGCAGGTACAAGAGAATACAGTAGACTAAGTGATAGTCAAATGTTTTATGGTGTCTTTGTATGTACAAGAGATTAAAGTGAATAACGCTTCAGAAAAGTATACGTATTCGAAAATTTAAACAAATAACAATTAATGGACATGAATTGTTCTTTCAAAGTGGCCGTGTGTAGGCTAAAGTATGGAAAGATAGAGCCAGACTGAAAAATTCAATGCCATAGCCGAGATTTGAACCACGGATTTTCTGGTCTCCGTCCAGCCGCTCTAATAATTGAGCTACCCGACATGATATTAAATTCTCCAACTGACTCGTGTTTTTCCCGGTAAACCACTAGGAGTTCTCATAAACACATCAGACAACTACCTTAATGGCGACTTACTAGAGGAGAACTTAAATGGAGAACTCCTAAGTGCTTTACCGAGACAAGCACGAGTCAGTTGGAGAATTTAAAGTCATGTTGGCACGTTGGTCATAGTAGCTCAATGGTTAGAGCGGTTGGACGGAGACCAGAAGATCCGTGGTTCAAATCCCGGCTATGGCATTGAATTTTTCAGTCTATCTTTCCAAATAACAAGTAATATTTTGTCTGTTTCTTACAGTTTACCAGTTATAAGAGTTATTCAGAGTAAAGGAGACTTCTGAGTACATTCACAGAAAATTTAAGAGATGCATTTTATTGGTCACTAACATACTTTTATCCGCAACCACATGAAAAAACACATTACGCGATACTTTCGTTATTAATAGGTCGGCCTTTTACTGTTAGACATAAATGATCTCTACCAGAGTCAATACAAACAGGTCAAACAGAAGAATAACAGAACAGAACAGAACAGAACAGAAACGCCTACTCTAATATAGTGTCACAGACATTTGACTATCGATTACCTCGTAGATGTTCAATTTTTCTTTAGTTATCTTCTCGAGTTTCTTCAGGTATAAAACTTTGGTCGCCTGAATCTCTCGTTTGTTATTTTTGCATCACCATAGTTAGGATTCTTCGCTATCCAAAATCTCCAATACCATCTTACACCTAGTAAAACGTCGATTTTAAATGTTTTGTGAAACAATGTTTAATATTTGTATAATTCAAGTCGAATTTTTCTTAGGTAAGAAATAGGATTACGTATGGGGGTAGCGAGGTTTGATGTTTATTATACTAGGCGTTAATTTTTTTTCACTCGCTAATAAACATCAACTTATCTCGCAAGTCCTATAAATAACTACAAACATATAGTATATTAATGAAAAAAATAGAGCCTTATTTGATAACTTCTGGTATCCTTGAAAGCTTCAGAACTTACATACCAAGTATGGTACTTAACGGACTTCTCTTTGTATTCTTTGTACACATATATGAGCACGTTCTTTTCATAAAATGCTTTGTTTTTCGATTCAGAAAAAGACATTTCAGTTGGGAGAAGTGTATTTGAAAATGTATATAATAATAACAAGGGATGTCTGGAAAACGGTTAACTCCACATAAAAACGTTTTATTTGAAGGAAATCTGTTTAACAAATATGCTACACTTGAAACAAGTTATGCTGCTTGCATATGCGGCGCTACACAGGAAGTCCGTTTTTGCTGTAAAACGTTAATATGGAATGTGTAGTGTTTAACGCGCGCCTTTACTACATGCGACACCGCAGGCGGTGATACTGATGATACAAGAGATGAAGATGGAGCACCGGTGCAATGAGGTGGCGGGGGAAACCGGAGATTCAAGAGAAAACCCGCCGCAACGGCGTGTCACTTACCGATCTCCTGGGATCGAACCGGGACCGATGAGACTCGAGTGGTCCAACCACTCAGCCACGCCCTCCCCCTCCGTCAAAAAAATGTTAATGTACTATTTGTTCTGTTTACTCCAAGTCTGAGATTGCAATTCTTATGTACGACATGAGGCTGTTTAAGTTACGTCATTATGAAATGTGTTCAACAGTTTTTTTTTTTATTTTTTTTTTTTTTTTTACTGTTGGTTTAAGTACCATTTCATGCGCTTTGCATTTTTTTTTGGATGTGCAAACAATGTCACATATTTCTTCCTGATTGATTCTGTTGCAATGACGTTCAGTGAACTGGAACCATCAACCAAACAATTGATATCGAGTCTACACGCCACGTATCATTTTCTACCGTATGCACTTTAATCTAACCAGCGAAAATAATCTACCTTTTGTTAAAATGAGTTAATCTATACATATCACTGCTACATTTGTAATGTTATTTAACATTAGTAACAGCTTCAGCTGTAACAGCTATAAACAAAACAGATGACAGTCACGAAATTGGCGGCTACATTGAGGTTAGGGCTACAAGAAGCATACTAAAGATAAAGTGTTGTAAGTGATGAAAAAAATAAAATTGTTTTAAATGTGTTTCACAAGTTATTCAAGAGTAATCCAGATGTTACAGTGGAATACACTGCGAGTGTTGTTCATTATTCCAAATCTCGCGAAAGACCAATGACCTTCGGCACATCGCTTCCGCACGCGGAGTAATACAACACTGTACTGAACTCAGACGGTATCACGACGAGAACAGCCCCGGTTCGTCGTTTTTGAGTTCCGCTTGCCTGGTTTAGGCCAACCTGCTGACATAATTGACTCTCTGCAGATCTTGTGATATTCCCAGTATTCGTGCTTCGATAGATCGATTTCGGTCAAGGTCGATTAAAATGTTCAAGTGAGATAGATTCTCTTTCATTTGCTCTTCTAGTGTGAATTTGTCCCTACACAAAACGTTATTGAGCTGTTTTTCTACAATTTCCTGGCATTATTTAACAGATTATCGCCTATTGGTCATTAAATGTCAGTTTTTAAAACTATGACCTTAGAATAACAATAAATTAACGTACGAAATGACAAATCAAACAAAACTGAAATTACAGTATTCCATAGTTACTTGAACCTCAAAAAACGACTTATCATGTTCCTTTCTTGTAATATTTTCGGAGTGCCAACATACTTTTTTAAAAATGTGCTTTTACCACTGATTTCGTTTCATTGTTAAATCCAGGAAGTTTTCTACAATGCATAACAATTTCTCTCGATGCGTACAACTTCTAACTTACCAAACGTTCCCGTTAATTTAATACCAAATTCACAGAATATTTCCCATTCTCTACTCCACACAAGAAGTAAACACTGCACTAACCTTCTTAGCATTGTTCTGCAGCATCTGTTCCATATATAACGTCTTGTTCGTTGTTTGTTGATTTCTATTCCTTGACAACGCTGTAGGTATGCACTGTCAACTGTTTCTTCTTTACAAACATTAACACTACAAATTATTCTTTACACAAAACATTTCTCATCATGTTTGATTTTCTGGGGGGGGGGGGAATGGTTCTAACAATTTCAGTTAAACACCGTAGATAGTGTCATTATTCATGAGAAATGAAATGTGCATCTTGTATTTACATTGGAAGGTGCTGAACGTATACACCAAATTTGGTATTTAATGATCTTTTCGTTTTGGGTAATTCTGTTCTCTTACACATGGGCACAACAGATTTTGTGAGGTAAATCATTGCTGATGTACCCGCAATCAATGACTTATGATTAGTTCTAAAATCGTCTTTACGATATTCATTCATTACTTGTGATTACATGGAATAAGTATGAAGGCCAGCATGTAGCGTTCAGTTGTTAAACGTTGTAGTTGTTCAGTTTGTTTATATGACGAAATGTGTAATGCAGGCAAAATTGCTTTGACTTCGAATGTGGCAGCGGTAGTTTATTGCTTATTTGAGTTAGTGTTCGACTTATATAATGTTATATTGTACTGTTAACAGCTTGTTTATATAAACTGAAGCATAAGTATAGTGTGTGAAGTGCAGTATCAAGTTAAATAGCATTTGTGTGTGCGCGCACAATTGTGCAATGATGCTCTATAATTTTGTCCAGTTATTTCGTGTTCATGTCCTTTTCAGTTGGTGAGACTAAAGCTTTTGAGATGTATGACGTAATATGGTTGCTAAGGAAATGTTTATATGAGGTTATGTATGATACGCGTATTCCGCTTGACATTTTCCACGAAGTGCTCAGATTTATTAATAAAGGACAATGTGAAGAGGCGTACGAAAAAACGATATTAAAAGTTTGGTGGATGGAGGAAACAAAAATACGTTATTGAAATCACATTACTGGCATACCTTTCAGAGCTGGCAATAATACAAACCTTTATTGCTGTTTAATATGATAAGTAATACGAAGTTCTGATTTCTTTCTTCCCCTCCACGCTCTGATATACATATTAAAAGGTGAAATTAGAAAACATCCACGTTTCATCTTTTGTGAGGGTTATTGGCGGTGATGACGTCATTGCTGTTGCCATGGTGATTACGTTATTTATTTTCTGGCACTGATGCTAGAAACAGGTTAATTTCGCAAGCTTTAAAAAGCTCATTTTAACAATACGATTGAATAAAGTATTTATTCTCATTATGTTCAGTTTTGACGTTGTGTTATTATATTAACTACTTTATTTCACATTGTTAATATGCCGAAACAGCAGTCTCGTCTCATTGCGTGTTGTCAGACATTTAAAACACTGAAGGAATCAATAAAGGACAAGTCGCTTGTCGGAAAGATCCCCACAACGCACTGGTTTTTCCACCTCCATCTTCCGATGTTCACGTAAACCAAATGCATTTCTTTACTATACTGGATAAAAAAGTTTTGACGTGATTTCCTAAAAAATAATGCATATAATAGTTACATAAATATTATATAAAATATACAGTAAAATCAGCCCAAAACGGTTCTCTTATTTGTCGGAAACTTGGAAAACCTGAAAATAAATTTCAGAACGCAGTTATTTTCCATGTAAAATTATACTGTAAGCCTGAAAACTAACACGGGAACGGAAATACTTTTCGGAAACAGTTTACGTAAATAACCTGATTAAAATGGATTTCTTTATGTGTAATGGGATACAACATATTTTAAAAAGTGCAACTATGCGCGACTATGTTGCAGAGAAGTTCCATGAACCATAAAGTCATAAAACTGTAATCCTTCGAGGAAAAGAGAAAACAAATGCTTAGCTCTCTCAACTTTCTTCCAACACACAAGGTAAGGGTACAACTGTTTTGTAGTGTGTTCATTGTAAGTTTAGTTGTTACAAGTGATCAAGTACAAGTGGAAGAAAACTGTGAACTTTGGCGATCTTTAAAAACATAGTTTGTGTACACAAATTCTGTAAAACGAGTTGAACACGTAGAACATTATTATTTGAGGAAAAAATTAAGGTTATGGTGGATATGAAAAGAACAAACGTCCAGCTAAAGAATTAGCTGTATTGTTTAAAAGTGGGCAAAACACTGACTCTGAGGGAACAGCAGGTCATGTGAAACGTATCACAAAATGTACAGAGTATGACGAGGTAAATCGTGTTGTGTTCGAGTGTTTGTTAGTGCTCGTGCTAAAGGAATTCCCATTTCTGGATCATTACTTCAGAAAATCATGCTGTGTTCGAGTGTTTGTTAGTGCTCGTGGTAAAGGAATTCCCATTTCTGGATCATTACTTCAGACTCAAGCTTTAGAGACAACAAGAAAATTAGACAAAGACAATTTCAGAACTTCCAATGGATAACTCGAGAGTTTCAAACATCTGAATGTTGTGTGTGGTGAAACAAATGATGTTGATATACAGACAGTTGAAAACAGACAGAGAAACTAGACGGTAAACTACAATTATTGTGTGTAAGTTGTAAATATAGTACATAATACAGATCAGTCTATTGTTATTTACACTTAATTCTGTATTATTCCTTCACTATAAACTTGTATGACTATTTCGTAATTTTTTTGTATTCAAATACAACCCTCTACCGTTTTAGTGAGTTTTTACTGTACTATGTTTCATGTTTTACTGCACAATTTGCTAGCTACATCAGTGCTTTTTGAAGTTCTGAAAACGACAGAATTTAAAGAACGTCCGTTAATAAAAACTAAATGTAATTTAGTTTTCCTTTACAACTCAGTTAACACTAGGGAGACAACAACTCTCAACAATGCAAAACTCGAGTCGGCTTCCTCACGAAGCCAGCAGCCACGTCAGAACATTTGAAATGCTGTCCGAGAAGTAACTTGCTCCGCCCCGTCCAACTCTAATTCTTCCCACATACTCCAGTCCAGCGGATCGATATGCCGACCAGGTTTTTAAAATCTTTGTTCACGCAAGACGATCACTGACGTGCACACGACATGCTGGAGCCTTCCACCATCGCACCGACAAATGGAGCGGTGGGGGGGGGGGCGTAATCAGATGATGAATGAGTACAGAGTACACAGAGCTTAGTTACTAGACATTCATCTTTCAGAATAAGGTAAAACCTTATTACCCTGACTGAGATTAAAACTCGAGACCTCTTTGACGTGAGAGAGACACGCTATAGTGTCGACCCTCCCCGGGGAGCCACAGACCTTCCCCAATCAAAGGTTTACAGAGTACAAATTCCTTTCTGAAAATTCGCCGATAATAAGCAATCTGAGAGATGAAGTAAAATAGAGGGACAGGTGGGTCGGGGGAATCGAACGCTGACCTACCACAGCCACTACTGTCTCAGACATCTCATTCAATAATGAAAACATAAGACAGTTCAGCTGAAGTCTGTTTCATTGCCATGTCATTATTTCACCTCAATATATTGCCTGACAATAACAGAACTAATACATCTACAATGTTCTTATCGACAAATAATTCAGTTAAAACCTATAGAGCACAATTAGTGTTGAATACCTTTAACTAGAGTTTTCTGGTTTTAATTTAAATAATTTATTAATTTATATTTTTATCTTTGCCATACAAAGACATCACAAAACATTTGACTATCGCTTTAAGTCATGAAGCAGATAGAGTAATAAGCGTAGAGAAAGTCATGTACCGTAACACGTCAGGTTTATTAAAGTTTCTGTTGATTGTGAATGGACCGCAATTCGATAAAACGTATGGAAAATGTCGTTACCTTGAACTACTTGTCGGTTTTAGCGATTCTGCTCAAGACCACGTGGATCCTTGATCCGGTTTACAGACATAGCGAGTGGTCACCGAGAAATTTTGTTTAAATAACCACAGCCTCACAAAATATTCCTATAATCCATGATTATATTTACTTAATTATTTTCTGCTCTGTTATCGTTAGTAATGTCTACTGTTGTACACAATATTTACGTGCGATCGTCAAACAAACACATATCTCAATAATGATTCAGAGATCTAAGGCTACTCTTTAGTGCTGTTTTTGCTGTACAGTCACACGAAGACCCTTGACACACTACAAGCATCGCCTCTCCACTCAGACGTTCGCTGACCCACACCGCCTCAACTAAATGGAGAAAGTACACAATTCACATACTTTTGCTAATAACTTAAAACTTAACACTAATTTCCTATTTGTCACTACTAAATACCAATCTACGTAAAGTACTATTGCTAACGTTGTTGAACTATACTTACAGTTGTATTTAAAGGAGCCACATAAAACAAACAAAAAAAAATGAACTTTTCTTCACACGCTACAGAGACTTCACGTAACAAAATCTGTCAGTGCTTCCTAACTAACGAAGAGTCCCGATTGCTTCCGGAAACCTACGAAGTATGGTATTCAAGGTTAAGAGTATTGAGTATTTAAGTTAATTGATGGAAATTAATCATTTCTTTACACTAGCCGTATACAGGCTAAGGTATTTGATTGATAGTCACGGCCGGGGTTTGAACCACGGATCTACTGGTTTCCGCTTCCGTCATGTCGACTATCAATTTTAATGCATTGTGTATCAGATCATGTTTTAACTGTTATTAACTTGATTAAAAAGATTCACGACTGTAAAGAAATATTTTAAATAAATTTATTGCATATTTTAGAGGACACATTTAATACCAAATTAACTTGAAACAGATAGTGAAGCTGAATTTGAATGTAAGTAAACACTGTAGAGAAATAAAGGAATATTCCAGAAAATTATTAAAATAATTATAAATAAGCCTAAAGAATAAGACCTGAAGCTTTCCTGGCGACGAATATGCTCAAGTTCTCGGGAAGCAAGAAAAAATGGAAATTCGTCGACTTAAGAAGCAAATATCAATAGAGCTTGATAATCAAGTTAAGTAGTTACATTTCTTTGACACAATTTTCTATACTCACGCCATCTCCTGACCTGGCATATAATTTACTGAAAAGTCTTTTGTTCAGTAATATGAATTTTGATGGTGTTTTGTCTTTGTTTAAATCCAGTGTTTCATTTGTTGTTATAACATTTTATAAATATCCTGATGATGGGAGAGATGTACACTCCCAGAACGTCGATTTCTAATCGTCTTTTCACCTGTCTTGCTTCCCGAAAACCAAGGAGAGCTTCAGGTCTTATTCTTTAGGCTTATTTATAATTATTTTAATAATTTTCTGGAATATTCCTTTATTTCTCTATAGTGTTTACTTATATTCAAATTGAGCTTCACTATCTGTTTCAAGTTAATTTGGTATTAAATGTGTCCTCTAAAATATGCAATAAATTTATTTAAAATATTTCTTTACAGTCCTGAATCTTTTTAATCAAGTTAATAACAGTTAAAACATGATCTGATACACATTGATAGAGTCGGCATGACGGAAACGGAAAACCAGTAGATCCGTGGTTCAAACCCCGGCCGTGACATTGAATTTTTCATGTTCACTATCAGTCCAAATAAATCATTGTTTGGCATGAATGTTCTCTTCTTGTTCTTTTTCTCCTGAAATTCTTGGTAAAACAGCGCTTCTAGCACTTCATTGCCCCTTTTCACGACTGGTCTATAATAACTATAGTTCAAGGGGACATTTCTTAGTAAGTAACAATTTTCAATAATACAAAATTTAAATTGAAAGACACGCCGTTATGTTAATAAAAGCGAGTATTGACTTGTAAATTGCAATGTTTCGATTATTTCAGGATGAATGTGGTGATCTTTAGCGGATCGCCAGTTTGTATTCGAGGCTTGCATTAGCAAAATTGTTACAATTAACGATGCCAGTGAAGCATAAATATGATGATGCATAATGGATTTAGAGGGTCTCTCTCTCTCTCGCATTGTGCTGCTGGGTAGAGTAATTGTTTCACAGGCCGTCACATCTGTCCACTTGATCAATGTGCCTGCCCTACATTTTTGTGGCCCGGAGTTCGATGTGAACCTCAGCCATAGGGCAATAACTTACAGATGCATTACACTGTACCCAACTCTCACATGACTTTCTCTACTCTTGTACAAGCATCATGTACTTCAAGGTAAACATCTTACTGTAGGTACAAGTAATTAAGGTAGACAGTATTTCGTAAAATGTGCTGGAAATGAAGGTAATTTCTCTTTTTTTAGACATTTTTAATATTATTTACGTCATGAAAATTCGTCTTCTACTCGTTATAATTAGATCAATGTATTAAGATGTAAGAAATATTTTCAGTAGCTCAGTGGAGAAATGAAATTGGAACTGCGTTTTTAATTAATGGTTAGTGTTTAACCTCTGTAGTTCAAAACCGGGCGTTGAGGCTTGTTTATCAGCGTGGACACTGGCTTCACTTCCCTCCCGAAGGAACCATGCTTATTTAGTATTTGTATATATCCTTCTGCCCGATGTCGTGAACCAGTCACTACATGCTGAAGGCAGTTCAGACAAAAATCCTCTCAGTACTGGTACTTGGGAAGCGCTGAAGTTAATGTGCGTTCTCGAACAAATTCGCTGCCGAAACAACGAAAGAGGATGAAAGGTGTGAGATGCAGGGTCTGGGAACCGATTGGACTAAAGTACGCACGGAGCTCCAAACTTCATCTAATGTACTGTCGCCAAGCACTGTTTTGCTGCTGCCGACTCGTGCGTACGCGAACGCCGAGAGAGAGAGAGAGAGAGAGAGAGAGAGAGAGAGAGAAGCGGGGAAAGAAAGAGACGGAAAGTGCGCAAAGCCACGCCCAGGCACGCTAGCGCTGAGCCTTGCCGAGAGGGAAAGAGGCAGAGATAGTCTGGAATTTCTCGCTGTGTCGTGAAAGGCCGTGAAGCTTCGGCAACTTTCGAGAAACAATGCCTCGGGTATAAATGAGCGACAAGGAGGTTTGCTAGTCAGATGACTTCCATGCGTGGAGGATGAAATTAGGCGCCGGGCTACAAAACTATACGCCAATTTACCATTACATAGAAGTGCCCTGGTTAGGTCTCTTTGTGATTATGATCTAACTAAACGTCGACTTCGACTTTTCCGGGTGCCCTGCATGGCTTGCCGGCATCCGAGATAACCATGGACCAAATCCACCAGCAGCAAAAGCTGAGCTATTATATAATCCAACCAAGAGTTGTTTGGCCTCAAAACTATCCAAAACAAATCAACTTTAATCCACTTCATCGTCAGGGTGCATCAGGCATAACATCCTATCTTCCTTAGAGTAATATACTATCTCAAGTCTTACCACCATCCTAATACAATAAATAAAAATCCATCCTTAACTATCCTAAAAAAAGAAAATCCTTCCTGCGGTAAAACCCAATACTGGGTGGGCACGCAGCAAAAATCTTCGTGCTAAACAGAGCCTGTCAGTACCTTGCGTGCTAGTCAATGGACAGTTGCTAGTGAACTGTTAATCGTGTGTGTGCAGAAATTTGAAGTGTACCGCAAATAATTTTTGTTTGTTTACGTGTGGTGAAGCAACGAGCGACCTTGTAGACTGCGTTTGTGTATGACACGTCTTTTATTACTGTCGGGGTTGTACATCCCGAGAGAAGGGAGCTGGGACCCTACCATTGACCAGTTGGAAACTCCTGGGCAGTTTAGCACAAGCGCTATCCGGAAACGGACCCACCAGACTGGCCCGGGGACCGTCCTACCGGAGGGGGAAGTGTTTAACAGGAGCACATCATCCTGCCATATCGCTCCGCGACATCCGCCGACACTTCTACCTTGAAAGAGACCACCAAATGAGGTAATGTGAAATGATAATGGAGATGAAATGGAGGGACAGGAAATTCCGGGGATGTAATTAACCTGGCGACCCTGGAAGGCCCTCGGCTACGGGAATGGAACCCTGAGTCATGTCGGTCGGTTTGGGAATCCAACCCAGAACTGCTATATAAAGACCAAGTTGTGTGGGGACGTCACGATCCTGAAGGAAAACAAGTCAGCACAGTTTGGAACTCGCCAGGTTCTCCAACAACAAAAAAGGCAAAAGTTGTTCCATCTGCAGGGAAAGTGATGGTGACTGTAATGGAATGATTTACCAGCAAGCAGTTCCACCCCCCCCCCCCCCGCTCCGCACTACTGTTACAGCAGCATACTACACGTCAGTATTGGCTACACTGAGGAAGCACATTGCAAGGAAACGACCAGAGCTTTCTCGGACTGGGTGACGACTTCATCATGACAATGCACTGCCTCACGTCGCAAATCAAGCCATGCAGTTTCTAGCTCGATTCAACGTTACCTGTGTACCACATCCACCTTATACCCCGATCTTCCACCCTGTGACTTCCCATCACTAAAGGCAAAGATTAGGCGTATTCGATTTGAGAACTCTGAAGCAGTGCTCAAGTAAAGTGAAGTCTGCAGCACGTGTTCAAGGACTGGCACAGACGTTATAAAAAGTGCACTGAAGTGGGAGGAGATCATGTAAACATTGTGGCGAAAAAATCAGTCTGCCTTGTTGATCAGTCCTCGTAATAACTTCGTTGATACAGGAGTTAGAATGAGAAACAGAAAGAAGGTTAGACCTGGTTTGACTGTTCTGTTGCTAGAGGTCAGCGTACCAGCTTCATTAATAAACAAAACATTTACCACACTTTTATCAACTTCCTTCGGTTTATTAGGTACAAATTCTGCAACTATCAATTCTAAACTTAATTTCCGCTGAGCCAGAAACTTGAGACATACTTAGGTATTTACGTGGTCTAGTATAACAAGAAGTATTGGTTTACCATTTGGAAATGGAACATAACACCTCAGTTTGTACTTGACAAAAGACTACACTATCGCGTTCGTGTGTCACAGAATATGATCACATAAATATGATATACTTCTGTGATAACGTTTTATTCCCCGTGAGACATTAATACAGAAGTCCTGAGTGTACTGCCCGCAGGATGTAGAACAAATGACGTGAGGAAGAAATTAAAAGCTAAAATATAGCAGAAAAAAGTAATTTATTATTATTTTAACTACTAATTGCTGCTTTTGCTGCGTCTTTGTTACTAATACTTGAAAATGTAACATTATTTACTATTATTTGTGAAATTGTCATTTGAGGTCAATTTTTAGGTTAGGTCACATTGCGACATGAATGGAATAAAAAGTTAAACAGTTATTTATATAACTCTATACCTAGTGCCACAATAAAAGATTATAGAAGTATTATATACAACATTTTATGCATTAAATACGTAAACATAACTAGTAAATTTACTAAATGCAAAGCTATAATGTATCAGAGATGTATGACGTAATATGGTTACTAACGAGATGTATATAGAGGTTATGGTAAAAGGATAGAAAACGTGGATTGTCTTGTGTTTGACATTTTAAACGAAGTGTTGAGAATTTATTAATTCCTCGTAGTTAACCTGGCGCCCGGAAAAGCCCCCGACTACGGGAATCGACCCCGGACACAGAGTCATCCCGGTCGGTTTAGGAACCCAACCCAGAGCTGCTATATAAGGGCCAAGTTGTGTGGTAACATAATTACAAAACCGCCGTCCTAACACTGGACTGTTTTATGAATGAGTTCTAGCTTATGAATATTCCTGCATTACTTTGTTAGCAACCGGTTTTTAAAACGTCATATGTAGTATTGGTTCTGTACACGTATGTTTGTGTCTGTCTTTCTCTCCACCTATACGCTTACATAGCTGATGTTAAAAGTGAATATTTTGTAAAAGAATATGTTATTTTAACTTCTATTAAAGCTAATATTTTCAATGTAAAGCCTAGAGAGTCAATGCTGGTTTATCAGGAAGTTTGCTGCCTGCTAACATTAAATTGAAAAGAAGTGAAGAAGAAGAAAGCTGCAGTTCCTTGTTCCGCCCCGGCACGCAGTTTATCATTCCTCTCCCCTAACCCGTCCTTTGTCCTATCCCCTTCCTGGAGGAGCACAAATGTAAATGAGGCGCCTTCTTGCCACATCTAGCACAATGCAGCTCCACTACGCCACGTTATTGACAGACAAATTATACAAATATTTGCAACAAAAAACTTCACTTATCTTAAGAAAAGATGAAATTCCTAATAATAAAAAATCTGGTATTAATCAATTTAATTGTTTAGATTGTGATCAGGTTTACATTGGAAAGGCAAAACGTAATTTAGAAATCAGAACGAAAGAACCATTTCGTGACATTAAGTATAAACAGACTGATAAATCGGCCGTAGCAGATCATTTTTGGTCATTTAACCATGAAATAAATCCTGAAGTTAAATTATTAAAACGATTAAATGTCCCGATAGATTTAATGGTTTGGGAAAAGATTTATTTTAACAAAACAAACATCGCATAATGAATTTTGAAATACTGGCAGTCGATTCTGTTTTTAAATTTTGTTTTGATAGATAGAGTCAACATGAAAAATTCAATGCCATGGCCGGGATTTGAACCATCCTCTCCCTCTAACCATGTTGACTCTGTTTATCAAACACCTTGACCTATATACGGTTAGTATGAAGATATGATTAATTTCCATCAATTAACTAAAATCGTGTAATGAATTTTGAAATACTGGCAGTCGATTCTGTTTTTAGGTTTGTTTCGCTTTCATATTTTGGTAGTACTGGAAAAAAACATAGTAACCTGTGCTAGTATCCCTGACGAAGAAGTTTGATGACTGAGGATGCGGACGAATGTTTGTGAAATCGATCTCACCAATTAATAAGAAACATTTACAACTTTTCTTAATATTAAGTGAAGTTTTTTTGTTGCAAATAGTTGTATTTGTGTAATATTTATTGCTTCACTGTATCTAGCTTCATGTTTTACGTAATTGACAGTCAAATGTTTATATGCACAATCGTGACAGAAATGTAATACTGATACACAAATTCTAGATCATGTAATAAATTAGACTGGACTTGACTACGCTACGGAGCGGATTCGGTACTTGGTCTGTTGTACTTATACCCCCAAGTGTGGCAGCCCCGGGAGGAAGGATGAGGCGAGGGAAGACAGAGAGTGGCCGTCCAAAGGAGCCACGACAGACAGAGGGCAGAGTCTCTACTACTGATCAGTTGCAAACACTTCGGCCTTCCATCACACTATGGTCCACCAAGCCGCGTTCGGAGGCCGTATACAACCGGATGAGGAAGTGTTTACCAGGATGAAGATACTTAGTATATTTAAGATTTGTTCGGAAGAACTGAACATTTAAGTAAGGATAGCTGGTGGTCAGAGGAACAGAGAACGTTGATAGAATAAGGATGGGGGATATATGGCAGGAGGGAGACAGAAATGTAAAGGGTTTTTGGACAATGATTAAGAACAGGGTAGAGGACACTGTCAGACAAGTGACGTGGGGAAACCTGATGAGTAGGAAATAACTAAATGTATATCTGAAAATGAAGGGAGAGTGGGGAAGGGAAACATATAGACTAGCAGATAGATATGAGAGGGAGGGTTTAGCTTGGTTAAGGACAGGAGCCATATTCACCAAAGGAGTCCATTATATGTGAACACAAAATGAACATACGACATAAGAAGTGGAACGTCAGGAAATAGAAAACTGCAGGAAATTAATATGGGATAATAAAGGGGCTTATGTAGTATAAAGAGTGATTTATGTAGACCTGACACATTTCTTCCATTAATTGTTTCAAAACGAATTTTGCTAGCGATAACTTATTATACCTAAACTGTAGAGGAATTATGGGAGATTATTTACCTCTATAGGAAATGTTGAAAATGTTCTCCGTCCTGCATAAAGCAAACTCAACACGTTGTTTCATGTTACTGGCCACTCGTTGGAGGACTCTGTTGTCAATAGCTTGAATCTCCTGTGTGAGGTTGTGCTTCAGATCGTCTAATGTCTGGGGACGTGTGATGTAAACCCTGTCTTTTAAGTAACCTCCATAGAAAGAAGTCTGGTGATGTTAAATCCGGAGATCTCGGTAGCCACAGGTTCCTGGAAATTATCCGGTCGTCAAAGAAACTTGCAATTACTTCCATGGATTCATTTGATGTATGGCATGTAGCGCCATCTTGCTGAAAATAACCTCGACTCAGCCCTTCATCGTCCAGTTGCTCAAAAAACTCCAAGAAAATCAGTCGGTACTCTGAGTGTTCACAGTGTTCATAGATGACATGTGGATTTTCCATGGCCAAATGGCATGTGTTCTGTGAGTTTACATAACCGGATAAATGAAACCAGGCTTCATCTGTGAACCATGTGATAGACAATATGGCAGGAATTTGCACAATGAACATCTGAAACCAACGAGAATAGTTCAATCTTTTATCCTTATCTGGTTCCTGTAGCTGATGACCAACCGTAACCCTATATAGCTTTATGCAGCTTTCTGACACATTGAGTAGGTGTACCCTGTCTCCTGCGACAAACGTCTTTGACTACTCCAGTCGTGCTCTTACTTCAACAACTGTAGAAAGTCTAGATGAACGATGCTTACCTTTTTCACTCACCAGAGATTCAGTTGTTTACCAGTCCCAGTATTGTGTTTCTTTTGGGAGGATTGCGAACACCAAATTCTCTCTGTTATGTCCTTTGAGTAGCTATAATTAAATTGGTAATTCAGTATTGCTTCACAAGGAAGAGTAGTTGATTTAATGTGTACTGCATTTTCAAGTTGACTAGAACAAAATGTCGAAAACAGCTGCCAACTATAGCAGTTAGGAATAAAACATAAACATCTGCGCATCTAGTGACAAGGAATCGAAACTCCAGAACACACTGCTTAATTTGGTGATAAAACCAGTTGTTGAAAGAATTCCCAACGGAAAAATTAAAGACAGAAATGTGAAATCGTTCTGTATATAAAAATGCTTGGGTTGAAAGGAGAGAGAACAATAAGGGAGGTGGGGAAGTATATGACAAAATCAAAGAGAAATGGATGAGAAAGGTATGGGAGTTAAGAGCTACAGAAACAGAGGACACAATGTTGCGTAAGTTGTAGAATACAGGTAAACAACGAGGGAGCCCATAAACACAAGCAGCTGACAAACCTATACTTAGAATAGGAAGGGGAGGTATTTTCGTGACATAGGCAACTTCGTGATAATTTTTAGAAGGGATATCACAGATAAACCAGTTGGTGTTAACTCGTCTTTCACTGTTGGTAGTTGACATATTTGTTCCTAGAGCTCAGGTGCGTCAACACCAACTGGTTTCTCTGTGACATCCCTTCGAAAAAGTATTACAATCTCGTTTAGAGTGAGTAACCTGGATAAGGTTTTTCCGGGGGTTTCCCTTATCCTGGTAGAGGAATGTCGAGTAACTCTAAGCTCCATGGACCTTGGATTCATTTGAGCCTCATTTCATTCACCGTCCGATGTGACAAAGTTGGAGGACGTAAACTGGAAAAAAAAGTATCACGGAATTACCTATGTCACGAAAATACCTCCCTTTACTCTAATTGGAAAATTGTGATTAGAGTAGTAAGAAAGTATTATCTTTATCTTTTATTTACGTCCTCCAAGGTTAAGTCATATCGGACGATGAATGGAATGGGTGAAATGATGCTCAAATGAGCCCAGGTTCCATAGAGCTTAGAGTTACCCGACATTCGTCTTTCAGGATAAGGGAAAACCCTAGAAAAACCGCATCCAGGAAACTCGCCCTGACCAAGATTCGAACTCGGGACCTCTTGAACGTGAGGCAGACACTCTACCACCACGCTATCGAGGCGGGCGGTATTATGTACCTAAATACTAATAAAATAAACCTTAGCATTACATCCTGCCATACAACACCGGGACACCAGCCGACACTTCTATCCTTAGAGAGACCACCAGATGAGAGATGATGTGAAATGCTAATGAAGATGAAAGGAAGAGACAGGAAATTCGGGGGATGTAATTAACCTACCCAGCATTCGCCTAACGACCCGGAAAATCCCCCGAAAAACTCCATGGGTCACTGTAATCAAACCCGGACCTCCCAAATGTGGATCACAGACGAAACCCCCTCGGTTAATAAATTAGTGGATGCATCTACTCCAAAACAGAAGAGCTACCACGGAGTGAAACTGTGATAACGCGACATCATTGTCCGCCAGAGCACTTCCATCGAATGAAGCTTTTTCCTACACCCAAATGCTTGTTGTGTAGTGAGAATGTGGTCATAGACTGAGAGCACTTTGGGATATTCACTACACCCAACTGCTTGTTGTGTAGTGAGAATGTGGTCATAGACTGAGAGCACCTAGGCATATTCACTACACCCAAATGCTTGTTGTGTAGTGAGAATGTGGTCATAGACTGAGAGCACCTAGGGATATTCACTACACCCAACTGCTTGTTGTGTAGTGAGAATGTGGTCATAGACTGAGAGCACCTTGGGATATGCGCTACACCCAACTGCTTGTTGTGTAGTGAGAATGTGGTCATAGACTGAGAGCACTTTGGGATATTCACTACACCCAAATGCTTGTTGTGCTGTGAGAATGTGGTCATAGACTGAGAGCACCTAGGCATATTCACTACACCCAAATGCTTGTTGTGTAGTGAGAATGTGGTCATAGACTGAGAGCACCTAGGGATATTCACTACACCCAACTGCTTGTTGTGTAGTGAGAATGTGGTCATAGACTGAGAGCACCTTGGGATATGCGCTACACCCAACTGCTTGTTGTGTAGTGAGAATGTGGTCATAGACTGAGAGCACCTTGGGATATTCACTACACCCAACTGCTTGTTGTGTAGTGAGAATGTGGTCAAAGACTGAGAGCACCTAGGCATATTCACTACACCCAACTGCTTGCTGTGTAGTGAGAATGTGGTCATAGGCTGAGAGCACCTTGGGATATTCACTACACCCAACTGCTTGTTGTGTAGTGAGAATGTGGTCATAGACTGAGAGCACCTTGGGATATTCACTACACCCAAATGCTTGTTGTGTAGTGAGAATGTGGTCATAGGCTGAGAGCACCTTGGGATATTCACTACACCCAACTGCTTGTTGTGTAGTGAGAATGTGGTCATAGACTGAGAGCACCTTGGGATATTCACTACACCCAACTGCTTGTTGTGTAGTGAGAATGTGGTCAAAGACTGAGAGCACCTTGGGATATTCACTACACCCAACTGCTTGTTGTGTAGTGAGAATGTGGTCATAGACTGAGAGCACCTTGGGATATTCACTACACCCAACTGCTTGTTGTGTAGTGAGAATGTGGTCATAGACTGAGAGCACCTTGGGATATTCACTGCACCCAACTGCTTGTTGTGTAGTGAGAATGTGGTCATAGACTGAGAGCACCTTGGGATATTCACTACACCCAACTGCTTGCTGTGTAGTGAGAATGTGGTCATAGACTGAGAGCACCTTGGGATATTCACTACACCCAACTGCTTGTTGTGTAGTGAGAATGTGGTCATAGACTGAGAGCACCTTGGGATATTCACTACACCCAACTGCTTGTTGTGTAGTGAGAATGTGGTCATAGACTGAGAGCACCTTGGGATATTCACTACACCCAACTGCTTGTTGTGTAGTGAGAATGTGGTCATAGACTGAGAGCACCTTGAGATATTCACTACACCCAACTGCTTGTTGTGTAGTGAGAATGTGGTCATAGACTGAGAGCACCTTGGGATATTCACTACACCCAACTGCTTGTTGTGTAGTGAGAATGTGGTCATAGACTGAGAGCACCTTGAGATATTCACTACACCCAACTGCTTGTTGTGTAGTGAGAATGTGGTCATAGGCTGAGAGCACCTTGGGATATTCACTACACCCAACTGCTTGTTGTGTAGTGAGAATGTGGTCATAGACTGAGAGCACCTTGGGATATTCACTACACCCAACTGCTTGTTGTGTAGTGAGAATGTGGTCAAAGACTGAGAGCACCTTGGGATATTCACTACACCCAACTGCTTGTTGTGTAGTGAGAATGTGGTCACAGACTGAGAGCACCTTGGGATATTCACTACACCCAACTGCTTGTTGTGTAGTGAGAATGTGGTCATAGACTGAGAGCACCTTGGGATATTCACTACACCCAACTGCTTGTTGTGTAGTGAGAAAGTGGTCATAGACTGAGAGCACCTAGGGATATTCACTACACCCAACTGCTTGCTGTGTAGTGAGAATGTGGTCATAGACTGAGAGCACCTAGGCATATTCACTACACCCAACTGCTTGTTGTGTAGTGAGAATGTGATCATAGACTGAGAGCACCTAGGGATATTCACTACACCCAACTGCTTGTTGTGTAGTGAGAATGTGGTCAAAGACTGAGAGCACCTTGGGATATTCACTACACCCAACTGCTTGTTGTGTAGTGAGAAAGTGGTCATAGACTGAGAGCACCTTGGGATATTCACTACACCCAAATGCTTGTTGTGTAGTGAGAATGTGGTCATAGACTGAGAGCACCTTGGGATATTCACTATACCCAACTGCTTGTTGTGTAGTGAGAATGTGGTCAAAGACTGAGAGCACCTAGGCATATTCACTACACCCAAATGCTTGTTGTGTAGTGAGAATGTGGTCATAGGCTGAGAGCACCTTGGGATATTCACTACACCCAACTGCTTGTTGTGTAGTGAGAAAGTGGTCATAGACTGAGAGCACGTAGGGATATTCACTACACCCAACTGCTTGTTGTGTAGTGAGAATGTGGTCAAAGACTGAGAGCACCTAGGCATATTCACTACACCCAACTGCTTGTTGTGTAGTGAGAGTGTGGTCATAGACTGAGAGCACCTTGGGATATTCACTACACCCAACTGCTTGTTGTGTAGTGAGAATGTGGTCAAAGACTGAGAGCACCTTGGGATATTCACTACACCCAACTGCTTGTTGTGTAGTGAGAAAGTGGTCATAGACTGAGAGCACCTTGGGATATTCACTACACCCAACTGCTTGTTGTGTAGTGAGAATGTGGTCATAGACTGAGAGCACCTTGGGATATTCACTATACCCAACTGCTTGTTGTGTAGTGAGAATGTGGTCAAAGACTGAGAGCACCTAGGCATATTCACTACACCCAAATGCTTGTTGTGTAGTGAGAATGTGGTCATAGGCTGAGAGCACCTTGGGATATTCACTACACCCAACTGCTTGTTGTGTAGTGAGAAAGTGGTCATAGACTGAGAGCACGTAGGGATATTCACTACACCCAACTGCTTGTTGTGTAGTGAGAATGTGGTCAAAGACTGAGAGCACCTAGGCATATTCACTACACCCAACTGCTTGTTGTGTAGTGAGAGTGTGGTCATAGACTGAGAGCACCTTAGGATATTCACTACACCCAACTGCTTGTTGTGTAGTGAGAATGTGGTCATAGGCTGAGAGCACCTTGGGATATTCACTACACCCAAATGCTTGTTGTGTAGTGAGAATGTGGTCATAGGCTGAGAGCACCTTGGGATATTCACTACACCCAAATGCTTGTTGTGTAGTGAGAATGTGGTCATAGACTGAGAGCACCTAGGCATATTCACTACACCCAAATGCTTGTTGTGTAGTGAGAATGTGGTCATAGACTGAGAGCACCTTGGGATATTCACTACACCCAAATGCTTGTTGTGTAGTGAGAATGTGGCCATAGGCTGAGAGCACCTTGGGATATTCACTACACCCAACTGCTTGTTGTGTAGTGAGAAAGTGGTCATAGACTGAGAGCACCTAGGCATATTCACTACACCCAACTGCTTGTTGTGTAGTGAGAATGTGATCATAGACTGAGAGCACCTTGGGATATTCACTACACCCAACTGCTTGCTGTGTAGTGAGAATGTGGTCATAGACTGAGAGCACCTTGGGATATTCACTACACCCAACTGCTTGTTGTGTAGTGAGAGTGTGGTCACAGACTGAGAGCACCTTGGGATATTCACTACACCCAAATGCTTGTTGTGTAGTGAGAATGTGGTCATAGACTGAGAGCACCTTGGGATATTCACTACACCCAACTGCTTGTTGTGTAGTGAGAATGTGGTCATAGACTGAGAGCACCTTGGGATATTCACTACACCCAACTGCTTGTTGTGTAGTGAGAATGTGGTCATAGACTGAGAGCACCTTGGGATATTCACTACACCCAACTGCTTGTTGTGTAGTGAGAATGTGGTCATAGACTGAGAGCACCTTGGGATATTCACTACACCCAACTGCTTGTTGTGTAGTGAGAATGTGGTCATAGACTGAGAGCACCTTGGGATATTCACTACACCCAACTGCTTGATGTGTAGTGAGAATGTGGTCATAGGCTGAGAGCACCTTGGGATATTCACTACACCCAACTGCTTGCTGTGTAGTGAGAATGTGGTCATAGACTGAGAGCACCTAGGGATATTCACTACACCCAACTGCTTGTTGTGTAGTGAGAATGTGGTCATAGACTGAGAGCACCTAGGGATATTCACTACACCCAACTGCTTGTTGTGTAGTGAGAATGTGGTCATAGACTGAGAGCACCTTGGGATATTCACTACACCCAACTGCTTGTTGTGTAGTGAGAATGTGGTCATAGACTGAGAGCACCTAGGGATATTCACTACACCCAACTGCTTGTTGTGTAGTGAGAATGTGGTCATAGACTGAGAGCACCTTGGGATATTCACTACACCCAACTGCTTGCTGTGTAGTGAGAATGTGGTCATAGACTGAGAGCACCTTGGGATATTCACTACACCCAACTGCTTGTTGTGTAGTGAGAATGTGGTCATAGACTGAGAGCACCTTGGGATATTCACTACACCCAACTGCTTGTTGTGTAGTGAGAATGTGGTCATAGACTGAGAGCACCTTGGGATATTCACTACACCCAACTGCTTGTTGTGTAGTGAGAATGTGGTCATAGACTGAGAGCACCTAGGGATATTCACTACACCCAACTGCTTGTTGTGTAGTGAGAATGTGGTCATAGACTGAGAGCACCTTGGGATATTCACTATACCCAACTGCTTGTTGTGTAGTGAGAATGTGGTCATAGACTGAGAGCACCTTGGGATATTCACTACACCCAACTGCTTGTTGTGTAGTGAGAATGTGGTCACAGACTGAGAGCACCTTGGGATATTCACTACACCCAACTGCTTGTTGTGTAGTGAGAATGTGGTAATAGACTGAGAGCACCTAGGGATATTCACTACACTCAACTGCTTGTTGTGTAGTGAGAATGTGGTCATAGACTGAGAGCACCTTGGGATATTCACTACACCCAACTGCTTGTTGTGTAGTGAGAATGTGGTCATAGACTGAGAGCACCTTGGGATATTCACTACACCCAACTGCTTGTTGTGTAGTGAGAATGTGGTCATAGACTGAGAGCACCTTGGGATATTCACTACACCCAAATGCTTGTTGTGTAGTGAGAATGTGGTCATAGGCTGAGAGCACCTTGGGATATTCACTACACCCAACTGCTTGTTGTGTAGTGAGAATGTGGTCAAAGACTGAGAGCACCTAGGCATATTCACTACACCCAACTGCTTGTTGTGTAGTGAGAATGTGGTCAAAGACTGAGAGCACCTAGGCATATTCACTACACCCAAATGCTTGTTGTGTAGTGAGAATGTGGTCATAGGCTGAGAGCACCTTGGGATATTCACTACACCCAACTGCTTGTTGTGTAGTGAGAAAGTGGTCATAGACTGAGAGCACGTAGGGATATTCACTACACCCAACTGCTTGTTGTGTAGTGAGAATGTGGTCAAAGACTGAGAGCACCTAGGCATATTCACTACACCCAACTGCTTGTTGTGTAGTGAGAGTGTGGTCATAGACTGAGAGCACCTTGGGATATTCACTACACCCAACTGCTTGTTGTGTAGTGAGAATGTGGTCATAGGCTGAGAGCACCTTGGGATATTCACTACACCCAAATGCTTGTTGTGTAGTGAGAATGTGGTCATAGGCTGAGAGCACCTTGGGATATTCACTACACCCAAATGCTTGTTGTGTAGTGAGAATGTGGTCATAGACTGAGAGCACCTAGGCAT
This sequence comes from Mantis religiosa, assembly GCA_030765055.1. Taxonomy (NCBI): domain Eukaryota; kingdom Metazoa; phylum Arthropoda; class Insecta; order Mantodea; family Mantidae; genus Mantis; species Mantis religiosa. Next base: position 1,342,921 of record JAUKNK010000126.1, read on the forward strand.
ATTCACTACACCCAAATGCTTGTTGTGTAGTGAGAATGTGGTCATAGACTGAGAGCACCTTGGGATATTCACTACACCCAAATGCTTGTTGTGTAGTGAGAATGTGGCCATAGGCTGAGAGCACCTTGGGATATTCACTACACCCAACTGCTTGTTGTGTAGTGAGAAAGTGGTCATAGACTGAGAGCACCTAGGCATATTCACTACACCCAACTGCTTGTTGTGTAGTGAGAGTGTGGTCATAGACTGAGAGCACCTTGGGATATTCACTACACCCAAATGCTTGTTGTGTAGTGAGAATGTGGTCATAGACTGAGAGCACCTTGGGATATTCACTACACCCAACTGCTTGTTGTGTAGTGAGAATGTGGTCATAGACTGAGAGCACCTTGGGATATTCACTACACCCAACTGCTTGTTGTGTAGTGAGAATGTGGTCATAGACTGAGAGCACCTTGGGATATTCACTACACCCAACTGCTTGATGTGTAGTGAGAATGTGGTCATAGACTGAGAGCACCTTGGGATATTCACTACACCCAACTGCTTGCTGTGTAGTGAGAATGTGGTCATAGACTGAGAGCACCTAGGGATATTCACTACACCCAACTGCTTGTTGTGTAGTGAGAATGTGGTCATAGACTGAGAGCACCTAGGGATATTCACTACACCCAACTGCTTGTTGTGTAGTGAGAATGTGGTCATAGACTGAGAGCACCTTGGGATATTCACTACACCCAACTGCTTGTTGTGTAGTGAGAATGTGGTCATAGACTGAGAGCACCTAGGGATATTCACTACACCCAACTGCTTGTTGTGTAGTGAGAATGTGGTCATAGACTGAGAGCACCTTGGGATATTCACTACACCCAACTGCTTGCTGTGTAGTGAGAATGTGGTCATAGACTGAGAGCACCTTGGGATATTCACTACACCCAACTGCTTGTTGTGTAGTGAGAATGTGGTCATAGACTGAGAGCACCTTGGGATATTCACTACACCCAACTGCTTGTTGTGTAGTGAGAATGTGGTCATAGACTGAGAGCACCTTGGGATATTCACTACACCCAACTGCTTGTTGTGTAGTGAGAATGTGGTCATAGACTGAGAGCACCTAGGGATATTCACTACACCCAACTGCTTGTTGTGTAGTGAGAATGTGGTCATAGACTGAGAGCACCTTGGGATATTCACTATACCCAACTGCTTGTTGTGTAGTGAGAATGTGGTCATAGACTGAGAGCACCTTGGGATATTCACTACACCCAACTGCTTGTTGTGTAGTGAGAATGTGGTCACAGACTGAGAGCACCTTGGGATATTCACTACACCCAACTGCTTGTTGTGTAGTGAGAATGTGGTAATAGACTGAGAGCACCTAGGGATATTCACTACACTCAACTGCTTGTTGTGTAGTGAGAATGTGGTCATAGACTGAGAGCACCTTGGGATATTCACTACACCCAACTGCTTGTTGTGTAGTGAGAGTGTGGTCATAGACTGAGAGCACCTCGGGATATTCACTACACCCAACTGCTTGTTGTGTAGTGAGAATGTGGTCATAGACTGAGAGCACCTTGGGATATTCACTACACCCAACTGCTTGTTGTGTAGTGAGAATGTGGTCATAGACTGAGAGCACCTTGGGATATTCACTACACTCAACTGCTTGTTGTGTAGTGAGAATGTGGTCATAGACTGAGAGCACCTTGGGATATTCACTACACTCAACTGCTTGTTGTGTAGTGAGAATGTGGTCATAGGCTGAGAGCACCTTGGGATATTCACTACACCCAACTGCTTGTTGTGTAGTGAGAATGTGGTCATAGACTGAGAGCACCTTGGGATATTCACTACACCCAACTGCTTGTTGTGTAGTGAGAATGTGGTCATAGACTGAGAGCACCTTGGGATATTCACTACACCCAACTGCTTGTTGTGTAGTGAGAATGTGGTCATAGACTGAGAGCACCTTGGGATATTCACTACACCCAACTGCTTGTTGTGTAGTGAGAATGTGGTCATAGACTGAGAGCACCTTGGGATATTCACTGCACTCAAAAATTACATTAATAAACCGAGTGGACAATTATATTGGAAGACTAGAAGACAAATCGAAATGTTTCCAAGTTTATAGAGCATTAGAATAAATAAATATTGTAAATTAGTGTTAAGGGGTTGGGATTGGTATTTCATTACGGAGGGGATTCGGTACGTAGACCACCATGCTGGGCCCACTGTTCCTATTCCCCCAAGTAGGAGCACCCCCGGGAGGAATGAGACAGAGGGCGGCAGACCCAAGGAGCCACTACAGTACAGAGGGCAGAGTCCCTACACTTTACTTGGATCGAGACTTCCCGCGACACGCCAGGACAACGGACACACTCCCCTACAGTGGGACGGCAACGAACCTAGCAACCGAGCCCTAATGGTCCCAGGCAGGCGATCCGAGCCCCAAAGGTCCCTGACTGACGATCACGAAATGGTCACAGCAGAGGTGCGGAGACCAGCAACCAACCTGGCGGAGGAGGAGGTAGTTGTCCTCAGAGCACATCCTCCCGCCATGTACCGCCGAGACACCCGCCGACACTTCTACCCTGAAATAGACCATCAGATGAGAGATGATGTGAAATGAAGGGACAGGAAATTCGGGGAATGTAATTAACCTACCCAGCATTCGCCTAGCGACCCGGGAAAACCCCCGAAAAACTCATGGGTCAGGTAGGTCGGCAACGGGAATCGAACACGGGCCTCCCGAATGTGGGCCACAGATGAAACCACTTGAGCCATCCCGCTCGGTAGTGTTAAGGGGTTTGGCAATAATTTAGAATCGGGGTAAAATGACATTAAGTAGGGTAGTTAGCTACGGCTAATTTGTGGAGGTAGTTCGGACGATTGCGCTAATGTAGAGGAAGGTATAGCTGGCTAGCTTGGGATGTCATACACGAACTATAAGCAGCAAATATCAGAAACGTAGAAATGAGGTGGCAACGACATTTAACTTGGCCCCTGGATTTTAGACGGGAAGAAATACGCATTCTCCATCTCTTTGTAACCCGCCGCTCTTATATGGCCAGCCAGGTTGGACAGACACAACAGTGGCGGATGATCCTTCTTCGTCCTTCCAAATTTGGTCCCTCTTCAACTTCTTCATTGTCAGAAATTTCAAAATGTTCCTCATGTTCACAATTTGAATCATCTTCTAAATTAATTATGAAGCTATCACTAACCATCTTTCTCCCAATAAAACTGCTCGATCTTTTCAACATGTTCACAAGCTCCCCGCCGAATTTATTCGGACATTTTACCTACTACGCTATCAAACAAAACGTTTACGTCACTAAGCTTAAATGATATGTTATATTTTGGGACATTAAGGAATAATGTTGATACGGAAATAGTCGTATTACAGCGTAGCAGTTCTGTCACTAATTTTTCTCAGCCTGAGTTCTCGACACATATATAGCTGGTTTTCTGCATTTTACGTTCTCATGATGAACATAGTTGGCGCTACAGGCCATGTAGACCTTTGACCTCCCTATCCACCCTCTTCCATTCTACTCGGTCCTCTGTTTTTCTTCTCCAGCCTTTATCCCCCAACTTTCTCAAGTCATCTTCTGTATCATCTACCCATCTTTACCTGGGTCTTCCTGTTCTCCTTCTGCCGTCAAGCTTTCCTATGAATATCTTCTTAACTGCATTCTCTGCACATGGCCAATCTACCTTATTCTTCCTTCTTTAATTTTTGCTACTATATCTGATTCTCCAAACAAGTACTGTTAACTCCAAGTTAGTCCGCATTCTCCATCTGTCCAAGTCACTTGCCACTCGAAATATATTTATCAAAATCTTCCTTTCCCGCCGTAATAACCACTGTTCTTCTCTGGTTGTCAACATCCAGCTTTCTAAACCATACATTATTATTGGTCTTTTGGGGCCTCATATTCGTCTATAAAAATTTACGGACATTGATCACAATTTCCCTACCATATGATCTTATAGCTTTTCCCTTTCTTCCTACGCCTCCTAGAACATAAACACTAGCACTATTCCGACATTATGTATAAAATAATCACAAAAATTCCAACACGTGAACAACCGATACCTCACTTGCAACTTCACTGATGTGCTTACCCTCATACCACAGTAGTTAATTTTGTTATTGTAATTTACGTCCTCCACCATTAAGTCATATCGGACGGTGAATGGAATGGGTGAAATGATGGTCCATAGAGCTTACAGTTACCCGACATTCGTCTTTCAGGATAAGGGAAAACCCCGAAAAATCTTATCCAGGTAACTCACCCTGACCGAGATTCGAACTCGGGACTTTTTGAACGTGAGGCAGACACTCTACCACCACGCTACCGAGGCGGGCCAACAGTAGTTAACGAGGGTACACAGTAGCACTTTTAAAAGGGACTAGCCCGTGCTAGACAAGGATAGTGCAAAAAGTGCCAAGTTAGTGGTCATTACTAAAGGGGAGGTTATTAGGAGAATTTGCAGTTTAATATTTTGGGCGTAATCTTGCACATTTCTGGTCTGGTCGCTGGTAGGACAACACGGATTACGCCTTCAAAGCCAGAACAAGTGTCTACCTTTATTTGAATATTACACATCCACATATACTCTGCTAAAGTCCGAACAAAATATTACAGCTTCAACTTGTATCCACAGAGTTTACTTAAGTGATAGTCAAGTGTTTTATTAGCTAGCTGCTTTGTCATTCCTTTGACACTGTGTTACTCGATGTTTTTTATCTCTTGAACTTAAGAAGAGACTGTAATTAACATGGCTCAGGCGGTTTCGTCTGTGGCCATCATTCGGGAGATCCGGGTTAGAATCTCATGACCGGCCTACCTGACCCATGGTTTTTTTTTGGGGGGGGGGGGGGGTTTCCCGGGTCGCCAGGCGAATGCTTACATGCCCCTGATTTCCTGTCCCTCCATTTCGTCTCCATTATCATTTCAAATCATGTCTCATCTGGCGGTCTCTTTCAGGGTAGAAGTCTCGGCGTTGGATGACAGGATGATATGTTGTTGGCAAAACTTCCTCCTCCGATAAGATGGTCTCTGGGCCGCCCTGGTGGGAGATGTCTGGGAGTTGCTCCGATTGGGATGGACTCGAGGGAGCAGTGTGTTCCCGATACCCGTGGGAGTACGGGTACCTCCCGCGAGGCTTCGGCCACCCGGAGGAGGCAGAGCGTTGCCTAAGAAGTCCCGGGTACTAGTCTACAGAGCTAGTAGAAGGTGTGCTAGATCACCAGGCGGTCCCACCAAGGTTATTCGGTAGTCTTCCCTGCGAGGTTGACGCGCGTAAGTGGCGTATCCCTTTCCACCCGTCTTGACGTTGTTGTCGATGGGGGGGGGGGGGCTTTGTCCCGGGTACTAGTCTACAGAGCTAGTAGAAGGTGTGCTAGATCACCAGGCGGTCCCACCAAGGTTATTCGGTAGTCTTCCCTAAGAGGTTGACGCGCGTAAGTGGCGTATCCCTTTCCACCCGTCTTGACGTTGTTGTCGATGGGGGGGGGCTTTGTCCCGGGTACTAGTCTACAGAGCTAGTAGAAGGTGTGCTAGATCACCAGGCGGTCCCACCAAGGTTATTCGGTAGTCTTCCCTGCGAGGTTGACGCGCGTAAGTGGCGTATCCCTTTCCACCCGTCTTGACGTTGTTGTCGATGGGGGGGGGGGCTTTGTCCCGGGTACTAGTCTACAGAGCCAGTAGAAGGTGTGCTAGATCACCAGGCGACCCCACCAAGGTTATTCGGTAGTCTTCCCTGCGAGGTTGACGCGCGTAAGTGGCGTATCCCTTTCCACCCGTCTTGACGTTGTTGTCGATGGGGGGGGGGGCTTTGTCCCGGGTACTAGTCTACAGAGCCAGTAGAAGGTGTGCTAGATCACCAGGCGACCCCACCAAGGTTATTCGGTAGTCTTCCCTGCGAGGTTGACGCCCGTAAGTGGCGTATCCCTTTCCACCCGTCTTGACGTTGTTGTCGATGGGGGGGGGGCGCTTTGTCCCGGGTACTAGTCTACAGAGCCAGTAGAAGGTGTGCTAGATCACCAGGCGACCCCACCAAGGTTATTCGGTAGTCTTCCCTGCGAGGTTGACGCGCGTAAGTGGCGTATCCCTTTCCACCCGTCTTGACGTTGTTGTCGATGGGGGGGGGGGGGCTTTGTCCCGGGTACTAGCCTACAGAGCCAGTAGAAGGTGTGCTAGATCACCAGGCGACCCCACCAAGGTTATTCGGTAGTCTTCCCTGCGAGGTTGACGCGCGTAAGTGGCGTATCCCTTTCCACCCGTCTTGACGTTGTTGTCGATGGGGGGGGGGGGCTTTGTCCCGGGTACTAGTCTACAGAGCTAGTAGAAGGTGTGCTAGATCACCAGGCGGTCCCACCAAGGTTATTCGGTAGTCTTCCCTGCGAGGTTGACGCGCGTAAGTGGCGTATCCCTTTCCACCCGTCTTGACGTTGTTGTCGATGGGGGGGGGCTTTGTCCCGGGTACTAGTCTACAGAGCTAGTAGAAGGTGTGCTAGATCAAAAGGCGGCCCCACCAAGGTTATTCGGTAGTCTTCCCTGCGAGGTTGACGCGCGTAAGTGGCGTATCCCTTTCCACCCGTCTTGACGTTGTTGTCGATGGGGGGGGGGGCTTTGTCTCGGGTGCTAGCCTACAGAGCCAGTAGAAGGTGTGCTAGATCACCAGGCGACCCCACCAAGGTTATTCGGTAGTCTTCCCTGCGAGGTTGACGCGCGTAAGTGGCGTATCCCTTTCCACCCGTCTTGACGTTGTTGTCGATGGGGGGGGGGCTTTGTCTCGGGTACTAGCCTACAGAGCCAGTAGAAGGTGTGCTAGATCACCAGGCGACCCCACCAAGGTTATTCGGTAGTCTTCCCTGCGAGGTTGACGCGCGTAAGTGGCGTATCCCTTTCCACCCGTCTTGACGTTGTTGTCGATGGGGGGGGGGGCTTTGTCCCGGGTACTAGTCTACAGAGCTAGTAGAAGGTGTGCTAGATCACCAGGCGGTCCCACCAAGGTTATTCGGTAGTCTTCCCTGCGAGGTTGACGCGCGTAAGTGGCGTATCCCTTTCCACCCGTCTTGACGTTGTTGTCGATGGGGGGGGGGGGGCTTTGTCCCGGGTACTAGCCTACAGAGCTAGTAGAAGGTGTGCTAGATCACCAGGCGGTCCCACCAAGGTTATTCGGTAGTCTTCCCTGCGAGGTTGACGCGCGTAAGTGGCGTATCCCTTTCCACCCGTCTTGACGTTGTTGTCGATGGGGGGGGGGGCCTTTGTCCCGGGTACTAGTCTACAGAGCCAGTAGAAGGTGTGCTAGATCACCAGGCGACCCCACCAAGGTTATTCGGTAGTATTCCCTGCGAGGTTGACGCCCGTAAGTGGCGTATCCCTTTCCACCCGTCTTGACGTTGTTGTCGATGGGGGGGGGGGGCTTTGTCCCGGGTACTAGCCTACAGAGCCAGTAGAAGGTGTGCTAGATCACCAGGCGACCCCACCAAGGTTATCCGGTAGTCTTCCCTGCGAGGTTGACGCGCGTAAGTGGCGTATCCCTTTCCACCCGTCTTGACGTTGTTGTCGATGGGGGGGGGGCTTTGTCCCGGGTACTAGTCTACAGAGCTAGTAGAAGGTGTGCTAGATCACCAGGCGGTCCCACCAAGGTTATTCGGTAGTCTTCCCTGCGAGGTTGACGCGCGTAAGTGGCGTATCCCTTTCCACCCGTCTTGACGTTGTTGTCGATGGGGGGGGGCTTTGTCCCGGGTACTAGTCTACAGAGCTAGTAGAAGGTGTGCTAGATCACCAGGCGGTCCTACCAAGGTTATTCGGTAGTCTTCCCTGCGAGGTTGACGCGCGTAAGTGGCGTATCCCTTTCCACCCGTCTTGACGTTGTTGTCGATGGGGGGGGCTTTGTCCCGGGTACTAGTCTACAGAGCTAGTAGAAGGTGTGCTAGATCACCAGGCGGTCCCACCAAGGTTATTCGGTAGTCTTCCCTGCGAGGTTGACGCGCGTAAGTGGCGTATCCCTTTCCACCCGTCTTGACGTTGTTGTCGATGGGGTGGGAGGCTTTGTCCCGGGTACTAGTCTACAGAGCTAGTAGAAGGTGTGCTAGATCACCAGGCGGTCCCACCAAGGTTATTCGGTAGTCTTCCCTGCGAGGTTGACGCGCGTAAGTGGCGTATCCCTTTCCACCCGTCTTGACGTTGTTGTCGATTGGGGGGGGGGCCTTTGTCCCGGGTACTAGCCTACAGAGCTAGTAGAAGGTGTGCTAGATCACCAGGCGGTCCCACCAAGGTTATTCGGTAGTCTTCCCTGCGAGGTTGACGCGCGTATGTGGCGTATCCCTTTCTACCCGTCTTGACGTTGTTGTCGATGGGGGGGGGGGCTTTGTCCCGGGTACTAGCTTACAGAGCTAGTAGAAGGTGTGCTAGATCACCAGGCGGCACCACCAAGGTTATTCGGTAGTCTTCCCTGCGAGGTTGACGCGCGTAAGTGGCGTATCCCTTTCCACCCGTCTTGACGTTGTTGTCGATGGGGGGGGGGGCTTTGTCCCGGGTACTAGCCTACAGAGCTAGTAGAAGCTGTGCTAGATCACCGAGATTATTCGGTAGTCCTCCCTGCGAGGTTGACGCGCGTAAGTGGCGTATCCCTTTCCACCCGTGTTGACGTTGTTGTCGATGGGGGGGGGGCTTTGTCCCGGGTACTAGCCTACAGAGCTAGTAGAAGGTGTGCTAGATCACCAGGCGGCCCCACCGAGGTTATTCGGTAGTCCTCCCTGCGGGGTTGACGCGTAAGGGGCGTATCCTCTTTCACCCTTCTTGACCTTGTTGTCGATTTGGGGGGGGGGGCTTTGTCCCGCGTACTAGCCTGTAGAGGTAGTACAAGGTGTGCTAGATCACCAGGCGGCCCCACCGAGGTTATTCGGTAGTCCAACCTGCGGGGTTGACGCGTAAGTGGCATATCCCTTTCCACCCGTCTTGACCTTGTTGTCGATTTGGGGGGGAGGGCTTTGTCCCGCGTACTAGCCTACAGAGCTAGTAGAAGGTGTGCTAGATCACCAGGCGGCCCCACCGAGGTTATTCGGTAGTCCTCCCTGCGGGGTTTACGCGTAAGTGGCGTATCCTCTTTCACCCTTCTTGACCTTGTTGTCGATTTGGGGGGGGGGCTTTGTCCCGCGTACTAGCCTGTAGAGGTAGTAGAAGGTGTGCTAGATCACCAGGCGGCCCCACCGAGGTTATTCGGTAGTCCTCCCTGCGGGGTTGACGCGCGTAAGTGGCGTATCCACTTCCACCTGTCTTAACGTTGTTATCGATTGGGGGGGGGGGCGCTTTGTCCCGCGTACTAGCCTGTAGAGGTAGTAGAAGGTGTGCTAGATCACCAGGCGGCCCCACCGAGGTTATTCGGTAGTCCTCCCTGCGGGGTTGACGCGCGTAAGTGGCGTATCCACTTCCACCTGTCTTAACGTTGTTATCGATTGGGGGGGGGGCGCTTTGTCCCGCGTACTAGCCTGTAGAGGTAGTAGAAGGTGTGCTAGATCACCAGGCGGCCCCACCGAGGTTATTCGGTAGTCCTCCCTGCGGGGTTGACGCGCGTAAGTGGCGTATCCACTTCCACCTGTCTTAACGTTGTTATCGATTGGGGGGGCGCTTTGTCCCGCGTACTAGCCTGTAGAGGTAGTAGAAGGTGTGCTAGATCACCAGGCGGCCCCACCGAGGTTATTCGGTAGTCCTCCCTGCGGGGTTGACGCGCGTAAGTGGCGTATCCACTTCCACCTGTCTTAACGTTGTTATCGATTGGGGGGGGGGTTTGTCCCGCGTACTAGCCTGTAGAGGTTGTAGGAGGTGTGCTAGATCACCAGGCGGCCCCACCGAGGTTATTCGGTAGACCTCCCTGCGGGGTTGACGCGCGTAAGTGGCGTATCCACTTCCACCTGTCTTAACGTTGTTATCGATTGGGGGGGGGGCGCTTTGTCCCGCGTACTAGCCTGTAGAGGTAGTAGAAGGTGTGCTAGATCACCAGGCGGCCCCACCGAGGTTATTCGGTAGTCCTCCCTGCGGGGTTGACGCGCGTAAGTGGCGTATCCACTTCCACCTGTCTTAACGTTGTTATCGATTGGGGGGGGGGCGCTTTGTTCCGGGTACTAGGCTGCAGAGTTAGTAGAAGATGTGCTAGATCACCGAGGTTATTCGGTAGTCTTCCCTGCGAGGTTGACGGCCGTTAGTGGCGTATCCACTTCCACCCGTTTTGAGTTTACAGACCAGATGTGGGAGCTTGTTAGCTTCTAGGTCCTGTCCCAAGGAAAGAGCCCTGGAGGTGCCAGGCGCCCCCTTTTTGGGGACAGCTTGGCTACTCCGTGGTTGCAGAAGGCGGATCGGTGTTTACTATGTAAGTGATGCACCTTCTGTTTCCTCTCACCCCATCCTTCCTCCTGGAGTTGCCCCTCTTGGAGTCATAGGTACAATAGATTAAGACTTGTAGCAGGCCGAATCCCCTCCGTAACGAACATAAGGACCAAAACTGTACGTACAATATGATAAGCGAGTTGAGAAAGTCATGTGGAAGTGTATCCTTGTGACAGCTCGGAGATGAGGTTGGGCAGTAGTGTATCGCACCACAGTTATGGATATTCCGGTTTGGTTACGTACCACAAACCTGTCTCATTCCACCTTATTGATTCAAATGTGATTATAAATTTAACTGTGATAGCACCATTAAACCAGTATGTCAGGTTGGCAGGCCTTGGTTCGATATGGACTGTAGTGCCACGGGTTTAACTTTTAGACCTACCAAGGTTCAAATCATTTTGATTCTTTTTATTGTAGGAATACGAATTGTGTATTACGCACATTGTAATGTAACTTCCAATTGCCAAGGTTTACTTCATTTTATGCTCTGACACAAAAACTGAAATACTCTGCTCTGTTTTTAAACTAAATGAAAAAGATAAATGTTTTATTACTATATGTAAAATCAAATAAGTAAACCGTGGCGTTACAGCCCTAGTGGACCAAGACCTGCCAACTCCACTGCCGGCCTCACGCCTACATACGCAAGGTGATCATCCAACCAATACGGAGAGATGTGGTCAGCATCTCAGTACTCCTAGCCGGAAAGTTGGCTTTCACAATGAGGGTTTGCTACCTATCGTAGCTCCTTGCTGTCCTCACTATGCTCTACGTAGGGAAGGGGATCCGTCCCCTTCAGCTGCTGTAGTGCGAGCGCTGCGGAACCTCTAGCTCTCGTGGCACCTCTGATGTTACTAGAGGAAGCTCGGGCCGAACTGCCGAGCCTCTCCCTGAATTGGAGTTGTTCGGATTGGGTTGGACTCGAGGGGCAGTGTGTTCCCGATACCCGCGGGAGATCGGGTACCTCCGGCCTGGCTTCGGTCGCTCGGAGGGAGCAGAGGGTTGCCTAAGAAGTTCCGCGTACTATCCTGCAGAGCTAGTAGAAGATGTGCTAGATCACCAGGCGGCCCCACCGAGGTTATTCGGTAATCCTTCCTGCGATGTTGACGCGCGTAAGTAGCGTATTCACTTCCACCCGTTTTGACGTTATCGATGAGGGGGGGGGCGGCTTTTTAGACTCAAGGTATTGCCACAAGGAAAGAACCCCGGAGTTTTCCGTCGCTCCCGGACTGATAAGAGGACGGACTCTTCGGATTTTCGGGTAGAAATCGCGCCAATATGTCCTCACATGCTGAGTGGACACAGGTCCTATACTCGGAACTTAAAATCCGCACTTCGGTCGCATTCCGTGGCAGAGAACCACAGGACGACGCCTTAGTCCACTACGCCACTGCGCAGGACATCTAAAATCAAATAAATATGGAAATTACCTTAATATCGTGTGTGTACACGCCCTGCTTCTGTTAATGCGGGGTTTGGATGAGACCAAGTGCCTAGTGAATCGTTCACGGGAGGATACTTCGCGTTATACGCCAGCAACATTCATAGCCCGCTTCGGTAGCGTGCCTGCCTCACGTTCAACAGGTCCCGAGTTGGAGTCTCGGTTAGGGTGAGTTACCTTGATAAGGTTTTTTCGGGGTTTTGTCTTATTCTTCAAGACGAATGTCGGGTAACTAAGCTCCATGGACCCTGGACTCATTTGAACATCATTTCACCCAGTTCATTCACCGTCCGATATGACTTAACGTTGGATGACGTAAATTACAACAACAAAAAAAACAGTGTTTTACACAACCAATGTTAAGACAATTTTCTAATAACATTGTATTTATTTTGGAAATGACAAGAATATGTTATTTGCGTTTTATAAATGAATGTGTTAAAATAATATTATTTATATTCTATAAGAAAAACATATGAGCGAGAGGAGACAATGGGCGGTCGTCCCAAGAAGCCAACACAACGCAGAGGGCAGGGTCTCTGCAATTTGCCAGTTGGAAATTCCCTGGAGGGGCAGAACATTCGGTATCCCACCGTACTGTGGTCCTGTAACGGCCCAATTTGACCGGCCCGAAGACCGTCCTGGCAGAGGAGGAAGTGTTTACCAATAGCATATCATCGTGCCATGCAACGCCGAGACGTCTACCCTGAAAGAGACCACCAGATGAGAGATGTGAAATGAAATTCGAAGGATGTATTTAACCTATCCAGCACTCATCTGACGACCAGGGAAAACCCCTGGAAAAACCCATGATTCAGTTAGCTCGGCCACAGGGACCAGCGCCATGTTGCTCGGTAAGTTACAGGAGGCCATGAGACAACACGGTGGTTTTTCTTTTTTGACAAAAAAAAATTGAACATACATTAAGGTGTGATCGGAAACATTATCGTGGTACAATATCGACGAGTAGTTTTGTCATAATTCTAATCAAATCTTTCTGATGTTGCTTCGGGATTTTTAATTCTTGCACATTGTCGTCAGTACTTGATGCCCGGTCGTCGTCTTCAAAGTCTTTGTAACGTTTCTATCATTCGTAAACTCTTGTCTTACTCTCACAGTCAATATTTCAAAGTGGAACTGCACTTTATTACATTTTACAAGTAAAACTTAAAAAATCGCCGAGCACTGTCAACAGTAAACAAAAAACAACTGAAAATGGAAATATGGACTAACAAATTAAAAAAAATTGCTTGGCATGGACTGTATAAAGAGCGCGAAATTCAAACATTCCTCTTATTTTTATGACAGTTCGTATTGTACTCCACAAGCTACATATACAAAGTCTACATTCTAAACAATGGAATAAACAGATAATATAAGTGGCAGAGTTCCTTGATTGCCCGAATGGGAGACTGTCACGGCGACCTTCCAGCGGGAACGGGGAAACCTCCCTACAGCCCGTTGTTCACTTCCACTTTCTTATATAAAATTCCGCGAGTAATCATATAACCTTCTGAATATCAACAATAAACTAAGCTATGAACAAATGCAGACATACATGAGTAACAAGATAAAAAAAACAATTGAAATTCTGATGTAAGAAGCTTGCCAGGTTCAAATCCCGGTGCAGGGTGGTAACCAGGATCTTGAACCCATCAGCTCTGTTGTAGAAGTACGAATGTATGTGGACGACCAAACATGGCAAGGACAGACAGACAGACATTTGTTTTAGCAATGTTTTGTATTTAAGAATGCTGACACATTCGTCCACTTGACCGTATTAGGTATCGGCGTGTCATTTGATCAAACAATGACCACTTCACTTTGCTCTGTCTCTCCTTGTACTTAACATTATGGAGAGGAATCAACCGCTCTGAATAAAAAACAAAATCGGTTAATGCCTTCACCCGAAACTAACATTTATATTGCAAATTTTAGCAATATTTTCTTTTCCCCAGCAAAAGTCATTAAACTGTTACTTAAAATACCATACATTTAAAATATTTCCATGATAAATAAAACGTATATCTTGAAATTTCTGTTAATTTCTTCAGACGTTCTCTTTATTCTGAACGACTTTTGTAAGAGTCAGCTGATAAGTTCCGGGTCTCATATAGAGATGGCGACACTGGGCCAGTTTGACGGATAGACTAACTTGTATCCATAGTTACAGGTCAACAGCTTCTTTAGTTTTTGAATGACAACATTTTAAACAAGACAAGTGTAGAGGTTTGACGAAAAAAGAGCAGTGATTAAATACTTCCATTTGAAAGACTTAACGCCTAAAGAAATCAAGGAGGCAATGGACAGTACATTGAAAGACTCTGTCCCTTCATATACAATAATTAAAAGGTTGGTTGTAGAGTTTAAAATGGGACGCACGAGTACTAGTGATGAGCCTCCCTCTGTCCCTTCATTTACAATAATTAAAAGGTTGGTTGTAGAGTTTAAAATGGGATGTACGAGTACCAGTGATGAGCCTCCCTCTGTCCCTTCATGTACAATAATTAAAAGGTTGGTTGTAGAGTTTAAAATGGGACTACGAGTACTAGTGATGAGCCTCGCTCTGTCCCTTCATATACAATAATTAAAAGGTTGGTTGTAGAGTTTAAAATGGGACGTACGAGTACTAGTGATGAGCCTCGCTCTGTCCCTTCATATACAATAATTAAAGGTTGGTTGTAGAGTTTAAAATGGGACGTACGAGTACTAGTGATGAGCCTCGCTCTGTCCCTTCATATACAATAATTAAAGGTTGGTTGTAGAGTTTAAAATGGGACGTACGAGTACTAGTGATGAGCCTCGCTCTGTCCCTTCATATACAATAATTAAAAGGTTGGTTGTAGAGTTTAAAATGGGACGCACGAGTACTAGTGATGAGCCTCCCTCTGTCCCTTCATTTACAATAATTAAAAGGTTGGTTGTAGAGTTTAAAATGGGATGTACGAGTACCAGTGATGAGCCTCCCTCTGTCCCTTCATGTACAATAATTAAAAGGTTGGTTGTAGAGTTTAAAATGGGACTACGAGTACTAGTGATGAGCCTCGCTCTGTCCCTTCATATACAATAATTAAAAGGTTGGTTGTAGAGTTTAAAATGGGACGTACGAGTACTAGTGATGAGCCTCGCTCTGTCCCTTCATATACAATAATTAAAGGTTGGTTGTAGAGTTTAAAATGGGACGTACGAGTACTAGTGATGAGCCTCGCTCTGTCCCTTCATATACAATAATTAAAGGTTGGTTGTAGAGTTTAAAATGGGACGTACGAGTACTAGTGATGAGCCTCGCTCTGTCCCTTCATATACAATAATTAAAAGGTTGGTTGTAGAGTTTAAAATGGGACGTACGAGTACTAGTGGTGAGTCTCGCTCTGTCCCTTCATATACAATAATTAAAAGGTTGGTTGTAGAGTTTAAAATGGGACGTACGAACATTAGTGATGAGCCTCGCTCTGTCCCTACATATACAATAATTAAAAGGTTGGTTGTAGAGTTTAAAATGGGACGTACGAGTAGTAGTGATAAGTCTCGCTCTGTCCCTTCATATACAATAATTAAAAGGTTGGTTGTAGAGTTTAAAATGGGACGTACGAACATTAGTGATGAGCCTCGCTCTGTCCCTACATATACAATAATTAAAAGGTTGGTTGTAGAGTTTAAAATGGGACGTACGAGTACTAGTTATGAGCCTCGCTCTGTCCCTTCATATACAATAATTAAAAGGTTGGTTGTAGAGTTTAAAATGGGACGTACGAGTACTAGTGATGAGCCTCGCTCTGTCCCTTCATATACAATAATTAAAAGGTTGGTTGTAGAGTTTAAAATGGGACGTACGAGTACTAGTGATGAGCCTCGCTCTGTCCCTTCATATACAATAATTAAAAGGTTGGTTGTAGAGTTTAAAATGGGACGTACGAGTACTAGTGATGAGCCTCGCTCTGTCCCTTCATATACAATAATTAAAAGGTTGGTTGTAGAGTTTAAAATTGGACGTACGAGTACTAGTGATGAGCCTCGCTCTGTCCCTTCATATACAATAATTAAAAGGTTGGTTGTAGAGTTTAAAATGGGACGTACGAGTACTAGTGATGAGCCTCGCTCTGTCCCTTCATATACAATAATTAAAAGGTTGGTTGTAGAGTTTAAAATGGGACGTACGAGTACTAGTGATGAGCATCGCTCTGTCCCTTCATATACAATAATTAAAAGGTTGGTTGTAGAGTTTAAAATGGGACGTACGAGTACTAGTGATAAGCCTCGCTCTGTCCCTTCATATACAATAATTAAAAGGTTGGTTGTAGAGTTTAAAATGGGACGTACGAGTACTAGTGATGAGCCTCGCTCTGTCCCTTCATATACAATAATTAAAAGGTTGGTTGTAGAGTTTAAAATGGGACGTACGAGTACTAGTGATGAGCCTCGCTCTGTCCCTTCATATACAATAATTAAAAGGTTGGTTGTAGAGTTTAAAATGGGACGTACGAGTACTAGTGATAAGCCTCGCTCTGTCCCTTCATATACAATAATTAAAAGGTTGGTTGTAGAGTTTAAAATGGGACGTACGAGTACTAGTGATGAGCCTCGCTCTGTCCCTTCATATACAATAATTAAAAGGTTGGTTGTAGAGTTTAAAATGGGACGTACGAGTACTAGTGATGAGCCTCGCTCTGTCCCTTCATATACAATAATTAAAAGGTTGGTTTAAAATGGGACCTGTGCTTAGGTCTGCGATGTCTGTTTCCCTAAAGTTGCGCCTCTTTATAGCTCTGGTCCTCCCTGTCATGCTCTATGCGTGCGAAGTCTGGGGTATGGCCGCAGGCTCAAACCTAGTGCTGCTCCAACGTGCACAGAATAAATGTCTTCGGATTATTTATTCTGTATGCACAAGGTTTCCCGTGAGACTACTTCACGAGGCTTCATCCCTCCGCTATGTGGAGGACGAAATTAGGCGCCGGGTGACAAAATTCTTCGAGAGTTTGCCTCACCACCAGAGCGCCCTAGTCAGATCCCTTGGGGACTATGTACCTCGTGAGCGCCGCTTAAAGCGATACCGGTTACCCCGCATGTCTTGCGGTCATTACCGGTAACCACATGATCCCCATTCCAGCCTAAACTAAACTACAGCTATCCAAAATGTATTCTGGAAAACTCAAAATTATACTTTTCTTCAAAGTTTATAAACTAATCCACCAGCGGTGCACGCTGTCTGTAGCACCCGGTTCATCATTCCCCGAGGAGCATCAAGCTACCTCCCTTCTCTATACCCACTTAATTTACACCCGTCATCCTGCGACAGCCACATCCCGTCACTACGTGGTAAAGCTCTTCCCAGAGCAGGTATACGATTTGACCACCCTTCGGGCTGTTCCAAACAGCCTGCCAGCCTGGAATTGAATTGAATTGAATTTATAATGGGACGTACGAGCACTAGTGCTGAGTCTCGCTCTGTGGAAGTCACAACTACAGAGATCATTGAACAAATTCATCGTTTAGTACTGGAAGACCACAGAGTAAAGTTGTTTGACATAGTAGAGGCTATCAACATATCAAAAGAACGTGTAGGTAATATTTTAAGTAATGTTTTGGGCTTTCACAAGGTCTGTGCCGCGTTTGTTGACAACTGATCAAAAGATGCAAAGAAAAACTTTCTGTTAAGAATTTGAGCTCTACCGTAAAAATCCCAGTCAATTTGAATGTCACACCTTCGTAGTGAAGTTAACAGTCCAATACCCTTCACAGCTTCTCCAACAGATGTAAGTATTTTAATACTCACATAGTGCACGGATTGACACGTTCGAGCTTTAACTTACCTGCAAAAGAGAAAATAGACATTACAAAACGTATTTTGATCCACAATTAAAATATTATTTTCAGTTTTAAATTTCGCTCAATAATAATAATATATTGATTGCTTTGTGGACATGCTCCATTACCTTGGAAATATTACATTTATAATACAACCTACTTACTTTGTGTGTACACTATTTTACGTACATTTGTCATATTACATACGTAAGACATAGATGTTCTGACATTTCTTCAACATAAATAGCAAACTGGGTATTCAGAAAAAATCCCTAATTTCCAGCGTTTATTATTTTCTCAAAAGAAAAAAATAAATAAATAAAAGTTATTAACGAGTTTAATTGAAATCCCATATGTTTAAGATATTTTGGTGAGAAATGAAACGTACAAGGTCTGATCAAAAGATAGCGAGCATCTTTTAATTTAGCGGGATATATATAATGATTTTCAGAACTTTTATTTTTATTTTTTATCTTGTTGGTATACATGGTCTTGATGAATGTTGGCATTTTCAGCTGTTTTGAAGTTTAGTTTATTGTTGACAGTTGAAAGGTTATATGTGTTTTCGAGTGCTTGGCGAATTTTTACTTATTTTGCAATAAATTTTACTTGTAACTGTAACAAAGTGAAGTACCACACTTGAAATGTTGACTGTGAGAGTAAGACAAGAGTTTACGAGTGATAAAAACGTCACAAAGACGTTGAAGACGACTGGACATCAATTACTGACGACAATGTGCAAGAATTAAAGAAAATGGTTTTGGAAAATCACCGAGTTACCATCATGTTTGACAAAATTACTCGTGGAAATTGTACCACGATGTTTCCGATCACATGTCAATGTTTGTTCGCCATTTTTGTACAAAACAAACCAGTTTTGTTATGTCATGGCCCCCTGTAACTTGTTTCTATTACTGACACTTAACATAACCATGAAAGGATATCGTTTTGTCAACATTGATGAGTTAATACAGAATCACTGAACAGCACAACGACAAGCGACTTCCAGAAGA
Organism: Mantis religiosa; assembly: GCA_030765055.1. Classification (NCBI taxonomy): domain Eukaryota; kingdom Metazoa; phylum Arthropoda; class Insecta; order Mantodea; family Mantidae; genus Mantis; species Mantis religiosa. Next base: position 1,361,592 of record JAUKNK010000126.1, read on the forward strand.
ACTTCCAAGTGTGTAATATCTCAGGGGGGGGGGGATTATTTTGAATGGCACAAAGTAGATATTGATGAATAAACAAAGATTGTTTAAAAAAAAAAAAGAAAAGAAAACGTCCTTCATGTTTTGATCGGATCTAATATGCTTTTCATTTTGTCGATATTATTGATAGGTTATTGTTGAGTCAGCAGTTGGTAAAACGGATACAATGTTTAAGGAAACAGCTGCCACGGCTTGAAAGTAATGTGAGCGTTTTAATAATGGAGACTATTTTACAACGCATGTAGAAGTAAACACTCGAAGGTTGCCAGAAGTTATCATCGTAGACACTCGTTAAAAAACTGAGAACACATGTGATCAATTTCTGCCGTGTTAATCCCTAGAATTATGTAAATTAGAAAAACGGTGGCTCAAAACAATGGCTCGATACCCATTTGCCCCAAAAGGTCCGTTGGTATTTTATACGTGTAAGTCACAAAGAATTTGTTCCAAATGCAACTGCAGATCTTTATTTTTCATGGAACGAGTTCGCAAAGTTTTGAAACATTAGTTAACATAAAACGCGTCTGCCTCAAGTTCAAGAGGTCCCGAGTTCGAGAATGTGTTATCTGGATAAAGTTTGCCCTATTCTAAAAGACGAATGTCTGGTAACTCTAAGCTCTATGTACCCTGTACTCATTTGAAAATCATTTCATTCATCGTCCGATATGACTACGTAGGACGTTAAATAGAAATATTAAAATAAAAATATATCAGTATATAATGATCTGTCGTCATCTGTTTAGACACATGATCCATTTCCTACATGGAACAACTTTTGAAAACAATGAAATAGTTGAAGTAGTATCAACAAAAATCAGGAACTGAGATATCAAACCTCGCTGAAATGTGGATGGTGTAGGATTAAATCATTTCCTGTTAACAAAGCACCTGAAATAAAGTTTTGTTTAAATGCTACATCGCCTATGTCGGGATGAAAAGCCAACAACATAACTAGCTTTTTTGGCTGAGTTAATGCCGAGACGCACTGCTGCCAACTTTAGAATGAGTCAGTGTGCATGTTGTGCAGCGCCCGAGGCGGGCGAATTGTGAAGTGCGTGGGGGTAGCAGATAATGAGAGGAGAAAACTCATGGACCTTCTTTTGTTTACACTCACTGATTTTAATTCGTGCTTTGTCTCCAGCAAGGGTAGCGTTCTCTTTTATTTCAAATTAAACCTAAAACGCTTCTTTTAGGAAACATCGCTCAGGTAACAACAACAAAATTACACTAGGATAAGTTATCCTTCGCGGAAAAAAAAAAAAAAAAAAAAAAAAAAGATAAGACAGTAGAACATCAGCACCAGCGGTTAAGAATAAACACCCATTCACGTAGAAATGTTATGGCAAATGCAACGTGAACACTAACGCTTGTTGCCAGCTTAATAAATAATTAATGTTAATTAAATAATTAATAATAAATAATGTTTATCCTGCACTACGTGTAGAGAAGGTCGTGTAGGAGTTGATCGGTATAGCAGGTAGCTGCAGCTGGTCGATATAGTAGATAACCAGTTGCGGTACAATAAATCTAGAGCGCGCTGTGAATCAGACGCAGATTAAAAACCAGAGAGCGAGGTCATTCATCTTCACCCAGTTGTCAAGCAACACTTCTCCACAATACTCTGTGTTGGCTAGAATGGAATTACTTCCCTAGAAATACTTTGTAGAATTATATATAAACATTAACCTATGAGAATGTAAAACGCAGGTAATAAACGTATTTACTGAGTTATTTATACAGGTCTGGTTACGTCTAAATGTGGAAAGATACCAAAAATAACACAAGACATTTGCACAAGAACACAGAACGCAAAATTAACAATATGGTCGCTTGGTCGTTCACCTCTGTATCTTACGGGAGCAATGAGCTGTACTGCAACCACAATATGTGAACACACTCGAAAAGAAGCGATAGTCAAATGTTTTAAAAGAGGTTGCTCTTTGATATTACACTCTCTTTATATTTTCAAAGCATAAAAAGATGAATAACGACTCCCGGGCTAACAAAAGCACAAATCTTGGAGAACTCAAACAAATAACAGGAAAACGGAGCAAAATGTCGATTGTGGTGTGCTTGGTTCTATTGATCAGGTAATATATGACACATAAGTAGAGCTTCTTTGATATTTTGTTGCTAACAAGCGGAAATGATGAAGCCTTCACAAAAGGGAAACGGTGAAAAGGTTGAGCCCATCACTTAGATCTGTCCCGTTCCTAATTGGTTCATTTCTTCTTGGATACGTAACATGGCTTTTTAGGTTTAAACCCAATGCTGGTCCGCGTTATAAGAATAACGACATGGAGAAGCTTATTCTCTTGTTTACTCTGTTTACAGTATTATGTTATTATTTACTACTAGAGCCCCAGCTTTCAAAAGTTATCACAAAAACTGAGTAAAATAACTTATGCTATCACAGTCATTTCAAAAGTCATGGACCTGAAATCGGTTTTATCTTTATACCAGGCATATTTCCAGTCTGTTCTTAGCTTTGGAATATTATTTTGGGGTAATTCAACAGGAGCAAAATCTATTTTTAAAATGCAAAAACGGGCAATTAGGATAATACTACATGTTAATAAAAGAACCAGTTGTAGGCCACTATATAAGGAATTAAATATATGGCCCCTACTCTGTATTTACATATATGAAACATTATGCTACATAAAAACTAATCTCAGTATGTACACAACAAACTCACAGATGCATTCTCATGATACCAGAAGAAAAGATAACCTTCATGTAATCACACATAGCACAAGTTCTTTTGAAAAAAGTTTTGTATATACTGGCCTCCAGCTTTATAATAAATTATCCAATTATCTGAAGCACATACCTGCACTACATCGATTTAGAATTTGCCTCAAAAAACTTATCTCACTCCATTGTTTTTATAGCATAAAGGAATATTATGATTACTTTGACAATTAACTTTGTTAATATTAATGATGTTAATGTTTTATAGTATAGATGATTTTCTTGAATATGTTAACTACAAGTAAATAATAATAATAATAATAATAATAATAATAATAATAATAATAATAATAATAATAATAATAATAATAATAATAATAATAATAATAATAATAATAATAATAATAATAATAATAATAATAATAATAATAATAATAATAATAATAATAATAATAATAATAATAATAATAATAATAATAATAATAATAATAATAATAATAATAATAATAATAATAATAATAATAATAATAATAATAATAATAATAATAATAATAATAATAATAATAATAATAATAATAATAATAATAATAATAATAATAATTATTATTATTATTATTATTATTATTATTATTATTATTATTATTATTATTATTATTATTATTATTATTATTTATATTATTATTATTTATATTATTATTAATTATATTATTATTGTTATTATTATTATATTGTACATACAGTTTCTGAATTTTCATCCTAAACTTGTGTTGTGCATATGTTTATTGTATAATTTTTAGTTATAAGTACTTGACGTGTCCTATATCATGTACTATGATCAAAAGCATGAATAAATGCCACTACCACTACTACTACTACAGATTTGTAAACTCAATCAAATGGTGAAATAAGCAAGCATATAGACATGAAAAATGAAACAAATAAGCACCAAAAATAAGGAAATAAACAATAAAAATTTAATCATAAGCATATTGTTACCTTACGTAAGTTTGTTACAGCACACGAGAGAGGTTATCTTTAGGCTTGCTTCTGCGGTTGTCAGTGGAGAATTTTTTATGAAGTGAAAAATATCTGTGAAAATGTAGCGTAGATGTTAGCGTGTCTGCTTCACGTTCAAGAGGTCCTAAGTTCGAATCTCGGTAAGGGTGAGTTACCTGGATAAGGCTTTTCGGGGGTTTTCCCTTATCCTTAAAGACGAATGCCAGCTAACTCTAAGCTCTATGGACCCTGGATACATTTGAGCATCATTTCACCCGTTTCATTCGCCGTCTGATATGACAACGTTGGAGGACGTAAAATCAAAAAACTACTTAACTACCAACTTCCAGTAATACAAAATTTCAACATTTAAAAGTGTCGAACTAGAACGTTATACTACCTAGTATCGATATATCGAAAGTATCGACGTGACATTTTAGACAGTAAAGCTACAGTGAAAGCGACTGGGATCTACTCCAAAGCCCTTTGACATTCTTTCTGCAAGTAGCGGCAGTTTGCGGTGTAATTATTTCGGAAAGCAAACAGTTATGGACCACACAACTGCTGCAACTGACAGCCGGAGAGATTACGGAATATCGTTCCAAAGTTCTCATCTTCTGTACCACACAGTTGGCCTTTCTCTCTGTGTCTGCTACAGCATAACGCACAAAATAAAAAACTTGTAACCAATTCCCTCCTCCCGAAACTATCCTAATGTCAAAAACATTTTAATTTCTTAATTTTGTCAAAAAATGACTCAAAGAAGTATAAGTAAAATACTATTATGTTTAAGTATGGAGCGGGGTGGCACAAGCTGTTTACTCTGGCCGGCATTTGAGAGATCCAGGTTCGATTCCCCTGATCTACCTACCTGACCCAAGGGTTTCTTCGGGGGTTTTCCCACGTCCCACGAATTTCCTGTCCCTTCATTTCATCTCCATTATGATTTAACATCATCTCTCATCTGGTGGTCTCTTTCAAGCTAGAAGTGTCGGCGCTGTATGGCAGGATGATATGCTCCCGCTAAACGCTTCCGGTAGGGGCCGTTCTGGTGGACCTGTTCCGTACCGTGGTGGGTGGGATGCCGGTTATGCTGGCCTGCCGGGGAGTTTAAGGTGGTAAATAGTGAGCACCCTGATCTTGTACTGTCGTACTCCTTGGGTCGGCCGCCCTCTGTCTGCTCTCGCCTCATCCTTCCTTCTGGGGAAGGATGAAGTGACAGGTAGAATAGACCAAGTTTGGACTTACGTACGATTCTATGTCAAATACATTTTTTTCTGTACAGTCAGGGCCGTAGTGGAGAGGGAACGCGGAGGTACGGCCCCCCCCCCACTATTTGTCGGAGGGGGACGCAGTCCCCTTACTAATTGCAGCATTTATACCTTTTTAGTTCATTACCTTTCTTAATTTAACATTCAAAATACTACACAAATTCAAACAATACACATTCAAATAATGTTTGACTTTTAACGGACGTTCTGTACATATGAGGAACCCAGAGGATTACATAAAAGAATGGATAAAATGTGGTACGCATGCCGAGGACAACCAAAGCAGGAAGGCGAATCTAAATGTGCAGAATTCTGATCAGTTCTCCAGCATCGACCTTGTGTACAGTTAACCATTTCCGAGATATTCCTTGTTATTTATTTAAATTTACCAATACTTATATTTTTCTCAAATAGCAAGTCATTGTTCATTTTTTATCTGTTGGACATAGACATCACAAAACATTTGCCTATCAGTGAAAGTCGACTACTGTGAAGATGCAGACGAAAGTGTTAAAGTCCATTCTATATTGGATGAGAAATATCGATTAAGTTTGCTCGTAAAGTCTCTTTATCACGGCACTAGACCACCAGCTTTACTTCCCTGCCGAAGTACCATCGCCCTCCACGATCACGGAATAGAACCCCGGAACTTGATGCAAGGGGCGGAAGCACGAGAATAACAAAAAAAGAAATTACGGAAACAGACATAAATGCCTTTTAGCTCAATTTACTCGACAACGGAGTATAACCAATAAAGCAAACACCGGGCACAATGAATAATCCAGCGTTGCCCTGGCAACAAACGCAACTTAAAAACGAGAGAAAAAAACAACAAAACGCTTAATGACTGCGCGGAACTAGATTTTTTTTTTTAAAAAAACCGGAGTGGGGGGAGGGTGCTGCGACCAGTGGCTGGTGAAACAAAAATCAATGCCGATGATGGAGTTGCAAAGGTAGGCGTAATAACTCTCCCAGTCTGAGCAGCATGGACCCGCTTTTTAATTAATTTGTTTTCACGCAATAAATACGTTATTTTTACAAGTATTAAGAACATCTCTTCATTTTACTGTTTGCCAATCGCTCAGAAAACTTGTCAAACACCATAATCAGCATCACATTAATTCTCCTCAACAAAGACGTGTTACCATCTCGACTCCTGTACAAACACTTACGTCCGATTTCACCAACAGATATTAGGACCTAACACTTCTGTTAGTTTTTTTAGCAATAGTTGGAGAAATGATTTTGAGGAGTTATCAGACGGAGCCATAGACTGTCGAAATAAGTTGTTATGAAGGTTACTGCGGAAGTACAAGAGAGGTTAGAACATGCCGATCTCGCCTTTGCTTCAAGTATTAATAACTTTGCTATTTTATAATTCAGTGAATTATGTGGATAATACATTGTCCACCTCCCGTCTTGAAACGTTCAAGTCACTCGTCCTTCTTCGCTCCTCGTTTTAAATTTACGTAATACTGGGGAAGTTACTTCGTACTTCTGGTTCTGAGATTTGCATTCGAATTCAGTTCATTTCCAATTTTTCCCCACGTTACATCTTTCTTTTTCGCATTTACCGCATCCATCCTCTTAATTTCCACAATATCCTTATATTTAGTTACTAATTCAACAATTCTTTCTCGATTGATAAGAAGTTTGTCCCACGACTTATCTTTCAGATTTGTTTGCAAACGAAAAAAAAAGCGCATTGCAGTACGTTCAGAAAATAATAAGATTCATCCAAAGCTTTCTATATCTAATACTTACAAGTCTCTCAGCGTTAACACTTTCAGAAAACAAGGGAAATGCAAGAATTTTAACAATTTTATTAACCTATGACAATTGTTACGTTACATTTGTTAAGTCTATTATAACACCTCTTGATGAAATCGGGTTTTACTGATTTGTTTACTTCAAGATAAATATTGTAGTTACAGTATATTCAGTGACAGTCAAATGTTTTGGTCGTTATGTGATGTCATTGTTTGACCAACAAAAAGTTCTGTAATATTCTAAAACACGACACAAAAGACGTCAAGTTTATAATCATACTCTCTTTTAGTAACATTCCAACATAAGGCTGTCAAAACTTAAAACTGCTAGATTACATTATTTAATTGCAGTGCGAAAAACAATTTTTAGTTTCCATTGTCTAATCCTAAAAGCTTCATTTCGTTTATAACTTTTAGCATTTTGATCTACATGCGTAGTAAACTTATCCATAGCTGAACATAACTGATTTCCAAGAACACCTATACAAATATAAGTTTTTCTATGTTTGCATTTTTAATTAAGTCCAACGTTCAGTTAAATCAGACAAATGCAATAATGTTCAAATAAGTACAGGATACATAGAGCTTAGAGGTACCAGACATTCATCTTTCAGGAAAAGAGAACACCCCCAACGTTAAGTCATACCGGACGATGAATGAAATGATGTTCAAATGAGTACAGGGTACATAGAACTTAGAGTTACCAGACATTCATCTTTCAGGAAAAGAGAAAACCCCCAACGTAAGGTCATATCGGACGATGAATGAAATGATGTTCAAATGAGTACAGGGTACATAGAGCTTAGAGGTACCAGACATTCATCTTTCAGGATAAGAGAAAACCCCCAACGTAAGGTCATATGGGACGATGAATGAAATGATGTTCAAATGAGTACAGGGTACATAGAGCTTAGAGGTACCGGACATTCATCTTTCAGGATAAGAGAAAACTTCCAACGTTAAGTCATACCGGACGATGAATGAAATGATGTTCAAATGAGTACAGGGTACATAGAACTTAGAGTTACCAGACATTCATCTTTCAGGATAAGAGAAAACCTCCAACGTTAAGTCATATCGGACGATGAATGAAATGATGTTCAAATGAGTACAGGGTACATAGAGCTTAGAGTTACCAGACATTCATCTTTCAGGATAAGAGAAAACCTCCAACGTTAAGTCATATCGGACGATGAATGAAATGATGTTCAAATGAGTACTGGGTACATAGAGCTTAGAGTTACCAGACATTCATCTTTCAGGATAAGAGAAAACCTCCAACGTTAAGTCATATCGGACGATGAATGAAATGATGTTCAAATGAGTACAGGGTACATAGAGCTTAGAGTTACCAGACATTCATCTTTCAGGATAAGAGAAAACCTCCAACGTTAAGTCATATCGGACGATGAATGAAATGATGTTCAAATGAGTACTGGGTACATAGAGCTTAGAGTTACCAGACATTCATCTTTCAGGATAAGAGAAAACCTCCGACGTTAAGTCATATCGGACGATGAATGAAATGATGTTCAAATGAGTACAGGGTACATAGAGCTTAGAGTTACCAGACATTCATCTTTCAGGATAAGAGAAAACCTCCTACGTTAAGTCATATCGGACGATGAATGAAATGATGTTCAAATGAATACAGGGTACATAGAGCTTAGAGTTATCAGACATTCATCTTTCAGGATAAAAGAAAACCTCCAACGTTAAGTCATATCGAACGATGAATGAAATGATGTTCAAATGAGTACAGGGTACATAGAGCTTAAAGCTACCAGACGTTCATCTTTCAGTATAAGAGAAAACCCCCAACGTTAAGTCATATCGGAGGATGAATGAAATGATGTTCAAATGAGTACAAGGTACATAGAGCTTAGAGTTACCAGACATTCATCTTATCTAGACAAACTCATGATGATGACGGGGCTTGTTGACGTGGGGCAGATTTGCTGCTGGTTTTATCTGAAGGTCCGCGTTTATCTAACAAACGGGAGGGAGAGAGGGAGAAATAAATTAATAAACATTTGCGGCGGTGCTATGGACTCCCACTACGAGAATTGTTCCTTGGGGAGTAAAGGGAGGGCGGAATGGTACCAAGAGAAGCTGCCTCACTTTGAGGAAGTTCAAGTAAGAGATAAACAATAATATTTCAAATATTGTATTCGTCATCATTTTCTTGTTGTTGTTGTTGCAGGAATTAGATCTTTGCCTGTTCGTATCTCCTATCTGTTGAGCGGAACACTTACTTAGCTTAGATTTATACTGGTGTGTTATCTTGAAGAAGTGGTTTACTTCTAGTTCCACTCTAATGTGCTCATTTAAACATCATTTCATTCATCGTCTGATTTAACTTAACGTTGCAGGACATTAATTAATGTGTTGGTGAGAGCCGAGTCACGGCGGGATCTCTCAAAGCACATAGTCTACATTGAATGTTAGGAAAAGAAAACCACAAACGAAATATAAAAACAATTTAATATCATATAAAACAGTTGCAAATAAATGTGGGAGGACAAAGTGCGCAGGCGTGAATGCAATGTGATGTGTTGTATAACCACGGTATAGCTTCTAGAGAGAATGGGGAAAAGGAAAACTGTCACCGTCAGCTTACAGCCCTGGATTAGCCCGCCTCGGTAGCGTAGATGGTAGCATGTCTGCCTCACGACGTTCAAGAGGTCCCGAGTTCGAATCTCGGTCAGGGTGAGTTACCTAGATAAGGTTTTTCCGGGGTTTTCCCTTATCCTTCAAGGCGAATGTCGGGTAACTCTAAGCTCGATGGACCCTGGACTCATTTAGCATCATTTCGCCCAATTCATTCACCGTCCGATATAACTTAACGTTGGGGCGGACGTAAATGGGGGGGGGGGGGAATAAAAAAAAGCCCTGGATTAGGAGATTACCATGGTAACCACCAGAGCGCACAAGCTTCTTTCTTCAAAAGTTTGAGGAAATTCCCATAGATGGCAGGGAGGGATATAGCTGGTTTTCTGGTGATGAATGTTACAATACTTGAGAAATAATTATAAATTCGTAAAGAACAGTATAATTAATACAATTTTGAGTCGAACTAATACTCAATGCTCCATTTATTGCTAGTATTTATCTAGAACTCGTTTCGTTAGGATCTTCCTAACATCATCAGCTCTTGTCGACTACTGGATGCCGGTTCAGTGAACTCCCTGGAGGTGATAGGTGCGTCTCTGTCGGTATCTTGATGAACTTGAAATTTGGGTTTTCTTCAAAGGTAGTATCAATATTAAACAATTTACTTTCATATTTCTTTATAAAGATTTTTTCCCACGTGGTTAATGCAGCTGGACCTTGGACACTTTTTAGTAAGTGAATTTCTCGTTTTAAGTCATGATTTTCCTTCCAAAAATGGTACGCTACCGCCGATTTATCTATTTCTTTATTCCTGATGTTCCTAAAGTGCTCTTTAAGCCTAATGTTCACGTTCCTTTTTGTTTTTCCAATGTAGAATTTGTCACGGTCCTTGCAATTTATCCGGTACACTCCTGATTTTTTGCCTGTGGGTATCTCCTTTGTATTATGTGATTTCAAAAGGTGTTGTACACTAAATTTGTTCTGTGGGGCCAAAGTAATATTGTGTTCTTTGAAGACTTTTTGGAAAAGGTGTGTAGCTCTGGGATGATACGTACATTTTCTGTATGAGGTTTCATTGCTAATTGGGGAGAGAGTAGTTACTTGTTTGCATCTTAGTTGTCTTTTGAATTTATCTATTTTCTTGTTGACCAATTCAGCACTGTATCCATTGTATTCTGCAATGTGAATGATATTATTGTACTCTTTGTTATATTCTATCTTGTTTAAAGGCACATTGACCAGCCTGTAAGTTAAACTGTTGATAACAGCATGCTTGTGTTTTCTTGGGTTATATCCATCTGATTTTATGAAATTTTCTGTGTGTGTTTCCTTTCTGTGTATGCCAAATTCAAGTTTATTATGCTTTCTGTTAAGTTTCAAATCTAAGAAAGGGATTTCATTGTTTGTCTCTTTTTCTATGGAGAATTTTATTGCAGGATTTTGTAAATTAAGTAGTTTTAATGCATCATCCACTTGTCTCTCATTTATTATTGCCCAAATGTCATCCACATATCTGTACCAATGCTTAAAAATTAGTGGGAATGCCTTTGTGATGTGCGTTTCCAAAAAGCTCATGAAGAGATCTGCCAAAAATGGGGACAATGGGTTGCCCATAGATAGTCCTGATTTTTGTTTGAATTTTTTTTTATTGAATGTAAAAAAGGACTGTTCAATGCAAATATTGGTTAATTGAAGGTATTCCTCTGACGTTTTGGTCTATTTGTAGGGACTGAAGCCATGTTTGCATGTACTCTATGAGATTGTCTCTCGGAACACTTGGGAACAAGGAGATTACATCAAAGGATACCATTCGGTCGGTGGGAGAAAATTGTAGATTTTTAGTTTTGTTGATGAATTCCAACGAATTTTTAATACTGTGGCTTTTGAATTTTGGTAGCTCCTTAAATTTTTTGTTTAACCAGTTGGATAGCTAGTAGCAGGGAGTGTTTATGTTGTTAATGATTGGGCGCATCTTATTTCCTGTTTTATGAATTTTGGGTAATCCATATATGTTAGCTACTGTAGGGTTGTCTGGTTTTAAACTTTGTTTAATTTCTTTTGGTATGATTGTTTTATCCTTCATTGTTTCATTTATCTGTTTTACACACATATTTAAAGGGTCAGACTTTATTTCCTGGAATTCATCACTTGCCAATAAATCTGTCATTCTAGAGATGTAGTCCTGTTTGTCCATGATGACCGTCTTATTTCCTTTGTCTGCTTTCGTATAAACAACACCCTTTTTATTCAGAGATTTAAGTATTTTCACGTATGGTTTGGGTTTACCATTTTCCCTTTCTATTTTTTCTAAGATTTTTCCACATTCGCTTCTAATTGCTGATTTCTGCCCAGTATTTAGACCCTTCAATGTCAACTATATAATCTTCTACGTTATTGGAGAAATCTACGCACGTTTTTAACCCTTTATTTAAGAACGCTGTTTCTGCATGTGTGAAAGTTTCATGAGAGAGATTAATTACCTCATTTTAATTATGTTTGTTTGTAGGTTGACATTCCGTGTAGTTTGCTCTCCACAAGATTAGACCCTGTATTTTTCTATTTTGTTTTCGTGCTTTTTTGTTTACGCGAGTGTTAATATGCGTAAAAGCACATTTTTCTAAGTTGTCCCAAACGATGTTTCCTAATGTTTTGCACAATTTCAAATGTAATTCGGAGAGGTTCAAATCTAATTTTGATAATTTACTATAGTGTTTTGAGATTTCTAATTGTATTATTTTCTTTTCAGCTGCCGTTTGCTGTTTTTTGTTTCGGTTCATTTTCACATATTTTCTAACGAAGTTTGGGCATACTTTATTTTTCAGACAAGCCTTTAAGAACTTTATATCCAGTGAAACGAACCTCCTTTTTTCTTTAATTTTCAGGTAGCGTTTCATGTTTACTTTTTATTGCTTATGGCACTATTACAATGTGTAAAATGTTTGGAACTAACCTCTCCGTCCTCCGTTTCCTTCACCTTGTCGGTTGCCTTTGTCTTGTCCATAATGGGCTTGATAGCCAAACAGTATTCCGTTGTTTAAGGACTATGATACAATGAAGCACAAAATTAATACAATTTTGAGTCGAACTAATACTCAATGCTCCATTTATTGCTAGTATTTACCTAGAACGCGTTTCGTTAGGATCTTCCTAACATTATCAGCTGTAAACCCAGTATCTTGATGAACTTGAAATTTGGGTTTTCTTCAAAGGTAGTATCGAAATTAAGCAATTTACTTTCATATTTCTTTATAAAGAATTTTCCCCATGTGGTTAATGCTTCTTTATAAAGAAATATGAAAGTAAATTGTTTAATTTCGATACTACCTTTGAAGAAAACCCAAATTTCAAGTTCATCAAGATACCGACAGAGACGCACCTATCACCTCCGAGGAGTTCACTGAACCGGCATCCATTAGTCGACAACAGCTGATGATGTTAGGAAGATCCTAACGAAACGCGTTCTAGGTAAATACTAGCAATAAATGGAGCATTGAGTATTAGTTCGACTCAAAATTGTATTAATTTTGTGCTTCATTGTATCATAGTCCTTAAACAACGGAAAACAGTATAATATTTAGTAGATAAAGACTGTAATAACGAGGTATTTACAGTTTGGAAACAATCATTTTCTTCAGTGGTAAAACAAAAGTCTGCGACAGTGCATTTAAGAAGCTTACGACAGACGATGGCAATCTATTAGTCGGCCAAGATATGAATGCACTTGAAGGAGAGCAGCACTGTTTTGTTTACTTCATGAAGCTTAGGGAACCGGTAGTGAGGAGAAAGGCGATACTGGGAATGTACAGTCAAACAATTAGAACAGTACACGCCTGCTGATGTCTTCACGTTAGATCTCGGAAGTAGCAAGTCTGGGAATGTTTGTTTCAGGTCCTTCATCTGCTATATCCGTGTCACTTCGTCCTTTTGCTTCAATATTCATATTCTCAAAATAACATTCATCACGATTGCAATCTTTATTGTCATCATCGCTGCTCTCTAGACTCACGTTTATATCTTCAATTGTCTGCTCCATTAACCAATACGGCACTTAGCAGATCAGCAGACCAGCAGAAGAATCGAGTCGTCCAAGTTAACCTGGACGGAATGGTTTCGCCCAGCACCTAGCCGCTTACTGCTCCCTTAAAGCCTCGGCAATCAGTAGGATTCTTACGCATTTAAGCGACCGAGCGGTGTTTCCCTTTTTTGCTGACCCCTAAAGTATCCCCTTATAGCCGTCAATGGCTTTGCCGACATTTAGTTTTGTGGTGATAGTTGAACCAATTGTATGGTCTCAATTAGTATTGAAAGTGAATTTTACATGAAGTGCTTTTGACAACAATCTAAATTAAGCGAACAAGAAAACTGGTCATAAATAAGAGAATATAAGTAGTCATAAGTATGAGCACAACATGTCATTGTTTATTATTATTACTTTTACTGTTGTGCCGTGAATGGTGGCAGTTCATTATCTAGAAGGTAGATTTTCCATGACAGCTTTATAGTACAAACATTTACAATAGAGAGCACTATATTTCAAAGCTCTCCGTTTTCCAAGGTCCAGGTCTCCGAACCATACATAGCAATGCTCCAAATGTAAGAATTACGTATTATATTATTTTATTTTAATTATTATTTTTATCATCATCATTATAAAAGCAGTAATTACAACAAACAGCATAGCAGCAATTATGAGCCCAATACTTTGTATTGCAGATGGTGTATTGTTGCTTACCCTTCTGTAAAAGTAAGAAAGGAAAATCAAAAGGGATCAGTTTCCATGAATTTTCAGTAGAACTACGTAAACAATGGCTAAAAGCTATATCGCCCTCTAATTTCAAGGTAAATGATAAATCTATAAATCTAATTCAACAGTCGTGTGCAGTTTGCATTTTACTAAGGACGACTGCGTTCCAATTCAGACTGAGAAAGACATAATTTCCAAATTAAAGAGATTGGAAAGGGAGAATAACACCTTGAGATGTAAATTATGGGGAGCAAATAAAAGACACAAAGAATTTGTAAACAAGCAGCAAGCAAATGAAGAAAGATTACTTTAGTATGAAACCAATAATTTGCACAAATCATTTCAATTATTGATAAAAGACACTATTGTACAGTGCAACACAGCTTCCAGACACAATAATCGCAGTATTGGGCGAATTAAACAACATTAAAGGTAATGTGAATTTCCGTCTTATAAGACTTACTAACGTATATTGTTAAACTGCTTTTAACTGTTTACTTACTTAGTTCTTTTCTTTTCTTCCTAGACAGCCTCGTTTCATGCAACAGTCCTGGCCACGCCGTGGCTCAGTGGTTAGACGCTTGGCTCTCACCAAGGCGGCCCGGGTTCGATCCCAGGCGACCGCAAAGTGAGATTTGTGGTGGACAACACGGCGTTGGGGCGGGTTTTCTCCGGGACCTCCGGTTTCCCCCGCCATCTCATTCCACCGGTGCTCCATCTTCATCTCATGCATCATAAGTGTCACCGCCTGCGGTGCCGTATGTAGTAAAAGCGGGCGTTAAACACTACACATTTCATGCAACAGTCCACTTATCACTGGCATATATAGGAGGTTTTATAGTTAAAACATAGCGGCCGAATTCTCCTGTGCCACCTGTATTACAAAAGTGTCTACCGCCAAGTGTACAGCATCCCCTGTAAATCTAATATTCAAAAGGGACGAAAACTCCACGTCTATTACCCATCTCCAGAGTTTGTTTCTCTTTTGGCAGTTATAGAGAAATTTATAACAACTGCTGTACCTAAGCTACCTAAAGTATGTGTGAGAAAAAGCCTAGAGGAATACACAATGCCAGCAAATGAACATTGTTCTTATCTCGTGTGTGCAGAGAAAGTGAACTGATATGCAAACATTATATTCCTGTGATGTTAAGGTGCATTGCTTTGCGACAACGAAAGTGTTTGAAAAAAAGGTAAATTCCTAAACTATAAACCACTGCATCGGAAAGTTGCGTCTGTAATGTCAACACATTGCTGCTGTACGCTGGAACAGGGTTCCAGAGGGGTCATCAGCCAGCGCCATACGGTGGGTAGTGGAGAAATCTGTAACGTTTAGTCATAACACTCTAGCTGGCGAGTGCCGAGGCTTAAAGGAATGTGAGCGGGCTATGGTGCCACGGAGGAAGGCGTAAGACCGTAAAATCCCTTTGTCCAAGTATTCAATCAAGTCAATAAACATGCTTTTTTTTATTAATTTTCGCTATCTCTAGAAGCTCATTTTTTGTCAGTTGCGGATCATGTTTAATTTTCTTTTGTGTTAGCCAATGAATAACCTGTGCCTTTCTAGATGAAGTGTTAGGGGCTTTATTTTCCTGTACGGTATGGCAAAACAATGCTTTCAGGTAGAATATTTTATATTTATTTCTCTTCTACCCACTCTTTAAAATCTACCCACTTTAATTTCATCATGATTTGGATTTTCAATCGTAAATCAATTCAGTTCCCTCAATAAATCCCATGGATCCCCCTGCATGTGCAACAATTGCTCTTTAACCAGCACTAGTATTACTGCCTCATATTGCCAGCACTTCTTGACGGTTTAGTGAGTATAGACCCAAGCCTCGTCTGCATAAACTACTAGTCTACGTGGCCCTTTTTCATTTTTAATAATAGCCCTTAAGTACTCTGCAAGTTTTGCAACAATTTGTGGTTTCTCCATTAGCACAGATAGTTTGTTTTTGCATTTCTTAAATTGAAATCCAATTTCTTTCAATATATTTGTAAATGTTTCTTTGCCACCCTGAAAGTTTATATATTATTTAGCGAAGTTCAGGAGGTTCCTCAAAGTAGGGATTTCCTTTTTCTATTCATAGTACTCCAAAAATTTTCTACGCACAACGCACTTACCAAACTCATCAGGAGATATGGTCTGCGTGCTTTTCGATTTTTCCTCGAAGTAGTAACCTTAACTCGAGTTGATGAAGCATTTTATGTTCATGGTGGTTCTCCCAGACCTTCTCACTGTTTTTGCTGCCCTAACTGCTGCTTTTCCAAGGGGTACGAGTAACTACTTTTCCCTGCTTTTCTTGTCTACAGAACTGTATAACGTGATATACCTTCCGTAGTTAAACTCTTCACAAGCACACGTCAATTTTGTCACAACGAGCACTGCAACTGCCACTATACTATTAGAGTTTTAAGTGCATAAGAAAAGGTTCAAAGAAGTACCGAAGCATCTCGGTATTGTTGATGTTTGCGTTATCCGCACTATACCTGCAGTACTCCGTCCACTTTTGACGTAACTGTTTAGTAACGCTTCTCGCTGAGTGCATTCATATCGTGGTCGACTAGTAGGTTTATCTTGACGTAGATAGAGCTTCAGGTCCTATCATTGCACTTCGATAGGGCCTCCCCTGTAACAGGGTGCGCTGCTTCTTCTGCTTAATTTTTGGAATCGGGACTGCACTTCGACAGTCCCGGCATTTACCTCTCCAAAAGCGAGTTCCGTAGTTTCTGGCGAACTCTCACTTCCTTAAGAAATCCTTTCCAGAACCATGGCCCAGAGAACTCTTCATCAAAATGTGATTTTCTCTACCGCTACTAAACCATGTATTGCTCTATCTACTTCATGTTAAACATCTTATTGTAGTTACAAGGGAATACAGTAGACTAAGTGATAGTCGAATGTTTTATATACATGACAAACACTTCTGAGGACATTCAGTAAATAGCTACATATTATTTATCATGAAAATATCCTAAACATATAATCATTTAACTAGATTTTCTACTTTTTTATGTAGAGTTGCTTGTGGAAGGGCGCCTATATGATCTCTCGTGTGTTAAATGGAATCTGCAATATGCGTCATCGATTACCTGCTGCAGTGCAATAAAGTTGACTGGATCACGGCCAGCAACTCCTGCTGCGACTCTGAATCATCACATTGGGCCTTTATCCCCCAAACTGTCTATACAAAGTTTAGATAAAATGCCATACTTTACGATATCTTGCACATGTTAAATATCAATGCTACAGTGTCCACACATGTTTCGTGGTCCATTCTCCATTTTTCTCGCCTCATTTGATTTTCATTTCATTCATTTTATTTATCCTCCGATATTATTTAACGTTGGAGGACGTAAATGGAAAAAAAAAAAAAATGCTCCAACTTACTTTAATCCACTTCGCCCGTTGTAACGGTATTTATTTTTGCCCGTTGGTAGCACTGATTAAGGAACTATCGTAAAAACAAAGATTGTTAAGAAAAGCTGTATTATCTTGTTATACAAGTTTCTGGAGAAATTTCAGTGTAATTTCGTTATAAATCTATCTTAAATAAAGTTAAAAAGTAACAATGGGCAATGTCTCCGGTAGCCAACATAACAATACACTACCGTCCTCTAGGGAGCACACTTTGAAAAACTAATCCGAGTCGCCCGCCATTGCTTGCCTTACAGTGTATTTGTCCCTAAACATCAATATATTTTTGAAACGTAATGACGTCATTATTCCTCATTTACTTCAGGAACCAGGCTTTTATAATATTCCACTTCGATTGATAAAGAATGTGCTAGGTCAGGTGATATTCAGTTGTTAGTTTCGTTGTATATTTCTCAGCAACTTTTTCAAACAGACATCGTCTTACTAACACTGTCAGACTTTCCTACACTTAGGTTATGTTTGAGTCGATTGACTTTTGTTTTATAACAAATACAACCAAATTGAAGCGACACCTGCAGTTAGTTCTACTCGTTCGCTCCGATGTACAGCATCTTGTGACAAAAATGTTAATAGTAATTTATTATACAAGTGGATAAACTCTCTAAAACGCGACCTGAAGGGGATAAATTAATATATGACAAACATTCAGTTAATGATTTTAAAACAGGAATAAGCATTGAACTGCGGCGCACTTATAGAAGATTCAGAGATGGGAAGACCAAACCGACAACGAGTGTTGCTATTTGTAATGACCTAAATCCTGGTAATGTTACTACTTGGGAGTTATTAGCTTCTATAATAATGTACAAGTTCACTTGTATCTAGTTAAAGAATAAATATATTTATTTACTTTATCCCATCTGTTGCAGTAATAACTATCACTTTGATTTGAAGTGCACGTTACCTTATGTCGTGTCTATTACAAGTATCTGTAGCACAAACAGAAATAGACGACGCCTTCCCAACATTTAGCAAAAGGTCATCATAAATAACGGGGGCGATTATACTGTACGCCTATCAATAAAGACATTTCAGAAAGAAAAGAAATCTCTTTACTTTTTATCCAGCCCTTGTATTTTGTCTTTCTCTTACTGTTGATCACTTATACAAAAGTTGTTCAGAATTAAGAGAAATTCTGAGGATATACGTTTTATTTGTATTGATGATGACAGAGCGTATTGACTGTAAGTAGGAGGGAAGTCTGTTCCGTTATTGTTTATTTGGGTATAGATCGATATGGCTGACGACGAGAATGACCTGGCGCGGTATCACAGTTACACTTACGTTCCTGTAGTTCTGTACAAACAATTACTAATAACCAGAGCAAGGAACTTCGTACCGCTCGCCGTTCCAGGTCGTGACCGACCTTCTCCCGGCACCCAAACAAGTCATAGATAAGAAACACACAGCAGAGAGGCATTGAGACTGGTTGCCCAGAGCGAAAAAATGATTTATGAGCCATTCGTAAATGCCCATCTATTTAGATCGTTATGTAAAACATACACATTCTCATATAGTACATACGGGGTTGAAGTCTGACCGTTATTCGAATTTCTTCCTTTCTACCAACGTGCTCTGTGTCATGCAGTTACACCTGTTTTGTAGTAATGAGTTGTATTCTACGACGAACCTTGCCCTTGCTAGTAGTGCTGCGTGGTATAGCCATGTCTGGCCGTTATTCGAATGTCTTCCTTTCTACCAACGTGCTCTGTGTCATGCAGTTACATCTGTTTTGTAGTAACGAGTTGTATTCTACGACGAACCTTGCCCTTGCTGGTAGCGCTGCGTGGTATAGCCAAGTCTGACCGTTATCCGAATGTCTTCCTTTCTACCAACGTGCTCTGTGTCATGCAGTTACATCTGTTTTGAAGTAATGAGTTGTATTCTACGACGAGCCTTGCCCTTGCTGGTAGCGCTGCGTGGTATAGCCATGCCTGACCGTTATTCGACTGTCTTCCTTTCTACCAACGTGCTCTGTGTCATGCAGTTACATCTGTTTTGTAGTAATGAGTTGTATTCTACGACGAACCTTGCCCTTGCTAGTAGCGCTGCGTGGTATAGCCATGTCTGACCGTTATTCGACTGTCTTCCTTTCTACCAACGTGCTCTGTGTCATGTAGTTACATCTGTTTTGTAGTAATGAGTTGTATTCTACGACGAACCTTGCCCTTGCTAATAGCGCTGCGTGGTATAGCCAAGTCTGACCGTTATCCGAATGTCTTCCTTTCTACCAACGTGCTCTGTGTCATGCAGTTACATCTGTTTTGAAGTAATGAGTTGTATTCTACGACGAACCTTGCCCTTGCTGGTAGCGCTGCGTGGTATAGCCATGCCTGACCCTTATTCGACTGTCTTCCTTTCTACCAACGTGCTCTGTGTCATGCAGTTACATCTGTTTTGTAGTAATGAGTTGTATTCTACGACGAACCTTGCCCTTGCTAGTAGCGCTGCGTGGTATAGCCATGTCTGACCGTTATTCGAATGTCTTCCTTTCTACCAGTGTGCTCTATGTCATGCAGTTACACCTGTTTTGTGGTAATGAGTTGTATTCTACGACGAACCTTGTCCTTGCTAATAGCGCTGCGTGGTATAGCCAAGTCTGACAGTTATTCCAATGTCTTACTTTCTACCAACGAGCTCTATGTCATGCAGTTACAGCTGTTTTGTAGTAATGAGTTGTATTCTACGACGAACCTTGTCTTTGCTAATAGCGCTGCGTGGTATAGCCATGCCTGACCGTTATTCGAATGTCTTCCTCTCTACCAACGAGCTCTGTGTCATGCAGCTACATCTGTTTTGTAGTAATGAGTTGTATTCTACGACGAACCTTGCCCTTGCTAGTAGCGCTGCGTGGTATAGTCATGTCTGACCGTTATTCGAATGTCTTCCTTTCTACCAACGTACTCTATGTCATGCAGCTACATCTGTTTTGTAGTAATGAGTTGTATTCTACGACGAGCCTTGCCCTTGCTAGTAGCGCTGCGTGGTATAGCCATGCCTGACCGTTATTCGACTGTCTTCCTTTCTACCAACGTGCTCTGTGTCATGCAGTTACATCTGTTTTGTAGTAATGAGTTGTATTCTACGACGAACCTTGCCCTTGCTAGTAGCGCTGCGTGGTATAGCCATGTCTGACCGTTATTCGACTGTCTTCCTTTCTACCAACGTGCTCTGTGTCATGTAGTTACATCTGTTTTGTAGTAATGAGTTGTATTCTACGACGAACCTTGCCCTTGCTAATAGCGCTGCGTGGTATAGCCAAGTCTGACCGTTATCCGAATGTCTTCCTTTCTACCAACGTGCTCTGTGTCATGCAGTTACATCTGTTTTGAAGTAATGAGTTGTATTCTACGACGAACCTTGCCCTTGCTGGTAGCGCTGCGTGGTATAGCCATGCCTGACCCTTATTCGACTGTCTTCCTTTCTACCAACGTGCTCTGTGTCATGCAGTTACATCTGTTTTGTAGTAATGAGTTGTATTCTACGACGAACCTTGCCCTTGCTAGTAGCGCTGCGTGGTATAGCCATGTCTGACCGTTATTCGAATGTCTTCCTTTCTACCAGTGTGCTCTATGTCATGCAGTTACACCTGTTTTGTGGTAATGAGTTGTATTCTACGACGAACCTTGTCCTTGCTAATAGCGCTGCGTGGTATAGCCAAGTCTGACAGTTATTCCAATGTCTTACTTTCTACCAACGAGCTCTATGTCATGCAGTTACAGCTGTTTTGTAGTAATGAGTTGTATTCTACGACGAACCTTGTCTTTGCTAATAGCGCTGCGTGGTATAGCCATGCCTGACCGTTATTCGAATGTCTTCCTCTCTACCAACGAGCTCTGTGTCATGCAGCTACATCTGTTTTGTAGTAATGAGTTGTATTCTACGACGAACCTTGCCCTTGCTAGTAGCGCTGCGTGGTATAGTCATGTCTGACCGTTATTCGAATGTCTTCCTTTCTACCAACGTACTCTATGTCATGCAGCTACATCTGTTTTGTAGTAATGAGTTGTATTCTACGACGAATCTTGCCCTTGCTAGTAGCGCTGCGTGGTATAGCCATGCCTGACCGTTATTCGAATGTCTTCCTCTCTACCAACGAGCTCTGTGTCATGCAGTTACATCTGTTTTGTAGTAATGAGTGGTATTCTACGACGAACCTTGCCCTTGCTAGTAGCGCTGCGTGGTATAGCCAAGTCTGACCGTTATTCGACTGTCTTCCTTTCTACCAACGTGCTCTGTCATACAGCTACATCTGTTTTGTAGTAATGAGTTGTATTCTACGACGAATCTTGCCCTTACTAGTAGCGCTGTGTGGTATAGCCAAGTCTGACCGTTATTCGAATGTCTTCCTTTCTACCAACGTGCTCTGTCATGCAGCTACATCTGTTTTGTAGTAATGAGTTGTATTCTACGACGAACCTTGCCCTTGCTAGTAGCGCTGTGTGGTATAGCCATGTCTGGCCGTTATTCGAATGTCTTCCTTTCTACCAACGTGCTCTGTGTCATGCCGCTACATCTGTTTTGTAGTAATGAGTTGTATTCTACGACGAATCTTGCCCTTGCTAGTAGCGTTGCGTGGTATAGCCGAGTCTGGCCGTTATTCGAATGTTTTCCTTTCTACCAACGTGCTCTGTGTCATGTAGTTACACGTGTTTTGCAGTAACGAGTTGTATTCTACGACGAACCTTGCCCTTGCTAGTAGCGCTGCGTGGTATAGCCATGCCTGGCCGTTATTCGAATGTCTTCCTTTCTACCAACGTGCTCTGTGTCATGCAGTTACATCTGTTTTGTAGTAATGAGTTGTATTCTACGACGAACCTTGCCCTTGCTAGTAGCGCTGCGTGGTATAGTCATGTCTGACCGTTATTCGAATGTCTTCCTTTCTACCAACGTACTCTATGTCATGCAGCTACATCTGTTTTGTAGTAATGAGTTGTATTCTACGACGAATCTTGTCCTTGCTAGTAGCGCTGCGTGGTATAGCCAAGTATGACCGTTATTCGAATGTCTTCCTTTCTACCAACGTGCTCTGTGTCATGCAGCTACATCTGTTTTGTAGTAATGAGTTGTATTCTACGACGAATCTTGCCCTTGCTAGTAGCGCTGTGTGGTATAGCCATGTCTGGCCGTTATTCGAATGTCTTCCTTTCTACCAACGTGCTCTGTGTCATGCAGCTTACATCTGTTTTGTAGTAATGAGTTGTATTCTACGACGAATCTTGCCCTTGCTAGTAGCGTTGCGTGGTATAGCCAAGTCTGGCCGTTATTCGAATGTTTTCCTTTCTACCAACGTGCTCTGTGTCATGTAGTTACACGTGTTTGCAGTAACGAGTTGTATTCTACGACGAACCTTGCGCTTACTAGTAGCGCTGCGTGGTATAGCCATGTCTGGCCGTTATTCGAATGTCTTCCTTTCTACCAACGTGCTCTATGTCATGCAGTTACATCTGTTTTGTAGTAATGAGTTGTATTCTACGACGAACCTTGCCCTTTCTAGTAGCGCTGCGTGGTATAGCCAAGTCTGGCCGTTATTCGAATGTCTTCCTTTCTACCAACGTGCTGTGTCATGCAGTTACATCTGTTTTGTAGTAATGAGTTGTATTCTACGACGAATCTTGTCCTTGCTAGTAGCGCTGCGTGGTATAGCCATGTCTGACCGTTATTCGAATGTCTTCCTTTCTACCAGCGTGCTCTATGTCATGCAGTTACACCTGTTTTGTGGTAATGAGTTGTATTCTATGACGAACCTTGTCCTTGCTAATAGCGCTGCGTGGTATAGCCAAGTCTGACCGTTATTCGAATGTCTTACTTTCTACCAACGAGCTCTATGTCATGCAGTTACAGCTGTTTTGTAGTAATGAGTTGTATTCTACGACGAACATTGTCCTTGCTAATAGCGCTGCGTGGTATAGCCATGCCTGACCGTTATTCGAATGTCTTCCTCTCAAAAAACGAGCTCTGTGTCATGCAGTTACATCTGTTTTGTAGTAATGAGTTGTATTCTACGACGAACCTTGCCCTTGCTAGTAGCCCTGCGTGGTATAGCCATGCCTGGCCGTTATTCGAATGTCTTCCTTTCTACCAACGTGCTCTGTGTCATGCAGTTACATCTGTTTTATAGTAATGAGTTGTATTCTACGACGAACCTTGCCCTTGCTAGTAGCGCTGCGTGGTATAGTCATGTCTGACCGTTATTCGAATGTCTTCCTTTCTCCCAACGTACTCTATGTCATGCAGCTACATCTGTTTTGTAGTAATGAGTTGTATTCTACGACGAATCTTGCCCTTGCTAGTAGCGCTGTGTGGTATAGCCAAGTCTGACCGTTATTCGAATGTCTTCCTTTCTACCAACGTGCTCTGTCATGCAGCTATATCTGTTTTGTAGTAATGAGTTGTATTCTACGACGAACCTTGCCCTTGCTAGTAGCGCTGTGTGGTATAGCCATGTCTGGCCGTTATTCGAATGTCTTCCTTTCTACCAACGTGCTCTGTGTCATGCAGCTACATCTGTTTTGTAGTAATGAGTTGTATTCTACGACGAATCTTGCCCTTGCTAGTAGCGCTGTGTGGTATAGCCAAGTCTGACCGTTATTCGAATGTCTTCCTTTCTACCAACGTGCTCTGTCATGCAGCTACATCTGTTTTGTAGTAATGAGTTGTATTCTACGACGAACCTTGCCCTTGCTAGTAGCGCTGTGTGGTATAGCCATGTCTGGCCGTTATTCGAATGTCTTCCTTTCTACCAACGTGCTCTGTGTCATGCAGCTACATCTGTTTTGTAGTAATGAGTTGTATTCTACGACGAACCTTGCCCTTGCTAGTAGCGCTGTGTGGTATAGCCATGCCTGACCGTTATTCGAATGTCTTCCTTTCTACCAACGAGCTCTGTGTCATGCAGTTACATCTGTTTTGTAGTAATGAGTTGTATTCTACGACGAATCTTGCCCTTGCTAGTAGCGCTGCGTGGTATAGCCATGCCTGACCGTTATTCGAATGTCTTCCTTTCTACCAACGTGCTCTGTGTTATGTAGTTACACGTGTTTTGCAGTAACGAGTTGTATTCTACGACGAATCTTGCCCTTGCTAGTAGCGCTGCGTGGTATAGCCATGCCTGACCGTTATTCGAATGTCTTCGTTTCTACCAACGTGCTCTGTGTCATGTAGTTACACGTGTTTTGCAGTAACGAGTTGTATTCTACGACGAACCTTGCCCTTGCTAGTAGCGCTGCGTGGTATAGCCATACCTGGCCGTTATTCGAATGTCTTCCTTTCTACCAACGTGCTCTGTGTCATGCAGTTACATCTGTTTTGTAGTAATGAGTTGTATTCTACGACGAACCTTGCCCTTGCTAGTAGCGTTGCGTGGTATAGCCAAGTCTGGCCGTTATTCGAATGTTTTCCTTTCTACCAACGTGCTCTGTGTCATGTAGTTACACGTGTTTTGCAGTAACGAGTTGTATTCTACGACGAACCTTGCCCTTGCTAGTAGCGCTGCGTGGTATAGCCATGCCTGGCCGTTATTCGAATGTCTTCCTTTCTACCAACGTGCTCTGTGTCATGTAGTTACATCTGTTTTGTAGTAATGAGTTGTATTCTACGACGAACCTTGCCCTTGCTAGTAGCGCTGCGTGGTATAGCCATGCCTGGCCGTTATTCGAATGTCTTCCTTTCTACCAACGTGCTCTGTGTCATGCAGTTACATCTGTTTTGTAGGAATGAGTTGTATTCTACGACGAACCTTGCCCTTGCTAGTAGCGCTGCGTGGTATAGTCATGTCTGACCGTTATTCGAATGTCTTCCTTTCTACCAACGTACTCTATGTCATGCAGTTACATCTGTTTTGTAGTAATGAGTTGTATTCTACGACGAATCTTGTCCTTGCTAGTAGCGCTGCGTGGTATAGCCATGCCTGACCGTTATTCGAATGTCTTCCTCTCTACCAACGAGCTCTGTGTCATGCAGCTACATCTGTTTTGTAGTAATGAGTTGTATTCTACGACGAACCTTGCCCTTGCTGGTAGCGCTGCGTGGTATAGCCAAGTCTGACCGTTATTCGAATGTCTTCCTTTCTACCAACGTGCTCTGTGTCATGCAGCTACATCTGTTTTGTAGTAATGAGTTGTATTCTACGACGAATCTTGCCCTTGCTAGTAGCGCTGTGTGGTATAGCCATGTCTGGCCGTTATTCGAATGTCTTCCTTTCTACCAACGTGCTCTGTGTCATGCAGCTACATCTGTTTTGTAGTAATGAGTTGTATTCTACGACGAATCTTGCCCTTGCTAGTAGCGTTGCGTGGTATAGCCAAGTCTGGCCGTTATTCGAATGTTTTCCTTTCTTCCAACGTGCTCTGTGTCATGTAGTTACACGTGTTTTGCAGTAACGAGTTGTATTCTACGACGAACCTTGCGCTTACTAGTAGCACTGCGTGGTATAGCCATGTCTGGCCGTTATTCGAATGTCTTCCTTTCTACCAACGTGCTCTATGTCATGCAGTTACATCTGTTTTGTAGTAATGAGTTGTATTCTACGACGAACCTTGCCCTTTCTAGTAGCGCTGCGTGGTATAGCCAAGTCTGGCCGTTATTCGAATGTCTTCCTTTCTACCAACGTGCTCTGTGTCATGCAGTTACATCTGTTTTGTAGTAATGAGTTGTATTCTACGACGAATCTTGTCCTTGCTAGTAGCGCTGCGTGGTATAGCCATACCTGGCCGCTCTTACACTGCTAAAGAAAATCGGTACGAATTTCCTAGTTCTGATTATAATATAACCAACTGTAAACCGGACATCATAACTAAAAACCTTATTTGATGTTTTTCAACATCTTTCAAGATACATACAAAAGATTTCCATCATTTATATGTAAACTACTGGAACATTTTAATTAAAATACGAAAAGTTTAACATATTGTCATCGATGGCATTGTTGTGTTACCGCGATAAGTCGGCGCTGGGCACGTGGGTAGGAAAGAAAGGGACAGAGAGAAGCTCCAGTGCCTCGGGAGGTCTACGTCTTTCTAGAAACAATGACTGGAGTCATAAATACCGGCAAAGTGTGAGAAGCGGCAGTCGACGATTGAAGTGTACCACAGTGATGTCTTTCATTTGTTTATGTGTGGCGGAGCACCTAGTCGACCTTGAAGACAGCTGATCGTTAATTTCACATCTTTTTACATCAATAAGGAGTGTTCTAAATTTGTACAAACCAAACTTTTTATTATACGTAACTCGTGCAGTCACAATATTTTCTTTATAACCGAGTAGGATGGCTCAGGAGGTATCGTCTGTCGACCACTTTCGGGAGGTCCGGGTTCGATTCTTGTAGTCGATGTATGTGATGCAAGAGTTTTTAGGGGTTTGCCCGGGTTGCCAGACGAATGCTGGGTAGGTTAATAATCATGTCCCTTCATTTTATCTCAATTATCATTTCACATCATGTCTCAGCTGGTGGTCTCTTTCAGGGTAGAAGTGTTGGTGTTGCATGGTAGGATGACATGTTCTTGGGAAGAACTTGCTCCTCCGGTAGGACGGTATCCAATCTTCAAACCCGGCCTATGGTGGGTGGGATGCCAGGGGAGTTTCCAACTGGTGACGTGTAGGGACCCTCTGTGCACTGTCGTGGCTCCTGTCTCTTCTCGCCTAATCCATCCTTCCTCCCGGCAGTGCTCCATTTTGGACCTCCAAGCCAAATCCCCTTCTTAGCGCAGTCCAGTAGTATACAATATATCAAACTTCATCGATACTGTCGTAAGCATATGGGAAGTGATCTACTGTCGTATGTTACCTCTATAGTGCGATCTTATTATGGAACAATCAAGCGCGCCTTGCACTTCCGTTCGTAATGTTTCGAACAATAAACAGAAAACATCTTTTATACCGTTCAACGTGTTTTAAATAATACAAATTAAAATTTTCTTGAAATAAGATTCTTAACAATGAACGCTAAAACATCATTTTAAACCGAAAATATAACGATGACAAAAAAAAAAAAAAAAAAAAAAAAAACAGCTGCTTTTTCCTTTCTTTGACAAGCCACGTTTTAACCTGAAAGAGAACATCAGATGAGAAATGATATGAAATGTTAATGGAGATGAAATTGGGGGATGTAATTAATCTACCCAACATTCGCCTGGTGACCTGGGAAAACTCCAAAAACCGATGGTTTAGGTAGGTCGGCCATGAGAATCGAACCCAGAATTGTTATTGTTCGAATGCTTCCAACAATAAGCGAATAAATTAATTGCTTTGACAAGCCACGTTGGTATTTACATTATGTCTAAACATACTACTTTAAAAAATAAAGTTTAACAGAAAATATTTGGATTTTGGATTTGACATTTATGCAACGGAAAATGTCGTATCTGGCTAATTCTCGTCCAACAAGTCCAATTAGAACATCTCCACAACCAAGACATGCGTGGGCAAGGCTCACGCCAGATTGGACTACGCTACGGAGGTCCAAAGCTAGTGTATTGTACCCATGTCCCAATAGGGCATGAGGCGAGAGACACGTGTGGTCTTCCCAAGGAGTCAGCACGCTTTAGAGGGCAGGATACCTACACTTTATCACTTCGAAACTCCCCGGCAAGCCAGTAGAGCCGGCAGTTCACCAGACTGCGGTCCGGAAACGGTCCCACCAAATCGGCCAGGACACCGAAAACTGGAAAATGTTTACCAAGAGCGTATCATCCTGCCATGCAGCAGCGACACTTCTACCCTGAAAGAGACCATCAGATGAGAGATGATAATGAAGATGAAATTGAGGGACAGGAAATTAACCTACTCGGTATTCACCTAGAGACCTGGGAAAACGCCGAAAAAACCCATGTGTCAGGTAGATCGGCCAGGGGTAACGAACTCGAACTTCCGGAATGTGGGCTGCCTGAGCCATCCCGGTCGGTGTAACACGTTTAAGTAGGGATACAAGATGATATCGAACCTCCCATCATCTCTTGTGAACAGCCAAACCTCTTTGGATCCTGTTAAGACAACATTAAGTGTATTACATTTAGATTAAAAGTAAAGTACTGACACTTAGTAAGAAATAGTTATTTATGTTATCATTGAGGAAGGTATACTGTACCATCAGAGGTGACCCAAAAGGTTCTTTACGGAGGAGGTGGAAGTTCTAGTGCTAATGAGGGTTTTCATTTTTCTGTTCTGTAATTTACGTCCTTTAACGTTACGTCATCGCACGATGAACGGAATGGGTAAAATGATGCTCAAATGAGCCCGCGGTCTATGGAGCTTAGAGTTACACGACATTCGTCTTTTTAGGGTAAGGGAAACCCCCGGAAAAATCTTATCCAGGTAAGTCACCCTGACCGAGATTCGAACTCAGTACCTCTTCAATGATGATAATGATGACAATAATAATAATAATAATAATAATAATAATAATAATAATAATAATAATAATAATAATAATAATAATAATAATAATAATAATAATAATAATAATAATAATAATAATAATAATAATAATAATAATAATAATAATAATAATAATAATAATAATAATAATTAATAATAAAACTGGTTGTGGACGAAGTGGCAACGTTGTTGCGTTATAACAACCCTCCTAGGTGACAAGGAAGGAAGGAAGTAAGTAGAAGAACCTAGGTAAAGGACTGCAGGTCGGTCAGGAACTGGCACTCATTGAGTACATCAAGCATGTCCCTGACTTACTCAAACCGGTTTGGTCTCTATGCCACGTGTTGGAGGTTACTTTAGAGCTAGCATAAAGAACTATATTCTTTCTGTAAGGAATGGCAATTGGACTATTTTTGTATTCAGAAAAATGACAAAACACAATCTGTTTACTATGTCGTGTATCTGCGCATTTGTCATTTCTATGCCAGGTAGCTATAGTTACGTATAAACAGGTGGTTATACCTCGGTGGTTCAAATGTCCTAGAGATTATTCAAATTTTAAGTAAGCTTAAATTTGATACCTATATCTTATTTACATTGTCATTAGTACAAAATAAAAATTCCATTGAATTCCAAGGTTTGTTTTATAACATATTTGGAGGACAGTTATATTTATTACAGAGTAGATTTTCTTTACTAAATTAATGTATTAATACTGTAACGACGGCGGCTGCCTGCCATAGCGAAATTAAGTGTCAGTCACACCATTCGTTCAGCTTTGTTGTTCGCCAGCGTGAGAGGCAAAGACAGCCGTTACATGACGCGCGAGAAGCATTGTTATCCTGCAGTCTTGTTCTACACCGTTCGGATAAGGGAACTCGAGAACATGCTACTTCCACAGCCTTCTCACCGCGGTTCAAAACCAAGTAGCCCAGTGACAGAGCAGAGAAGTGCAGTACGTTCCGACTGCGAACATTTAGCGAGGCCAGCTCTTCTGTCTCCTTCCAACTTCATTTCTCAGGGAACGATTTGATGCAATATGCCGTGTGTATCGTCTACCTCCGAGTACAGTTGACTGTCACAGTCATACACATTTTAAGTGTCCATAAAGAACTAATATTGAAAATTGTGTTAAATGGTTACGTATAATGTTAATTGACAGTTTAACCCTTAACTCGCTGCCAGCAATAGTTAATGTCTCTTACCAGAATATACAAGTAGATAAGCCTCCGACGCCAAGTTCTTTAAAAAAAACATGTGCTTTCTTGTTTACAAGATTACAATATCCCATTTGATGAAAACTGTGCCAAAACAAAATTGTATGATTTAATTCTAACCAATAAGGCGACTCGGAACAACCTTTTGATTGATCAAATACTGTCAAAATGAAACTATGCAATCTTAACACTTCCTCCGTAACAGCCGGATCTGAATCCTATAGAATTAATATGGACAGATGCTAAACAATAGATTGCTTGCAAAAATGTAACATTCAAAATGAAAGATGAAATGTTGTACCGCCAATGATTTAGCAAATTGCCAAATAGAATGAGAAAATGCATGTTATCATGTCGGTGAAATAAAACAGGAGTACGGGGAAGAAGATGCACTAAAGAAGAAAGAATTCTAATTGAAGATAATGGGATGGAAACAGTGATGATGTCTCAACAGACGTAGATATGTCAGGCGCAGAAGAAAAACTATGACTACAGGCAGAACTGTTTAACTCAAGTGTTAATTCTTACGTGTAAGTGAAAACCTTTCTGAAATTTCAGTATTTAATTTGTTGGAGACTTTAAGACTTCCCTAAAATAAGCATTCAGTGATCTTGAGAGGGTGAAGCGAGAAATCACTGTCATTGAAGGTCAGGGAGAATAGGTAACAGACTGGCATCAAAGCTTTCGTTTCAATATTTCAGTTTTCAAGAACTTATTCAAGTAATTAGAGTCGACCAGTGAATATCGGAGTTGTAATGTCGGAGTCGGCAAGCAAGGCAGTGTAAAAGAGAAACGTTGTGTGTACGTCGAAGAAATTACAATCAGTGCAAGTTGGTGCAGAGACATCAAGATATGTGTTTACTCTGTGTATTTGTTTGAAAGAGAGAGGCTGATTGAAGGTTAGCATTGTTGTAAAGATGTAAGTGACAAAGTGTGTTAAGGTGAACTTTTATATACAATCGGGAACCACTGTCCGATTCCGCACCAAACAACATACCTATACTCTACATGGGTTATGGTTTCCAAAACCGGGGAGTAAACACGAATCAATCTTCGTATATGTAAAAACCAAACAAATTTCAGCCTTTATGTCTTCTACAAAACTCAAAATGAGGTTTACCGACATACTAGCATCCATTACAATTTCTAAAACCCTTTTTAATTTGTTTTTGCACCACCATAAGAAAATGCACATAATTACGCGATACTTGTCTTACTGAGAAGCAGGTATTTATATACTCTTAAACATGTATAATCTGTACCAGAGTCAGTATAGCAGGTCAAACAGAAGACTAAAGTTAAAATTTGCGAGATAAAAGCACATCACCTACTCTAATATAGTGTCACAGACATTTGACTATCTATTACCTCGCAGATGTTCAATTTTTCTTTAGTTATATGCTAAACTCACTTCCTCGCATATATTCGTAACAGTTATTGAACTGCATCAATTCTTAAAACACAAATATTCTTTGTCATAAATTGCAGATCTTTTCTGTCAGCAAACTAACATTAGCCTCTTCTCGAATTTCTTCAGATATAAAACTTTGGTCGTCTGAATCACTCATTTTGACATACAGTTTACTAT
This sequence comes from Mantis religiosa, assembly GCA_030765055.1. Classification (NCBI taxonomy): domain Eukaryota; kingdom Metazoa; phylum Arthropoda; class Insecta; order Mantodea; family Mantidae; genus Mantis; species Mantis religiosa. The sequence goes on from JAUKNK010000126.1 coordinate 1,393,335, forward strand.
TTGTTATTTTTGTATCACCATAGTTAACGATACTTCGCTGTTCAAAGCCTCCAGTATCATCTTACATCTAGTAAAAACATTAATTCTAAATCTTTTGTAAAACTTTTTTTATTATCTTTATGATACAGAATTCAAGTCGATTTATTCTTAGGTAACCAATAAAATGACATGTGACTAGCGTGGTTTGATGTTTACCCATAAGGCAGCACTCCTCTAATTTAATTTACTTTGTAATATTTGGGTTATAAATACTTATAATTTAATTATCTTATTTACTAACAGCAATTCCTCGTTTTATTTTACTTGTAAATACATGATATCTCAACATCATTACACATTTATTATAATAAAATTCAAGTACTTAAATAATACATTTACCTCTTGCATCTGCTTATTTATAATTGTAAGAAGTCCAGCCACTAACCTGCAATAAAAGAAACGTCATTAGAACAGTTGAACACTTTGTGCAAATGTCTCAAGGTGACAAAAGTTTATTTCAACTATCCGCAGACTTCAGTTACAAATCGCACGCCATCTAGCTCATTGATACGAATCTCAGGCAAATCAAAAATTATATTATCAATTTATTTTCCTAGATATTCGCTTTTTAGATATCTGCCCAGAGTTGTAAATACGGAATCTGCGTTTAGTGAAAGACAGTCTTATAAAACCGAATTTGTGACAAACAGGTAAAACTTCCGTCTCACGCTTAGAAGACAGTACAGGTCTTATGGGACGTCCTGTTAACTTCGGCTTCGGCAGCGACCGGCATGTCGGTTTAATATTATAATGTAAATGATACATTATTAATACGAAACTATCTACACTGCTATTAAATTATATTTGAAGATTCAATTTTTGCGCGCATGATTTTCTTTTATTTTCTACTCCTCCTTCTACTTGTTACTTTACTAGTTCAAAATACATATTTACAGACAAAAATATATATGGATGGGGTTCTTAGGGGACCTTTCATTCGTTACTAATGTTTCTGAACACACGGTAGATTTAGCTGTTTCGTTCACTGCCTTACTGATGCTCATTTTACTTGAAAAGCAACATAAGACATTCAATACTAAACGTACGGCCCTTACTTCTTAGTTTACCAATATTTCGTCTCTTCTTAGCTTCCTCTTCCATAACCGTAAGTATTTAAAAACTGTTAAATAGCTTCACGTAACACTTGACAATCTTGCACACGCTATAACACACTCATAGGAACTCTTTTTGTAAAGTATTCACTTACTCATCACATTGCCTTCTCTCTGCTAAGACGAGTGGCCTCCTATGGCTCGCCCCTGTCAAAACTTTGAACAGATGAATGCCTTTTGTTTATTTGATACATACGACGAATGTGTGGTTTCTTTTAAAAATTGCCTTTACATTGCTCTCGCTTTGTCCCCCGATGTGAACCCAATAACAAAAACGTTTCTCGCTGCCTACATATTCCGAAACTGCTTAATATAAAACATTATAACACTCGTCTGATTTAAGACTTGGCAGGTAGGAGCACCGAAGTCAACTCTACCTGAGGGAAAAAAAAACTGTAGCATTATAGCGGTAACCTTTATAGTTACCGCATGATGAACATACAAATAAAAAATATCCCACTTTTACTACCGAAAAACAAGCATTTTCGGAGAAACTTTCTTTTGTGCGACGCGAGAGTATTTTCCAAGTCCAAAGGTGCAGGTATACGCATGCGCAAGCAGACGAACAGCCGGTTCTGGGGTTGCAGCCAACATGAGAAAAATATGTAAAACTGGTAGCCAACCTCTAAAAATGCACAAAGGAACATGGTTTGAGCACGTTAAGTTATCGCCCGGTCAGATTTTGTTACTCATGCACTGCTTTGTACATAAACAATGTATTTTGGTAATGATTGACGTGGAAACAAATGAGCTACGGATGACGATATGCCCCAACAATGTTCTACAGTCTGATTGCACACTTCGCGGCAGTAGCCGAACCAGTCAGTGAGCTCATACATTTAGTCTGCTAGATAGTGCAATTTCGGGACAAGTAAGACAGTTGGCAGCATTGCTTTCAGTGGAGAAACAAGCATAGTTTGGCTGCATTACGCAGTAAGAAAATAAACAAACAATTAATAACGTTAAAAGAATGCCCTCCAACACGAAATTGCACTAAAAGTAAAGAAATTATATTAAAAATCATGTTTGTATATAAAAACATAAAAAATTGTGAAGGAATTAGAAAAAAATCGCCGCGTCGCATATTAAAAGGAAAAACAGCATTTTCGAAAAATTTGGGCCCACAGAAACAAAAAAAAAAAAGTGTAAAAATTGCATAATCTGATAGAGAAAATATTCTGCATAAGGTAGTCTGTCCAAAGCTGCAAATTATTATAAATAATTATTTATTCGATGTCATTAGCGAGGGTAGAAAAGGACAAAGCTAATGAGAATTCGCGTGTGTTAGAGAGAGACATGTCCCATTTACTTCCATAATGTCTTTTAAGGCTGAGACAAGCTTTGGTACAGAAACATATATCGAAGAAGAATTGTGAAGAACTGTGGAGACTTCCACGTGTTCCACTGACGTCATACGACGTTGACAGATCCTTTTCATTACATAAAAAATTCCTCCCTGACAAACGCATAAGCAAATCCCAAGATAACCTCCTTACGTAAGCTAAGAATTCTACAAAATAGTAAGTTTATGATTAAACTTTTACTTTTTATTTGCATATTTTCTTTCATTTACGTACATATATGCTTACTTTATTACACCATTTGATTGTACTTACAAATCCGGGCTCTACTTATTATGAGTGTGATTGAGGCAGTAAATATTCAAAATGTTTCCGGTCATTTGATACAGTTTGGAATTTTGTTTAACTAATACAAATATTTTACCACATACAAAAGTTTATGCACAAATTGGACATTAATATACATTGAGAAAAAGCTCATTTTTCGTTTAATTGAACTTGAACACAGTATACTTGCAGAAGTTGGCAGCACCTACATCAAATGACGATGTCTTTGCCCACATTAGGAACTAACTACAACGTAAAAACCCTAAGAATTAAGAGTTATATGGCCGAAGACGAGTGTCATAAGCGCAAGGCTGATTCAAATGTCAGTGTCGGACCTTCAATACGCGGCATTATGATATCACAGAATCCAAATATCCACTTTTTTGCTCACCCCTTGTACTGGGACTGAATTGAAACTCTGATCACCTTTTGTTAAAGAGGCATGACTCACTCCGATGCGTCACGATCAAGAGTGGGTTGTTTGCATGGTGACGTATTCACTCTCTTACTCCCTTCATTTCAGGGATGTTTTAAACACGCTCGCTTTAAAAATAATAATCAATAATTCAGATAATGTAGCAAACCTAAGCAATTCCAGAAAAAGTACCTTTGGTTCCATATATGTCGTAACTACAGCTTCAGGTGACATTTTAACAAGCTCCTGGAGGGACGTGTACACTTGGTTACATATATGTCGTCTCTAGAGCTTCAGGTGACATTTTAACACCTCCTGGAGGGACGTGTACACTTGGTTACATATATGTCGACTCTAGAGCTTCAGGTGACATTTTAACAACCTCCTGGAGGGACGTGTACACTTGGTTACATATATGTCGTTACTACATTTTCAGGTGACATTTTAACAAGCTCCTGGAGGGACGTGTACACTTGATTACATATATGTCGTTACTACAGCTTCAGGTGACATTTTAACAAGCTCCTGGAGGGAATGTACACTTGATTACATATATGTCGTTACTACAGCTTCAGGTGACATTTTAACAACCTCCTAAAGGGACATGTACACCTGGTTCCATATATGTCGTTACTACAGCTTCAGGTGACATTTTAACAACCTCCTGGAGGGGCGCGTACACTTGGTTACATATATGTCGTTACTACAGCTTCAGGTGACATTTTAACAACCTCCTGGAGGGGCGTGTACACTTGGTTTCATATATGTCGTCACTACATCTTCAGGTGACATTTTAACAACCTCCGGGAGGGACGTGTACACTTGGTTACATATAGGTCGTCACAACAGCTTCAGGGGACTTTTTAACAACCTCCTGCAGCGACATGTACACCTAGTTACATATATGTCGTCACTACAGCTTCAGGTGACATTTTAACAACCTCCTGCAGCGACATGTACACCTGGTTACATATATGTCATCACTACAGCTTCAGGTGACATTTTAACAACCTCCTGGAGGGACGTGTACACTTGGTTACATATGTTTCATCTCTACAGCTTCAGGTAATAATTTTTCAACCTTCGGAAGGGATATGTACACCTGATTACATGTATGAGGCCACTATAGCTTCAGGTGACATTTTAACAACCTCCTGAAGGGACATGTACACCTGGTTACATATATGTCGTCACTAAAGCTTCAGGTGACATTTTAACAACCTCCTGGAGGGGCGTGTACACTTGGTTACATATATGTCGTCTTTACAGCTTCAGGTAATAATCTTTTAGCCTTCTGAAGCGATGTGTACACCTGGTTACATGTATGAGGTCACTATAGCTTCATGTGATGTTCTAAAAACCTTCTGAGTTTATTTTAAGTGAAGTAACTTAACACTGAGCTGTTCGCAGATACACAGAGATAAACTTTTGTCACATGATTTACTGCACATGGGGAGGAACTTGTAATGTGTCTGTTTAAGTTATATTACGTGATAGAAGAGATACAGCAATAACCCCATCTCAGCCAATGAAGGACACCGTCCTATCTCCACAGGTTACTCTTATAGCCTTTATTACAATCTTCTGGAAATTCATAATATTTTTTGTTTTTGGTATTAAATGCTTCTTTGGAACAGAATTCTTCTCTCCTAGTTCGTGGTTCATTACCAATTCTTCGGATATTTTAATTATAGATGTTTTTGTTACTCTACAACGTGCGCAGTGTATGCCAGTAGTGTAAATCCGGGCCAACAATCATTACTTCGTTTAACTGTTTCTCAATATAGTAAAACAAACATGAAAAACATGTTTAGCGAAACAAATGAAAGCAAGAAGAGGGCAAACAAATGCTTCGGATATTTACCCGTTCTCCAGTAAAGCAGTATGTAAAAAGTTATCAATGTTTGTACCTTCATTTCAATATGACCTAACTTCCGCTTCTCAAAATATTCTTCTTCCGGTCTATGTTATGGCGCTTCTCGAGTGCTTACTCTGGATTTATCTTTGTTAACAGAAATATCTCAGATAACGCGCTCGTTACTCCACGTGGACATCACATTTTGTGATTCCTGCACACTTCATTGGCCGAAGTGATACGTTCACTGGTGCTTAGCAGTTCCCCTCTCACTCTTACAAGAGTAATCAGTGCGTTATCTCAGAGGTTTCTGTCAACAACGATAAAGCTATGGTAACACTTTTAGCAGCACGATAACTATTCTTACAAACGCCTATTGCTCTGTCTACTTCATGATAAACGTTATCTTATGAGGGTTGGCTGATAAGTCGAGCGCCTTGTAATACAAAAAATCCTTTATTTCTCAACATAATCTCCAAAAAGGCTAATACATTTGACATATCGGTGTTTTAATTTAATCATCTCATCTCTGTAGTATGATTTAACATGATTCTCAAAATAGCTGTTTACCTCATCAATGACCTCCTCGTTCTGAAATCTTCGTCCCCCAACACATTTTCTGAGGTTCGGAAACATGTGCTGGTCACTGGGTGCTAGATCTGGCGAAAAGAGTGAATGTTCAAACATTTTTCTCCTTGCAATGACTGAACGATGGGCCGGAGCATTGTCGTGATGAAACAAGATTTTTCTCTTTCTCAAATGAAATCTTTTTCTAACCTTACAGCTCTCTCTTGATCGCCTCACTCAATGGTTTCCAGATTGCTGCATCTCCCTCAGTACCCAGAAAACTGAAGCCAAGATTTTTACTTTACGCCGCCTAAACGCCTTCTGACCGATGATGTGCCGTGGCTCCCTTCACCTACACAGTCAAGTACCTTGGAGTGTTACTGGACACTCGGCTTACGTGATCGCACCATTACCCTGCGCCTATACGCCTTCTGACCGACCATGTGCCGTGGCTCCCTTCACCTACACAGTCAAGTACCTTGGAGTGTTACTGGACACTCGGCTTACGTGATCGCACCATTACCCTGCGCCTATACGCCTTCTGACCGACCATGTGCCACGGCTCGCTTCACCTACACCAGTCAAGTACCTTGGAGTGTTACTGGACACTCGGCTTACGTGATCGCACCATTACCCTGCGCCTATACGCCTTCTGACCGACCATGTGCCACGGCTCGCTTCACCTACACCAGTCAAGTACCTTGGAGTGTTACTGGACACTCGGCTTACGTGATCGCACCATTACCCTGCGCCTATACGACTTCTGACCCATCATGTGCCGTGGCTCCCTTCACCTACACAGTCAAGTCCCTTGGAGTGTTACTGGACACTCGGCTTACGTGATCGCACCATTACCCTGCGCCTGTACGCCTTCTGACTTATCATGTGCCGTGGCTCCCTTCACCTACACAGTCAAGTACCTTGGAGTGTTACTGGACACTCGGCTTACGTGATCGCACCATTACCCTGCGCCTATACGCCTTCTGACCGATCATGTGCCGTGGCTCCCTTCACCTACACAGTCAAGTACCTTGAAGTGTTACTGGACACTCGACTTACGTGATCGCACCATTACCCTGCGCCTATACGACTTCTGACTGATCATGTGCCGTGGCTCCTTTCACCTACACAGACAAGTACCTTGAAGTGTTACTGGACACTCGGCTTACGTGATCGCACCATTACCCTGCGCCTATACGACCTCTGACCGATCATGTGCCGTGGCTCGCTTCACCTACACCAGTCAAGTACCTTGGAGTGTTACTGGACACTCGGCTTACGTGATCGCACCATTACCCTGCGCCTATACGCCTTCTGACCGACCATGTGCCGTGGATCCCTTCACCTACACAGTCAAGTACCTTGGAGTGTTACTGGACACTCGGCTTACGTGATCGCACCATTACCCTGCGCCTATACGCCTTCTGACCGATCATGTGCCGTGGCTCCCTTCACCTACACAGTCAAGTACCTTGAAGTGTTACTGGACACTCGACTTACGTGATCGCACCATTACCCTGCGCCTATACGACTTCTGACTTATCATGTGCCGTGGCTCCTCTCACCTACACAGACAAGTAGCTTGAAGTGTTACTGGACACTCGGCTTACGTGATCGCACCATTACTCTGCGCCTATACGACTTTGACCGATCATGTGCCATGGCTACCTTCACCTACACAGTCAAGTACCTTGGAGTGTTACTGGACACTCGGCTTACGTGATCGCATCATTACCCTGCGCCTATACGACTTCTGACTGATCAGGTGTCGTGGCTCGCTTCACCTACACAGTCAAGTACCCTGGAGTGTTACTGGACACTCGGCTTACGTGATCGCACCATTACTCTGCACCTATACGACTTCTGACTGATCATGTGCCACGGCTCGCTTCACCTACACAGTCAAGTACCTTGGAGTGTTACTGGACACTCGGCTTACGTGATCGCACCATTACCCTGCGCCTAAACGCCTTCTGACCGATCATGTGCCGTGGCTCCCTTCACCTACACAGTCAAGTACCTTGGAGTGTTACTGGACACTCGGCTTACATGACCGCACCATTACTCTGCGTCTATACGCCTTCTGACCGATGATGTGCCGTGACTCCCTTCACCTACACAATCAAGTACCTTGTAGTGTTACTGGACACTCGGCTTACGTGATCGCACCATTATCCTGCGCCTATACGACTTCTGACCGATCATGTGCCGTGGCTCGCTTCACCTACACAGTCAAGTACCTTGTAGTGTTACTGGACACTCGGCTTACGTGATCGCACCATTACCCTGCGTCTATACGACTTCTGACCGATCATGTGCCGTGGCTCGCTTCACCTACACAGTCAAGTACCTTGTAGTGTTACTGGACACTCGGCTTACATGACCGCACCATTACTCTGCACCTATACGCCTTCTGACCGATGATGTGCCGTGGCTCCCTTCACCTACACCAGTCAAGTACCTTGAAGTGTTACTGGACACTCGACTTACGTGATCGCACCATTACCCTGCGCCTATACGCCTTCTGACCGATGATGTGCCGTGGCTCCCTTCACCTACACAGTCAAGTACCTTGAAGTGTTACTGGACACTCGACTTACGTGATCGCGCCATTACCCTGCGCCTATACGCCTTCTGACCGATGATGTGCCGTGGCTCCCTTCACCTACACAGTCAAGTACCTTGGAGTGCTCCTGGACACTCGGCTTACGTGATCGCACCATTACCCTGCGCCTATACGACTTCTGACCGATCATGTGCCGTGGCTCGCTTCACCTACACAGTCAAGTACCTTGTAGTGTTACTGGACACTCGGCTTACGTGATCGCACCATTACCCTGCGTCTATACGACTTCTGACCGATCATGTGCCGTGGCTCGCTTCACCTACACAGTCAAGTACCTTGTAGTGTTACTGGACACTCGGCTTACATGACCGCACCATTACTCTGCACCTATACGCCTTCTGACCGATGATGTGCCGTGGCTCCCTTCACCTACACCAGTCAAGTACCTTGAAGTGTTACTGGACACTCGACTTACGTGATCGCACCATTACCCTGCGCCTATACGCCTTCTGACCGATGATGTGCCGTGGCTCCCTTCACCTACACAGTCAAGTACCTTGAAGTGTTACTGGACACTCGACTTACGTGATCGCGCCATTACCCTGCGCCTATACGCCTTCTGACCGATGATGTGCCGTGGCTCCCTTCACCTACACAGTCAAGTACCTTGGAGTGCTCCTGGACACTCGGCTTACGTGATCGCACCATTACCCTGCGCCTATACGACTTCTGACCGATCATGTGCCGTGGCTCCTTTCACCTACACAGTCAAGTACCTTAAAGTGTTACTGGACACTCGGCTTACGTGATCGTATCATTACCCTGCGCCTATACGACTTCTGACTGATCATGTGCCGTGGCTCCCTTCACCTACACAGTCAAGTACCTTGGAGTGTTACTGGACACTCGGCTTACGTGATCACACCATTACCCTGCGCCTATTCGACTTCTGACCGATCATGTGCCGTGGCTCCTTTCACCTACACAGTCAAGTACCTTAAAGTGTTACTGGACACTCGGCTTACGTGATCGCACCATTACCCTGCGCCTATACGACTTCTGACTGATCATGTGCCGTGGCTCCCTTCACCTACACAGTCAAGTACCTTGGAGTGTTACTGGACACTCGGCTTACGTGATCGCACCATTATCCTGCGCCTATACGCCTTTGACCGATCATGTGCCGTGGCTCCCTTCACGTACACCAGTCAAGTACCTTGGAATGTTACTGGACACTCGGCTTACCTGATGCCCCATTACCCTGCGCCTATACGCCTTTGACCGATCATGTGCCGTGGCTCCCTTCACCTACACAGTCAAGTACCTTGGAGTATTACTGGACACTCGGCTTACGTGATCGCACCATTATCCTGCGCCTATACGCCTTTGACCGATCATGTGCCGTGGCTCCCTTCACCTACACAGTCAAGTACCTTGGAGTGCTCCTGGACACTCGGCTTACGTGATCGCACCATTACTCTGCGCCTATACGCCTTTGACCGATGATGTGCCGTGGCTCCCTTCACCTACACAGTCAAGTACCTTGGAGTGTTACTGGACACTCGGCTTACGTGATCGCACCATTACCCTGCGCCTATACGCCTTTGACCGATCATGTGCCGTGGCTCCCTTCACCTACACAGTCAAGTACCTTGGAGTGTTACTGGACACTCGGCTTACGTGATCGCACCATTACCCTGCGCCTATATGACTTCTGACCGATCAGGTGTCGTGGCTCCCTTCACCTACACAGTCAAGTACCTTGGAGTGTTACTGGACACTCGGCTTACGTGATCGCACCATTACCCTGCGCCTATACGCCTTCTGACCGATCATGTGCCGTGGCTCCCTTCACCTACACCAGTCAAGTACCTTGGAGTGTTACTGGACACTCGGCTTACGTGATCGCACCATTACCCTGCGCCTATACGACCTCTGACCGATCATGTGCCGTGGCTCGCTTCACCTACACCAGTCAAGTACCTTGGAGTGTTACTGGACACTCGGCTTACCTGATCGCACCATTACCCTGCGCCTATACGACTTCTGACCGATCATGTGCCGTGGCTCCTTTCACCTACACAGTCAAGCACCTTGAAGTGTTACTGGACACTCGGCTTACGTGATCGCACCATTACCCTGCGCCTATACGACTTCTGACCGATCATGTGCCGTGGCTCCCTTCACCTACACAGTCAAGTACCTTGGAGTGTTACTGGACACTCGGCTTACGTGATCGCACCATTACCCTGCGCCTATACGACTTCTGACCGATCATGTGCCGTGGCTCGCTTCACCTACACAGTCAAGTACCTTGGAGTGTAACTGGACACTCAGCTTACGTGATCGCACCATTACCCTGCGCCTATACGACTTTGACCGATCATGTGTCGTGGCTCGCTTCACCTACACCAGTGAAGTACCTTGAAGTGTTACTGGACACTCGGCTTACGTGATCGCACCATTACCCTGCGCCTATACGACTTTGACCGATCATGTGCCGTGGCTCCTTTCACCTACACAGTCAAGCACCTTGAAGTGTTACTGGACACTCGGCTTACGTGATCGCACCATTACCCTGCGTCTATACGCCTTCTGACCGATCATGTGCCGTGGCTCCCTTCACCTACACAGTCAAGTACCTTGAAGTGTTACTGGACACTCGGATTACCTGATCGCACTATTACCCTGCGCCTATACGACTTCTGACCGATCATGTGTCGTGGCTCCCTTCACCTACACAGTCAAGTACCTTGGAGTGCTCCTGGACACTCGGCTTACGTGATCGCACCATTACTCTGCGCCTATACGCCTTTGACCGATGATGTGCCGTGGCTCCCTTCACCTACACAGTCAAGTACCTTGGAGTGTTACTGGACACTCGGCTTACGTGATCGCACCATTACCCTGCGCCTATACGCCTTTGACCGATCATGTGCCGTGGCTCCCTTCACCTACACAGTCAAGTACCTTGGAGTGTTACTGGACACTCGGCTTACGTGATCGCACCATTACCCTGCGCCTATATGACTTCTGACCGATCAGGTGTCGTGGCTCCCTTCACCTACACAGTCAAGTACCTTGGAGTGTTACTGGACACTCGGCTTACGTGATCGCACCATTACCCTGCGCCTATACGCCTTCTGACCGATCATGTGCCGTGGCTCCCTTCACCTACACCAGTCAAGTACCTTGGAGTGTTACTGGACACTCGGCTTACGTGATCGCACCATTACCCTGCGCCTATACGACCTCTGACCGATCATGTGCCGTGGCTCGCTTCACCTACACCAGTCAAGTACCTTGGAGTGTTACTGGACACTCGGCTTACCTGATCGCACCATTACCCTGCGCCTATACGACTTCTGACCGATCATGTGCCGTGGCTCCTTTCACCTACACAGTCAAGCACCTTGAAGTGTTACTGGACACTCGGCTTACGTGATCGCACCATTACCCTGCGCCTATACGACTTCTGACCGATCATGTGCCGTGGCTCCCTTCACCTACACAGTCAAGTACCTTGGAGTGTTACTGGACACTCGGCTTACGTGATCGCACCATTACCCTGCGCCTATACGACTTCTGACCGATCATGTGCCGTGGCTCGCTTCACCTACACAGTCAAGTACCTTGGAGTGTAACTGGACACTCAGCTTACGTGATCGCACCATTACCCTGCGCCTATACGACTTTGACCGATCATGTGGCGTGGCTCGCTTCACCTACACCAGTGAAGTACCTTGAAGTGTTACTGGACACTCGGCTTACGTGATCGCACCATTACCCTGCGCCTATACGACTTTGACCGATCATGTGCCGTGGCTCGCTTCACCTACACAGTCAAGTACCTTGAAGTGTTACTGGACACTCGGCTTACGTGATCGCACCATTACCCTGCGTCTATACGCCTTCTGACCGATCATGTGCCGTGGCTCCCTTCACCTACACAGTCAAGTACCTTGAAGTGTTACTGGACACTCGGATTACCTGATCGCACTATTACCCTGCGCCTATACGACTTCTGACCGATCATGTGTCGTGGCTCCCTTCACCTACACAGTCAAGTACCTTGAAGTGTTACTGGACACTCGGCTTACCTGATCGCACCATTACCCTGCGCCTATACGACTTCTGACCGATCATGTGCCGTGGCTCGCTTCACCTACACAGTCAAGTACCTTGGAGTGTTACTGGAAACTCGGCTTACGTGATCGCACCATTATCCTGGCATCCGCTCGTCTTTCACAACTCCTTTATTTCACAAACACACTTCACTTGGTTTACAATCTCCACTGCTCCTGTACAAATCTCTGGTTCGACCTCATTACTTATGCAACTGTCAGTACTTGTCACCTGAGGCGTCTACAGGTCATCCAGAGTCGATTCCTGCGAATCGCCACTAATGTCCCTTGGTACAGCTGTATCAGGAGTTGGGACTTCTTCCTCTTCACCATTTCATCCGACAGACTTCTCGACGTTTCTTCTACAATCTACGTGACGTCCCAGGAGCTGTGACGTTTAACATCGACGTCCGAAGTCGCCGGTCAACGACTGCCACAAGACCTGCTTTACAGTGATGACACTTCTACTGTTCCACATTTGCTTTTCTATTCTTCTGTTCTACTGTATAAATTCTGACTATTGAAGTATGTATACCATTTTATTAGTTCAGTGTCACATTTGTATTACTGCAGAGGAGGCACATTTCCTACCTCTACAATGTTATTACTCTATTAATTATTTTGTATCTGTTCTCTCAGATCTGCAAAGCATGTATTATTGCTGACCATCCTTATATATATATTTTTTGAACCTCATCACTGAAACTTTCCAGTAAGCTTGCGTAGTAGTCACCAGTAATACTTTTACCATTTTCCAAGTAATTTATACAAATAATTCCCTGTACATCCCAGAAAAAAACTCGCCATAATCTTGTTAGCTGTGCCTTTTTTGAAGTTGGTTCACCTGGCACAGTCCACTGATTTGACCTTTGTTAGTTTCACAAAAACTCGAGAACGGCTGAATCGATTTGTCTAATTTTGTTTTTGAGATAGTTGTATGTTCCAAGGAAAGTTTATGAGGTGAGAAAAACTCTAAAATGATAATGGATCGGGTTATTAACTAAATATAAAAGTACACGCGCAAACCTTTACGGAACACATACACCTTCTTTTATTTTCGACAAACAAAAGCATTACAAAGTACAAAGATATTCCATTCCTTGACAATGTCTTCAAAGATATTTCACTGAGCATATTTTATTAAATAGCGTTTATAATTTTTAACAAGACTGAAATTGTTTTATATAGTATGTTCTTTTTTTTTAATTTACGTCCTCCAACGTTGTCATATCGGATGATGAATGAAATGGGTGAAATGATGCTCAAATGAGTTCGTGGTCCATGGAGCTGTTACCCGACATTCATCATTCAGGATAAGGTAAAACCCCGGAAAAGACCTTATCCAGGTAACTCACCCTGTCCGAGATTCGAACTCGGAACTTTTTGAACGCGAGGCAGACACGCTACCATCTACGCGGGGCTTGTGGCATGAAGATATACTTTTCGAAGATTAGACACAAAATTAATTTCTGAACGTACTAAAACACTAGAAATATTCGACTACAGACAATTGTCAAGTATTGCTGAATGCTTGAATACCTTCTTTATAATTTGTCTTTGTGAATTCTCTAAGTTCCCGGAAACTTTTTTACTGTGCCATGGAGAAGACGACCTGACTTAGTTTGTAGAAGTCAGTCAAATGTACGACGAGCTACGTCACGTGCTGACTGCACTGATGAGCAGCGAGACGCAGGTAATACTAATGGTCCTGCTGGTATGTTAGAATTGTGTTGTTTCTTCCGGGGGAGTTGACAGTTATAAACCAGGATGACGTAGTCAACTATCTCACAAACTCTTTAAATTATTGAATTGCCTGTACTCCCACCTCACAATTTAAAATTAAAAGTAGGATCAGTTGTGATCATTCTGCGTAACATTAACCAACATAGCTGTGCAAATGAGACTAACTGTGAAAAAGTTATTTTTAACAACAATCGTCAAGGGAAAGTACAAAGGAAGGAATATCTTGATCCCGCGTATTGCGATGTTTCCAACGGATTAACCTTTTGATTTTAAGCTTCTACAATTTCACGCGTGTTTGGCTTTTGCGATGAATGTAAATAAATCGTAAGGGCAGTCGTTGAAAGTTTACGGAATCTGTTTCTCTCATGGATAATTATACGTCGCGTGTTCTCGCACAGGAAAACCATCATCTTTATATATTTACGCATCAGTAAAAGAGTCAAATATTGTTTATCAGAAGTCTTTAAATTGATTAACGTAATTGTAACTGTTGACTTCAACTCCAATTGAGAATAAATAAATATTATATGTTTCAAATGGGATGGTGTTTGTCTTTGACCGCTGCTAGGTGAAGTACTACGGTGTTAGCGTATTGTATCCCCCCCTCCCCAAGTGATGTGTGACCAGCGACAAACTAATCAATCTCTAATAAATACTATTCGCGCTAAAAGAGATATTCACATTTTGCCTAAACGGATCTATGATGAACCAGAGAGTAATGTATCTAACAAAACCGTAAAAACCTCATATTTTAACTCAAATAGTGTTCCTAATACAAATAAATAAAGTAGATACCATTATATTATAACAATGATAACTATGACGTAAGCACTGTAATGAACATCATTATTGGTTGACATGTATGTGTGAACGTATATTTGAAATTACTCAGAACTGAAACGAAACATTTGACATGACGTGATAAAAGAAATATGTACTTTGTATAAGCCAAGGTGTTTGTTAAATTCGCAGAACGTGTCTGGTCACATTATATCTTTGTTTATGAATCGTTCGTAATCTCTATTTACTCTAGAGAGTTCAAAGCAGCATTATTCAGTTACTCTTCCACGAAAAAGTGTATCAGTTGGATCAATGAGACGTGATCCAGCTTCTCCCCTTACAACTGCTAGAACAATCCAATTTAGTTAATGTGGGCTCAAATTATGTTGCAAACAGAAATAATATTTTTAAACTGACTGACGCTGAACGACTTATTCACGAAGAAATTGCCAAGGGACACAACAAGACTGGGAAAACTGCGTCAGACATCAGATAAAGTACAAGAAGGCGACTTTTGGTAAGAAATAGCACGTAACGAGATTTTGGAACTCAGACGTTGAAGACAATGACAATGACGAATTATCTCTTAACGTAAGTAACATTCACAGCTATACGGATGAACCACTGGTATTTTCGTTGGATTAGAAAAATAAGTAATTTATAAACTACAATTAACTTTAAACTAAATATTTAAAACATTTGTGTAATATACGAATATTCATATTGCAATTGTGATTACAACAACTGTATTATTATAAAACTTTGGAAAATGCAATTTGCGTTCCCCTACGTCTAGCGCCAAGAACACTCGCAAGTGTGTGTGAGAGAGAGAGAGAGAGAGAGAGAGAGAGAGAGAGAGAGAGAGAGAGAGAGGGGGAGATATAAAAAGAGTGGGGATAACGAGGTGGCAACGCTGAAGGCTCTAACGCATCTGATTCACTACAGGCAAGAACTATTCCCATTTGAAACACATAATAGTCCGAATTTGTTTTATTTATATAGATAAGTTAAGACAAGTTTTATTGTCTATACGAAGTTCGCTGGATCTGCTAGTTTGTGATAAAATAAAATCATTTCAACAAGAAAAGTTTAAAACTGCAGGTATAGATAAAAATGGAGTATTATTGTGGAAGACAAGAAATACGTTCATGATAAACCAGAAGAAAATCAATGACAATATTTGGACTAACCACTGGTCAGCGGCATAAGTACCCCATGGTGCGCCCTCTCTAAACTTTCAAATTCAATTATGGACAAAGAGTATTTATTACTATGCCGAGCATTTCCAAAAATAGCAGGTGGTGTTAACGAGAATGAAGTATAGGATCCAAAGAGATTCTCTGAGAATTAAAGACATTAATATATGTTAAGCACATTGTATTTTGTATGCTGTTGATACACATAAAGACGGAAGAGTTAACTTGACTGAACGCAGGGACGGTTTATAGATCGGCCGACACGATGCAATTATACCGTTGATGCACGTGGAGGAGGATCTCTCTCTCCCCCTCCCGGATCAGGGAGAGCAGCTCAGTCCCAAACAAAGAACGGACGGCCCCACTCCTCGGAATATGACCGAGCGAGCGGGGAGAGACAAAAAAACATTTCATTCTCTCTCTCACTCTCTCGGTTCTTGCTCAAATCAATCGCAACGCCACACAGCGACCCCGCCACCGCTACCGCCGAGCTCAGCTGGCCCCTACGTCCTTCCCAAAGCCCAGGAAAGGTGGAGCTGCTACTAACAGCTACCGCGCTTGCAACTTCCTTACTTACTAATTAATAACCACATAAATACAATCAACTTTTAGTGCGTCTGCTACTCTATATTCAGCATGGCCTACAGCTAAACATAACTAATTATAATTGTGCTATCAGATGCTGATAAGTTGTCTATAAAACTGCTTCCCCGAGTATACAAATATCGGTTATTGGCACCTGTCAGTGCGACAATGGACGACAGTCTTCTTGTATCATTCAGTCTGTGTGTCAGACAGACAGACGTAGCGTAGCGTAATACTAACTGCATTTGTTTAAAATACAAATAAAAGGTTACTGTTTAGTAAAACCAAATGGTAATACAAATTAACGTATCTAATTATTCAAGACAGATGAAGAGCGACCACTCCTTTCGTCCAGTAACTCGTAATTCAAATACTGTACCAAGGAATTTCAATCTTGACGCAGCAATGCCATAAATTCCTTTCCATCAACAATTTACGACCGTCATCGGTTATTCTATATCTGAAGCCTATTTTTTGCAAGATATTTTTTCGCTTAAAGAAGTGTTTATCTTTCTGGCAGTATAAAACTACAAAACTGCTCTATGAACTACGTGTTTGTAGGAATATTCTAAGCGCATTGTTCTTGGTATGTTAACGTGTTTTCTAGGCGAGACAAAAACTTTAACAGAACCTGGCTCACGTTTCTTAATCTCTGAAATTATCCCAGAAACAGTGAATTAATTCATTATAAATGCCTGGGCAGTTAACTCCTTGCACATTTGAGATTCTTTTAAAAAACTTACGTCACTCGTGCTTGACTAGGTAGCTCCGCCTCATGTCTTCTTTTACTGTTCTATGCCGCTCGCCTATACTTCGCTACAGCCGTGTTCCCTCTGCAGGTCAATAATATACTTCCAGTAATAATAGAAATTAAAAGAAATTCTCGTAAATATCCCAAGACATGTCAGTTGAACATAAGCAGCTCACGGTCGAACAAAGGCAAAGAGAGCTTCATTGTCAAGTGCACTTTGTCAACGCCTTCAGGCAACAGCACAAATTTCAAAGAACCAATCAAATTTTGATATGGCACTGCACACTCTCGGCTGATTGCGCTTCCCTCCCAAAGGAAATTGCCAGCAATCCCTGCTAAGAGAGGCAATTTGCAAATATGTATCTGGATAGCAACTTCCTTTATTTGTCACTAAAATCGTTCTTCTCTTTTCTAAAAATACACAGCGTAAACACACGCACCAACCTGCACTGCTTGTAATTTCTCCGATGCGCACACGACGTTTCCGTTTTACACAGCAACTAAGACACTCATTCGTCAACTGCTCCACTGCTCTGTCTCCGTAGCGTAGGTGCAAGCGTGTCTGCCTTACGTTCAAAAAGTCCCAAGTTCGAATCCCAGTCAGCGCGAGTTATTTGAATATGGTTCAACTTTATCCTGGAAAATGCACGTCTTGTAACTAGGGATGTGTCAATAGCAGTTTTTCTCCACAATCGATACCGATATACGAGTCCATGATATCGTCATTCGTACTTCCAGTTTCAATACAAAATTCAATGTTGGAAAAACTGTGCAATGCCAATGAAACTAATTACGTACACATATTTAATTACACAAAATTTAAAACCATCAGTACTTATTTTTCAACTGTCATTATGACATTAAACAGTCTACCTTTATAACTTTTTGTTAAAAAAATCTAGCATTTTCACACATTATGCCTCAAGTTTGACTAATCATATCAGGGACATCTGACTATCACTTAAAGTCTACTGTACTCCCTTGTAACTACAATAAGATAATGTTTGTCTTGAAGTAGATAGAGCAATAAGTGTTTGTACAGGAGTAGAGAAAGTCGTGTATACATCACATAACGACCAAAACATTTGACTATCACTTAAAGTCTACTGTATTCCCTTGTAACTACAGTAAGATAATGTTTATCTTGAAGTAGATAGAGCAATAAGTGTTTGTACAGGAGTAGAGAAAGTCATGAATACATCACGTAACGACCAAAACATTTGTCTATCACTTAAGGTCTACTGTATTCCCTTGTAACTACAGTAAGATAATGTTTATCTTGAAGTAGATAGAGCAATAAGTGTTAGTACAAGAGTAGAGAAAGTCATGTATACATCACATAACGATCAAAACATTTGACTATCACTTAAAGTCTACTGTATTCCCTTGTAACTACAATAAGATAATGTTTATCTTGAAGTAGATAGAGCAATAAGTGTTTGTACAAGAGTAGAGAAAGTCGTGTATACATCACATTACGACCAAAACATGTGACTATC
Source organism: Mantis religiosa (assembly GCA_030765055.1). NCBI lineage: Eukaryota > Metazoa > Arthropoda > Insecta > Mantodea > Mantidae > Mantis > Mantis religiosa. The sequence continues at coordinate 1,412,195 of JAUKNK010000126.1, forward strand.
ACTTAAAAGTCTACTGTATTCCATTGTAACTACAATAAGATAATGTTTATCTTGAAGTAGATAGAGCAATAAGTGTTAGTACAAGAGTAGAGAAAGTCATGTATACATCACATAACGACCAAAACATTTGACTATCACTTAAAGTCTACTGTATTCCATTGTAACTACAATAAGATAATGTTTATCTTGAAGTAGATAGAGCAATAAGTGTTAGTACAAGAGTAGAGAAAGTCATGTATACATCACATAACGACCAAAACATTTGACTATCACTTAAAGTCTACTGTATTCCATTGTAACTACAATAAGATAATGTTTATCTTGAAGTAGATAGAGCAATAAGTGTTAGGAGTAGAGAAAGTCATGTATACATCACATAACGACCAAAACATTTGACTATCACTTAAAAGTCTACTGTATTCCATTTTAACTACAATAAGATAATGTTTATCTTGAAGGAGATAGAGCAATAAGTGATTGTACAAGAGTAGAGAAAGTCATGTATACCTCCCATAACGACCAAAACATTTGACTATCACTTAAAAGTCTACTGTATTCCATTTTAACTACAATAAGATAATGTTTATCTTCAAGTAGATAGAGCAATAAGTGATTGTACAAGAGTAGAGAAAGTCATGTATACCTCCCATAACGACCAAAACATATGACTATCGCTTAAAGTCTACTGCATTCCCTTGTAACTACAATAAGATAATGTTTGTTTTGAAGTAGATATAGCAATAAGTGATTGTACAAGAGTAGAGAAGGTCATGCGAGTATAACACATATTTGGATTTGTCATTGACTGACTTGTTTGATGTGTGCATTAGCCAATCGTTGTAGAACACAAGGTTATGTTTAACATTACGGAGAGCAGAATAGAATTACATCGAGAAGGAAGGAAACGAATTTGGGGGCGGAAGCGTAGGTGTAAATAAATGAACAAGTAAGAAAGAGAAGTAGAAAACAAACACGAAGTAGCTCGCTGAAATTCAAGAGGGCCTTAGAAAGGAAGTGGTAAACATCGTGAGAGAAATAAAGCGAATCGATACTTTGCAAGTGGGAACAGAAGAGCTACAAGGATAATGCCTTTCCTTATCAAGCATTAACTGGGATTATCAAACACAAGCAGTTCGAGTGCCACATCTGCATGACGACGTTACATGGCAGGGAGAAAGATGCTCAATGTTATGTACAAGCAGGGACAGGAATGTCTCAGATAGTTTCGTCTAAAGCCGCATTCGGGAGCCGGGATTCGATTCCCGTGACTGTCCTACCTGACCCAAGTGTTTCTTCGGGGGTTTTCCCACCTCGCCAGGCGAATGCTGGGTAGGTTAATTATATTCCCTGAATTTCCTGTACCTCCGTTTTATCTTCATAATCTTTTCGCATCATCTCTCATCTGGTGGTCTCTTTCAGAGTAGAAGTGTCGGCAGGAACCTCGGCGCTGCATGGCAGGATAATACGCTCCTGGTAAAATTTCCCCTCTGGTAGGACGATCTCCAGTTGGCCGTTTCAGGACCACGTCGGTTAGGATGCCGAGGAGATTTCAAATGGTAAGGTGTAGGTACACTGTCCTTTGCGCTATCGTGACTCCTCTGTATGTTCTCGACCCAGTTTGGTGCATAAATACAATAGACCAAGTTTAGACCTTTGCCGAATTCACTTCGTAGCGTAGTCCAGTCAGGTCACCTAACTGGTCACAAGAACGCAGCCAGATATCGTCAATCACAGTAAACACAATTTTTACAATCTGATTTGCCCATGTCCAACAACTTCATTTCCATTTTAATTTTCAGAATTATACCTACATGCACAGCCACGCAATTCCAGGAACATCTTGAGCTAATGTTACACATGCCTAGTTGACCAAGAAATTGCAATCCTCTGATAGAACCTTCCATTGTTTAGTTAATGACTGCAACTGAAAACTTCTTAAAGTATACATGAATTAAACACCTAGAAAATATTTATCTATCTCACCATAATTGATATTAAAATAGAAACATTACCAGTCAATGATTCCTGTAGAAATTCTCAATTATTTTAGAATGCTCAACTGTAAGAGATAGACAAAATACTACTACACATCTAATGCATATATTGCTAAATATAACTTTTTTGTGTAGAATAAACCATTTACGAGATATTGGTTTTTTTTTAAATTTTTCAATAGGTACAGGTAGGTCGTTATTCAGTTTTTACTTCTTGTACATACACCATCACTTGGAGTCTACTGTATTTCCTTGTAACTACATAAGCGACGGACTTCTCAATGGAACATTACACGCATCCCGTAAGTCCACATAGTTACTTTTGTAATGCTAAACGCCGGGACAGGGCAAAGCCACAGTCCCGGTTCCAAAAAATTACTACAAAGGAACGCACTATCCCAACTCTACAACAAAACAGGCTTACGCTTTTTATTCAGCTTACTCTTATAGCACTGTTGCACATTTCTCTTTTACCTGTCAACATAATGAATACGTTTCCAAACTGTAAATACTTCAATATAAGATGCACAAAAGTATTTATTTACACAATATTGTAATATTCTTTAAGAATTTTAATTTTCTGTCAAATATTATAAGATACATCACCGAAAAGATAAATAATATGTGTAATACAATGTAATAATTCGCATGCTGACATCTACGGGCTTCCTCAAAAGCTGTAAGCCTTATTCATTTTTTGTCTCTTGAACAAAGACATGACAAAACATTTGACTGTCACTTAAGGTCTACTGTATTCCCTTGTAACTAAAATAAGATATTTATCTTGATGTAGATAGAAGATGAATTTGTACAAAACAGAACATTAGTATGTCAACATTTTTACAAAATCTAAAATAAGACTGTCCTGCAAGGTATAACTTTTACTCGCCGTGTTTGTAAGTAATATCGATGTGCTAAATTGAATGATGCTATCTATTTTTCTCTATCACGTAAAGTTTTCTCACAAAACACAAATTAATAATTTGTTTTATGTAAAAAATCGTGCGTTACCAAATGAATACAAAAAGCATAATATATATATATATATATATATATATATATATATATATATATATATATATAAAAATACTTGTATATCTGTAAAATAACGTGTGCTTTGTTTCCTTGTCTGGAAAGTCGCTTGTAGTCATGATTAAGGAACCAGCAGTAGTCCTCTCGCAGTGTTCCGTCGACCCTGAAATCATCTCATTGATCAAATCATTCACCTTGTTCATTATGGAACATCCAAAAATCAGGCAAATAGTTCAGATGAGAGTACAAGTGAAGCTTTAAACTCATATTTTGTCCTGAAGCTCATAGCTTTTTTAGCATATTTCTCATCATTGTTTCCTATCGCAGATCTTTTATATTTCCAAGAAACTTACTGACTATTTCTTTCAAAGTACAAGACAGTTGCGCCTTGTTGCCCAAAACTGTACTATCTTCATTAGCTATCAACCTCTTTTATCTTAGTTTCAGACATCATATCAGGTATTTGAAACACGAACCATTCTTCTACAGTACTTTCAACAACTGTTTCATAATACAGTAAAACCTCGCTAATGATGTTTAGCACAGTAGATGAAGAATTGTTTTAAGGATAATAAATTGCTATTCTAAGTAGGTACAATGTTCGAATTTGCTTAACTCACTCCACCTGCCTGGGACCAGAGAAACTCTGATGAAGTCATGAAAAAGTTGTGGCCTGGTATGTACGACTTGCCAGGAAAAAATAAGATGACAAAATGTGTGGAAGAAGATTTTATATACATTTTTAAAAATACTGATTGCTGTTCCAATGTCGATGAAGAAGACATTGACGATGACGGAGCTTATAAACCGATTACAGAGAATTTCGTTGTTCATCTGTTGACAGTTACTCGCCAAAGTTTCAGCCATTCTGGACGCTCAGTTGTAATGTAACAGTCGTTTGAGTGAGTTGATGTGAGTGTTTTTATGAAAATGGACAAAATCGAATATTGACCTGTCATTTTTGAAAGGCAATACGCCTACACAAAGCAAAGATGTGTATGGGAACTCTGAACCATCATTTACATCAACAGTTTGACTTGTTTATTGTCCTAAACTGACTACCGATCAAAAACAAAACAGAGAAATTCCAAGACGAAACCTCAATTAATTTGTTTGTACAAGAATACAGAATAGAGAAATTCACTAGCTTTTATTTGCGAGTGCTGCCATCTTCATGTTGAGGTAGGAAACTTTTCAGACTACCCTCATACAAGATTCATCAGTGACGATATTACAAATCACAATTACGCCCGCCTTGGTAGAGTGGTGGTAGCGTGTCTGCCTCACGTTCAAGAGCTCCCTAGTTCGAATCTCGGTCAGGGTGAGTTACCTGGATAACGTTTTTTCCGGGGTTTTCCCTTATCCTGAAAGACGAATGTCGGGTAACTCCAAGCTCTATGGACCCTGGGCTCATTTGAGCATCATTTCATCCATTCCATTCATCGTCCGATATGACAACGTTGGAGGACGTACATAACAAACAAAACAAAAATTAAATTTTTTTGGGCAACTGAATTTAAACATGGCCGTAAGAGCTTGGGAGACGATAAATGTTTTGGATTTGTCTCGTATCAATGTCCAATAATAAGTTGTCCGTGTAGAATTAGCTGAACCAATTACAAATGTTGCTTTTGATGGAGCCTCTTCACGAAATGGATTTCTAAGCTGATCCTCACATTGTTTACATGTTAATTTCGATTTAAAGTTGTAACAAATCAAAGCCAGGAAATGTTCTGCAGTCAAATTCAGTTTTGAGTGAACATAACACTACAGAACATTCGAAAGTTGCTAATTATAGAATCATAGCATTCTAATTATTGTATTGCATCCTACAGGGTTACTGAAAATGAAAATGACATTTATCTCCTGGCGTTAAACCTTTTCTCTTAAATAATTCTCTCACTGTCCAGTGTTTAACCCCGATCTCTTAGAAAGATAAGGAATAGAGGATACGGAAGCCCAGTAAGGGTGTCTTGTGTTTAGGTATATATACAGCCTGAACATGCAAAATTATTCATCCTTTCCTGCAAAAATATACACGCATAGCTGCAATTTATATGCCGGGAAAACATATCAAAATATGGAATTTCATGAAATGTGTATATTATCATTTTTGAAATCATCGCATTTTCATCAAAATCGGGAATGTCTCTCAGGACTGTGCATTGATCTGCAGCAGACATGTCGAGTGAACGTTGTGATGTAATCCTATTCTGCAGCAGCACCAAACCTTATTTTTATCTTTATGTACGCTTCCTTTTATGACGCCGGGCAGAGAGAGATAAGGGACAGCGACTGACTGTAAAAGTGCAACCACTTCTCGGTCTGCTTCCAACCTCAATGAAATCATGATCAAATGAGTACAGGATCTACAGAGCTTACAGTTATCAGACATTCACCTTTAAGCAGTAGCGAAGTGTGCAATGAAGCGATGGAAGCGCTATTTCTCCAATAATTTCAGGAGAAAAACAAGAAAATTCATGCCAAACAATATTTTATTTGCTCTGGATACATTTTCCAATATACATATAGGTGGTCTAAAAAGTTTCCGACGTCAACATGAAGATGGCAGCACTCGTAAATAAAAGCTAGTAAATTTCGTTGTTCATCTGTTGACAGTTACCACAGTTTCAGCATTTTCGACGCCCAGTTATGTAAATATCGTTTCAGTCAGTTCATGTGAGTGTTTTTATGAAAACGGACAAAATCGAGTATCGAGCTGTCATTAAATATTTGTCTTTAAAGGGCAATTCGCCTACGTCAAAGATGAGTTGGATTCTGTGTATCGCGACTCTGCATCATCATTTACCACAGTGAAACGTTGGGTAGCTGAATTTAAACAGCTTGGGAGACAAGGAACGCTCAGGAGGTCCAAAGCCTGCAACTACTGACGAAAACATCGCCAAAGTTCACCAAATGGTGCTAGAAAACCGCCGAATCAAACTGAGACCATAGCATAGGCTATGAACATGTCAAAAGAACGTGTTTGTCACATATTTCATCAACATTTAGACATAAGAAACTTGTCCGCGCGCTGGGTACCGAATTTGCTCACGCTAGACCGAAAACATGTTCGAATGAACATTTCCAACGCTCTGTTGGTGCAGTTTAGGCGCAATAAATCCGAGTTTTGGCACTGATTAACTACTGCAGATGAAACTTGGATACACCATTATACACCCGAAACAAAAATACAGTCCAAACTGTTTTTTTTCCGGCTGGGAAAGTGATGGCAATTGTTTTTTGGGATAGTCAGGGAGTTATTTTAATCGATTATCTTCAAAATGGAAAAACCATTACAGGAGCATACTACGCATCATTACTTGACATGCTGAAGGCAGAACTTGCGGAAAAACGGCCACATTTGCAGAAAAAGAAAATCCTGTTTCATCAACACAACACCTCGGCGGTTGCAATGGCGAAAATACACGAATTACGGTTTGAACTGCTTGACTCACCAGATCTAACTCCAAGCGACTTCTTTTTGTTCCCTCATCTGAAAATTGCGCTCGGAGGACAGAGATTTTCGTCAAATGAAGAGGCAATTACCTTCCTGAAAAATTATTTTGCAGAGAAAAACGCCGAGTACTATTTGGCCGAGCATTTGGACGGGTTACAGAGATGGGAGCATCGCTGGGAGAAGTGTGTACAGTTACCAGAAGACTATGTTGAAAAACGCCGAGTACTATTTGGACGGGTTACAGAGATGTGAACATCACTAGAAGTGTGTAGAGTTACTAGGAGACTATGTTGAAAAACACCGAGTACTATTTGGACGGGTTACAGAGATGGGAACATCGCTGGGAGAAGTGGGTACAGTTACAAGGAGACTATGTTGAAAAACGCCGAGTGCTATTTGGACGGGTTACAGAGATGGGAACATCGCTGGGAGAAGTGTGTACAGTTACAAGGAGACTATGTTGAAAAACGCCGAGTACTGTTTGGACGGGTTACAGAGATGGGAACATCGCTGGGAGAAGTGTGTACAGTTACAAGGAGACTATGTTGAAAAACGCCGAGTACTATTTGGACGGGTTACAGAGATGTGAACATCACTAGAAGTGTGTACAGTTACAAGGAGACTATGTTGAAAAACGTCGAGTACTGTTTGGACGGGTTACAGAGATGGGAACATCGCTGGGAGAAGTGTGTACAGTTACAAGGAGACTATGTTGAAAAACCCCGAGTACTATTTGGACGGGTTACAGAGATGGGAACATCGCTGGGAGAAGTGTGTACAGTTACAAGGAGACTATGTTGAAAAACATCGAGTACTGTTTGGACGGGTTACAGAGATGGGAACATCGCTGGGAGAAGTGTGTAGAGTTACAAGGAGACTATGTTGAAAAACATCGAGTACTGTTTGGACGGGTTACAGAGATGGGAACATCGCTGGGAGAAATGTATAGAGTTACAAGGAGACTATGTTGAAAAACGCCGAGTACTATTTGGACGGGTTACAGAGATGGGAACATCGCTGGGAGAAATGTATAGAGTTACAAGGAGACTATGTTGAAAAACACCGAGTACTATGTGGACGGGTTACAGAGACGGGAACATCGCTGGGAGAAGTGTGTAGAGTTACAAGGAGACTGTTGAAAAACACCGAGTACTATTTGGACGGGTTAGAGATGGGAACATCGCTGAGGGAAGTGTGTAGAGTTACAAGGGGACTATGTTGAAAAACGCCGAGTACTATTTGGACGGGTTACAGAGATGGGAACATCGCTGAGGGAAGTGTGTAGAGTTACAAGGAGACTATATTGAAAAACGTCGAGTACTATTTGGACGGGTTACAGAGATGGGAACATCGCTGAGGGAAGTGTGTAGAGTTACAAGGAGACTATATTGAAAAACGTCGAGTACTATCTGGACGGGTTACAGAGATGGGAACATCGCCGAGGGAAGTGTGTAGAGTTACAAGGAGACTATATTGAAAAACGTCGAGTACTATTTGGACGGGTTACAGAGATGGGAACATCGCTGAGAGAAGTGTGTAGAGTTACAAGGAGACTATATTGAAAAACGTCGAGTACTATTTGGACGGGTTACAGAGATGGGAACATCGCTGAGAGAAGTGTGTAGAGTTACAAGGAGACTATATTGAAAAAGGTCTAGTACTATTTGGACGGGTTACAGAGATGGGAACATCGCTGAGGGAAGTGTGTAGAGTTACAAGGAGACTATATTGAAAAACGTCGAGTACTATTTGGACGCGTTACAGAGATGGGAACATCGCTGAGAGAAGTGTGTAGAGTTACAAGGAGACTATATTGAAAAACGTCGAGTACTATTTGGACGGGTTACAGAGATGAGAGCATCGCTGGGAGAAGTGTGTAGAGTTACAAGGAGACTATATTGAAAAACGCCGAGTACTATTTGGACGGGTTACAGAGATGGGAACATCGCTGAGAGAAGTGTGTAGAGTTACAAGGAGATTATGTTGAAAAACGTCTAGTACTATTTGGACGTGTTACAGAGATGGGAACATCGCTGAGAGAAGTGTGTAGAGTTACAAGGAGACTATATTGAAAAACGTCGAGTACTATTTGGACGGGTTACAGAGATGAGAGCATCGCTGGGAGAAGTGTGTAGAGTTACAAGGAGACTATATTGAAAAACGCCGAGTACTATTTGGACGGGTTACAGAGATGGGAAGATCGCTGAGGGAAGTGTGTAGAGTTACAAGGAGACTATATTGAAAAACGTCGAGTACTATTTGGACGCGTTACAGAGATGGGAACATCGCTGAGAGAAGTGTGTAGAGTTACAAGGAGACTATATTGAAAAACGTCTAGTACTATTTGGACGGGTTACAGAGATGGGAACATCGCTGAGGGAAGTGTGTAGAGTTACAAGGAGACTATATTGAAAAACGTCGAGTACTATTTGGACGCGTTACAGAGATGGGAACATCGCTGGGAGAAGTGTGTAGAGTTACAAGGAGACTATATTGAAAAACGTCGAGTACTATTTGGACGCGTTACAGAGATGGGAACATCGCTGAGAGAAGTGTGTAGAGTTACAAGGAGACTATATTGAAAAACGTCGAGTACTATTTGGACGCGTTACAGAGATGGGAACATCGCTGGGAGAAGTGTGTAGAGTTACAAGGAGACTATATTGAAAAACGTCGAGTACTATTTGGACGCGTTACAGAGATGGGAACATCGCTGAGAGAAGTGTGTAGAGTTACAAGGAGACTATATTGAAAAACGTCGAGTACTATTTGGACGCGTTACAGAGATGGGAACATCGCTGAGAGAGGTGTGTAGAGTTACAAGGAGACTATATTGAAAAACGTCGAGTACTATTTGGACGCGTTACAGAGATGGGAACATCGCTGGGAGAAGTGTGTAGAGTTACAAGGAGACTATATTGAAAAACGTCGAGTACTATTTGGACGCATTACAGAGATGGGAACATCGCTGAGAGAAGTGTGTAGAGTTACAAGGAGACTATATTGAAAAACGTCGAGTACTATTTGGACGCGTTACAGAGATGGGAACATCGCTGAGGGAAGTGTGTAGAGTTACAAGGAGACTATATTGAAAAACGTCGAGTACTATTTGGACGCGTTACAGAGATGGGAACATCGCTGAGGGAAGTGTGTAGAGTTACAAGGAGACTATATTGAAAAACGCCGAGTACTATTTGGACGCGTTACAGAGATGGGAACATCGCTGAGGGAAGTGTGTGAGTTACAAGGAGACTATATTGAAAAACGTCGAGTACTATTTGGACGCGTTACAGAGATGGGAACATCGCTGGGAGAAGTGTGTAGAGTTACAAGGAGACTATATTGAAAAACGTCGAGTACTATTTGGACGGGTTACAGAGATGGGAGCATCGCTGAGGGAAGTGTGTAGAGTTACAAGGAGACTATATTGAAAAACGTCGAGTACTATTTGGACGCGTTACAGAGATGGGAACATCGCTGAGAGAAGTGTGTAGAGTTACAAGGAGACTATGTTGAGAAAAAATAATGTGAAAAATGTCTTGTATCTTTATTAGGTCGGAAACTTTTAGGAGTAAATGCAATTCACACTCTTGCTAATAGCTTAAAACTTCACAACAATTTCCTATTTGTCATCACTAAATACCAATCTACGTAATATACTTTTGCTAATGCTGATGAAATATACTTAAGAGTTATATTTAAAACCGTCACATAAAAAATATACTTTTCTTCACACTATAGACTTCACGTGACAAAATCTGTCGAAGAGTCGCGATTGTTTCCGGAAACACGAAACATGGCAAGTAGGGTTAGGAATGAATGTATATGAGCTCACGGAACTGGTCACTGGCCAAATTGTCCGCAGCACCGCGGATGTTCGAGAGTACATTTTGAAAATGTATTCGGAGCAAATGAAATATTGTTTGGCATGATCTTTTTTTCCTTTGTTTTTCTCCTGTGGCGCACGTTTCGCCACTGCCCAAGGCTACTTTAACGCAGAAAATGTTCGAAAACGTTGATTTGGTCCAAAACAGATATAACAATTTACATTAAAATACCTCGGAAGTTCTCTTTATCCTGAATGAGTTTTCTATAAGTGGTAAACTGACAAAGTATTACTAACAAATGCATATTTGTATCAAATACATAACCATTTCTGCAATACTGATGCCTTTCTCGTGCATTAGCAGCGGCAGGAGAGCGTGTCTCTTTTTCTAGCAATGCGTGTCTCAGTGACGGAAACACTGAGCGGGGTGCAGGGGTAGGGGGAGGTTGTTCAGCTTGGCTTCGTCTCGCAATCGATTTTAACAGCACCAAGCACGCCTGAGAGCAAACAAACAGCTAGTAATGTACATCTGGCTCTGTGGCAGTATTCGAGAGCTTCTGGGTTTGATTCGCTATCGGGACTCCCTTAGTATCCTCTCAGATCACCGTCCAGGGCACCTAATTACGTTTATCAGCCTTGACGCACCAGGGTACTCTTGGGGGTGGACTGGCCGGAGGGGATTCGGCACAGAGGTCAAAATATGGTCTATGTCCCCAACTGAAGCATCCAGCAAGGAATGATGAGGCGAGGGCAATCAGAGGGCGCCGATCCTAGGAGTTACAACAACACCGAGACTCCTGCCGACACCTCTTATCCTGAAAGATAGGAGAGATGTTGTGAAATGATAATGGAGATGAAATCCGAAGGTTGTAATTAAGTTACCCAGCATTCGTCTGTCAACCCGGGGAAACCCCCCCCCCAAAAAAAAAACCACGGAAATCGAACCTGGTCTCCCGAATGTGGTTCAGAGACAAACCCACCTGAGTCATCCTGCTCGGTCACATTCCAAAAACCCCAAGCTACACTACATCCCCTCCCTGACGTAACCCTCCGAGCTAATTCTGCTCGAATACCCAGCTGTACTTAATGTTCTATGTGTTGCCAATCAACCTCTCAAAATATTCATATTTAAAGTGGTTCCGTTACTCTTTGCACCTTATTACTTTTTATGGATTATTAATAAAATTATAACATTATTTATTAGTTTTAATATAGATTACAATTTATTTAACTAACCTGTAATTTCGGTACCAACTATCAACTAACTTGTTTTGCCCTGTAAAAATAACGAACAGCTACTCCAACATATTCTGAAGTTGAGTTTTTGCTATCACTTCACTAATGTGGCGCAGTTCAGTATCTACTGTTACTTCATCTAGTTCTCATTGTCACTCCATTAATCTCATCGACTTCATTGTTCACTGGCACTTCACTTAGTTCTTAATATCACTTCATTAATGTGGCGCAGTTCAGTTTCCACTGTTACTTCATCTAGTTCTCATTGTCACTCCATTAATCTCATCGACTTCATTGTTCACTGGCACCTCACTTAGTTCTTACTATCACTTCATTAATGTGGTGCAGTTCAGTTTCCACTGTTACTTCATCTAGTTCTCATTGTCACTCCATTAATCTCATCGACTTCATTGTTCACTGGCACCTCACTTAGTTCTTACTATCACTTCATTAATGTGGTGCAGTTCAGTTTCCACTGTTACTTCAACTAGTTCTCATTGTCACTCCATTAATCTCATCGACTTCATTGTTCACTGGCACCTCACTTAGTTCTTACTATCACTTCATTAATGTGGCGCAGTTCAGTTTCCACTGTTACTTCATCTAGTTCTCATTGTCACTCCATTAATCTCATCGACTTCATTGTTCACTGGCACCTCACTTAGTTCTTACTATCACTTCATTAATGTGGTGCAGTTCAGTTTCCACTGTTACTTCATCTAGTTCTCATTGTCACTTCATTAATCTGATCGACTCCATTGTTCACTAGCATTTCACTTAGTTCTTACTATCACTTCATTAATGTGGTGCAGTTCAATTTCCACTGTTACTTCATCTAGTTCTCATTGTCACTCCATTAATCTCATCGACTTCATTGTTCACTGGCACTTCACTTAGTTCTTACTATCACTTCATTAATGTGGTGCAGTTCAGTTTCCACTGTTACTTCATATAGTTCTCATTGTCACTCCATTAATCTCATCGACTTCATTGTTCACTGGCACCTCACTCAGTCCTTACTATCACTTCATTAATGTGGTGCAGTTCAGTTTCCACTGTTACTTCATATAGTTCTCATTGTCACTCCATTAATCTCATCGACTTCATTGTTCACTGGCACCTCACTTAGTCCTTACTATCACTTCATTAATGTGGTGCAGTTCAGTTTCCACTATTACTTGATCTAGTTCTCATTGTCACTTCATTAATCTGATCCACCTCAATTTTTACTGACAGTTCACTTAGTTCTTAATATCACTTCATTAATGTGGTGCAGTTCAGTTTCCACTGTTACTTCATATAGTTCTCATTGTCACTCCATTAATCTCATCGACTTCATTGTTCACTGGCACCTCACTTAGTCCTTACTATCACTTCATTAATGTGGTGCAGTTCAGTTTCCACTATTACTTGATCTAGTTCTCATTGTCACTTCATTAATCTGATCCACCTCAATTTTTACTGGCAGTTCACTTAGTTCTTACTGTCACTTCATTAATGTGGTGCACTTCAGTTTCTACTGTCACTTCATTAACTTGATCCACTTCAATTTTCACTGGCCCTTCACTTAGTTCTTACTATCATTTCACTTACATGGCCCACTTCAGTTTCTACTGTTACTTCATCTAGATGTATTGTCACTTCATTATCCTGTTCAGTTCTATTTTCTCTCTCAATTCAGAGTCCTACTAAACCAACTAGCGTAACGACAGCCTGTTTTAGAGATAGTTCACCCGCTGAGGAACGAACATAGGTCTTCTCCACTCTGTCACTTCAGCAACTTGCTCATTCGCCAAGTTCCGTAGGCGGGAAGAAATAACATTGCATTTCGATATCGAACACTAGGGAACATAATCCTTTCAATTTAATTACGCTTTGGCTAAACACTGCGTGTATTTGTTAAATGTTTTACAAAAGTGTTTTTGCTTGTTAAAAGAGCGCTTTTGTTTGTGTCCTGATGTCGTTAATTAGAGAGCAGGTATCGTGTTCCAAACACAGTTCAGTTTACCAAGACTTCATTAACTCTGACTCGCGGTTCTTCTACAAGTCGTCCGCAGTTGTTAAATCAATTATTACACCGTCACACAGCGCTGTCCACAACTAGTGTATAATGTGACTGTTACACGTGCTACGTACAACGCTTGGTGCATTCAAATACGTAAAAGTAAAGCTGCATGACGGAAATGTTTACAGAGGAAATAAGTTACAATAAATTTATTAAAAACTTGGATTGTATTTCATCTGACATTCTGAACGAACTTCCGAGATTTTATTGATTCTAGAAAACTGTTAAAGATGCTTACGGAAAAGAACATGAAAACTTTTGTGGATAGAGGAACCAAAAATACATTACTGCCATACTTTACAGAGCTAGTAATATGTTTTTGTTTAATATGGTACGTAATTTAAAGTCCACGACTTTTGTCTTTGACGCTCTGGTGTACATATTCAAACGTCGGTTTGTGGCAGTTTTGTTGCCATGGTGATTACGTTATTTATTTTCTGGCACTGATACTAGAACGAGGTTAGTTTCGCACGATTTATGTCGTAGTAAGCTAACGCTACAGTTGCCACGATTCACATCAAAAAGGAAACTTCATAAACAACAAAGATTAGAAGTTACAGATGTAAAGTTTCAGCATTTTGGACAGTAATACTTAAGCGCTTCTCATACCACAAACCTGTTTATCAATCAATCGGATCAGTATTTTGAAAATCTTTTACAAAAACGCTATTTGTCACGTAGATATGTTGAAGCCAGGACATTCTAGATTATGTTAAATGCTAAGAATTTTCTACACACTTGCGTTTTCATTTTTATTCCGGCTAATCGCCCGCAATAGGATTGTCATAGCGGACGAATCGGAATGGAACATTCAATTTGAGTAATGTAATCCTAACACATTTCTACACTTGTATATTCATACCCTTATCTATCCCACACACATTTTACACATATCAATTGTTACAACCTCCACACGCATTTCGTGGTAACATTCTCCATTTTTCTAGACTCATTTGAACGTCATTTCACCCATTCATCGTCGATATGACTTAACTGTGAAGGACATAAAATAAAAAAATGTAATTCCCGTTCTTACCTTAATATGCTTCGCGCGCTGTTGTACTGGTATTTACTTTTGCCCGTTGGCAGCACTGATTAAGTAACCATCGTACGAACATGGAGGATTATGAATATAAGAAAGTCTATTTTCTTATTGTACAAGTTTCTGGAGCAACTTTAATGCACATATGTTATGAATCTATCTTTAACTTAAAAAAAAAAATAACAAATAGCTATTACATATTTCTTTCCGTAAAAGAAGCTTGATTTCTCACTTAGACAATCGTATTACACTCAACTGTCTCAGATAGTTAACATAACAATACGCTATCGACCTCTAGTGAGCAGATTTTGAAAAACTAATGCTTACCGTACACTTCTGTACTTATCGTGAAGTAATGTACTGTATAGAGGTCAGTGCCATCTCAGAGAACGTAATAATGCAAACAGTTGTACAAAATCGTGCAATCACGTTTTACTTACTACATAAACACGTGGCGAGACCTACACCAAATGATATTAATCGAGCGCTGGACAACAAAAGAGAGAGAAACATTAATGTGTGTCTCTCTAAATGTAAAACCGATGCGGGTAAATACCTCAGTTGGTAGCTTTGCCAGGATAAATATTCCCAAATGTCGATTCCTGTGGAGTATCTTCCAAGTTAGGTGCTCTTACATGTTATTTTATGTCCCAAGTGACATGTATTTCCTTCAGATGTTCTTTGCAAATAAAGTAAAACAAGATGGCTGCTGCTATATCTCACCTTTCTTAATGTGTGTTTCTCGGGGTTTTCCCTGGTAGATAGTTGCTTATTTTACGTCCATCACGATCCCACAACTGACCTTTAATCCCGTGGTCAACGGCGATCTTCATTTGCATCACTTATCGTAAACTTTTCTTCAATTTTCGCTCATCTAAAATATTAAAACAATAAGGTCTAGTACGTATCAATAAGTGAAATTCTATTTGTTGTAAATCCGTTTATAAAAAGTCAAACTTCCCTTATATTAAGGGAACCAATCTGCGAATTTTCCAAATGCTTCAGCATGGGTCTGATTTATTTAAATTTTTACCACTTCTTATGTGCATATAGATAAACATTACTACAAAGTTTGGTGCATGTATCTTAAGTGGTTTCTTAATTATGCAGGTTTTAAGGGGGGGGGGATTATATTGTTATGCAAAATGCTCCTTATGATGCATTTTTTATATTTCTGCACAAAATTGCAGATTTAGGTTCTTTATTGAGCTAGACAAGTGTGCTATGTAATAAACTTCAAAATGTAAACACTTCTGTAAAATATTTTTTTTCATTAGCACATTTTCATAATTGTGTTTATCAAACCTCACTGGACTTGGTGATACAACATATAATCCTGCATATAATTTCTGTGTAGCAAGTTTTGTTGAGCACACATGGTGGAAACTACATTCGAAGTTTCATGGTGATATTTTAAATAGCATCGTAACGAGTATTTTAAGTGATAAAAAAATCTAAAACAGAGAAAAACACATTTGAAAATTGACGCATATCCGCTGACCAGAAATTTTCCTTAAAACTGCTCTGCAACATATCTAGGACCTCCTACTTCTTCAGCTTTAGTTTTGCAAAACTTTAGCCTTTTTCTTTTGGATTTATATACCTTGGAACCTTTTCTGACACTGTCGATGGTACTCTGCTGATCTCTCCCAGAGCTGCTCGACTTGGGTACCAGTGATCAGTTCTTTTACTCTTTGCAAAGCTTCACAACCTATATTAAATTGTTAATGTCTTGTATTATTGCAATATCCAGCTTCTTTATTGACACAAATACCTCTTGAGGGCATTTTGACTAGATCACACTGTGTAAGCTCTCATTTACATTCTGTTTGTTTCCACTGCATCTTTCAAATATAGAATATAACGCTGAATTTGAATGGAGAAAATCAGAAAAGAGAACATTAAATATATTAGGAAAGTTTTTAATTAATTAGAGCCAACTGAAAAATTCAATGTCATGGCAGGGATTTGAACCACGGATCTCCTGGTTTCCGTCCAGTCGCTCTAACCCCTTGAGCTACCATGGCCAACGTGCCTTCCTGACATTAAATTCTCCAATTGACTCCATTATACTTTCCGGTAGACCACTTAGGGTTCTCATATTTGAGATAACCATTTGTGGCGACTTACTATTGTAAGTACTTAAGTACCAGCATTTTTATCGCTGATTATTTCTAATGTAAATTTATATTGAGGAATTAATACTTAAAAAATTAATCCTTTTAAATACATTACTCCGGTATATGGGTGACTTTTAATTAATTAGAGTCAACTGAAAAATTCAATACCATGGCCGGGATTTGCACCACGGAAAGTGTCTAATATGCTGCCACACCCCCCTCATCAGTCAAGGACATTTAAAAGACCACGTGACTGGCTCAATTTAACTCGGATTGCTGACAAATGCCTTTAATACCGAACTGGCATCTTACTTACCAAACTGCTAAGTCCAAACAACATTCTGGTACTCACCTGAAACAAAAGAAATGATATGTCAGCACAGTCATCTGTTAAGAGACTCTTCTATGCTAATACAAAGAGACAAAAACGATTGGATGTATTCATGCATGTACGAGCGCTAGCTAGACTTTTTTTTTTTTTTTTTTTTTTTTTTGTAAAATCAAACAATGATTAGTTTTCAAAAGGTTGAACGATCTTATTGTTTTTACAAATATTCTCCTTTAGCTTCAATACATTTTTAAAGCGGCGATTTTAAGTATTTGTCACTTTTTAATTCACGGACATTATTATTATTATTATTATTATTATTATTATTATTATTATTATTATTATTATTATTATTATAATTATTATAATTATTATTATAATTATTATTATTATTATTATTATTATTATTATTATTATTATTATTATTATTATTATTATTATTATTATTATTATTATTATTACTATTACTATTACTATTATTACTATTATTATTACTATTATTACTATTATTATTACTATTATTATTACTATTATTATTACTATTATTATTATTATTATTATTATTATTATTATTATTATTATTATTATTATTATTATTATGCAATGCACAAAACACTGAAAATTTATATCGACTTGCAAATATCTAAATGTATGGTTATTTTGCATATAAAGAGTAGCCAGGTGCGGCTTCTTTCCTTGGAAGTTGCTTACGTAGATACCAACTTTTGCTTTTGAGGTTATATTACACAGACACACACACAAATGTCTTTGTTTATCTTCCGAGGACCTCAAACCGTGTTTCCGTTCGAATATCGACATCAAATGTTTGTGTATGATACACGTAGGTTAGTGTACAAAACCTCCTCTAGTTTTTTTTTTTTTTTTTGGGGGGGGGGGTAATTTACGTCCTCCAACGTTGTCATATCGGACGATGAATGGAATGGGTGAAATGATGCTGAAATGAGTCCGGGGTCCATGGAGTTTAGAGCTATCCGACATTCGTCTTTAAGGATAAGGGAAAACCCCGGAAAAAACCTTATCCAGGTAACTCACCCTGACCGAGATTCGAACTCGGGACCTCTTGAACGTGAGGCAGACATGCTACCATCAACGCTACGGAGGCGGGCTCGTTTTTGCTGTGCAAAACAGCTGAAGTACGAAAGCTGTTTATAGTAACGGCCGCAGCAGTGTACAGTTTTATAAATACACATTTTAACCCCACAAGGCGAGTCTCTTGGACCTACACGTTCTCTGTCTGCCAAATGTCATAATGAAAAGACAAAAACATTTATCCATTTAAACAATAGAATTACCAATTTACTAAATTACTTTATTCTGTTAATGAACTTTATTTGTCTAAATTTGCAAGTATGCGTTTAGTAACAATATATTTAACTCAAAATTTTACCAGAAATTCATATTTTGAGAACCATTGAATTAAAAAAAAATGAAAAAGTCAGCTCGTTAAATACCAAAGCATTTTCAAGTGATACGGAACGCAGACATCCTTTACATGCAAAATGTTTAGAAAATGTTCATTTTTCCAGAAATGGGCCCTTAGTAATCTTAAATACTAAAATGTTAAGATATTTTCATTCTACATTAAAATGTATGCCTTGAATTCTCTGTGAATCTTGTCATACGTTCTGTTGTTAAAACGTAAAATTTATGTCAAATATAATTTTCCTGTAGAGTTAACCATTTTCCAGATATTCCTTGTTACCTGTCTGAATTTTCCAATATTTATATTCATTCCTTATCTCTTGCACATACAAAGACAACACAAAACATTTGAATATCACTTAAAGTCTACTGTATTCCCTTGTAACTACCATAATATAATGTTTATCTTGAAGTAGATAGAGCAATAAGTGTTTGTACATGAGTAGAGTTGGTCATGTGTACATCACATAACGACCAAAACATTTGACTATCACTTAAAGTCTACTGTATTCCCTTGTAACTACAATAAGATGTTTATCTTAAAGTAGACATGCAATAAGTGTTTGTACAAGAGTAGAGAAAGTCATGAATACATCACATAACGACCAAAACATTTGACTATCACTTAAAGTCTACTGTATTCCCTTTTAACTACCATAAGATGTTTATCATGAAGTAGACAGAGCAATAAGTGTTTGTATAAGAGTAGAGAAGTGGTGTGTGTAAGTAGATATAGTTGATCATGTTTTGTCTCAGAATTTGAATGAAATTATGGACAAAAAGGAGAGCAATTACTCCCCCAGCGCCCAAGTACTCTAACACAAACATTGGAGGTCTATTGCCACAATACATGGTGGTACGGAGTCGCCTTGGCTAATGATGACGTCATTCAGTTAAATCTCCACAACCGAAACTTCTACACATTTTTGTGGCAAGCAAAGGTGTTTGTTGGGGTTGCAAGACCAGCACTTAATAATCAATTGTTAAACATCTGAATGTCGTATTTTTATTTGTTGTTATATTTGATTGTTGTTATTCAATTTGTTTGTATAACGTAGCGTGTATAATGTATCGTGTGTATAATGCAGCGTTTCTGTAAATGTTTATAAAATGAAGTAATAAGTAGGCCTGTGAGGTTAACAAAAAATTCGTAAAGTTATTTGTGCAGAGAGGTATAAGATCGTCAACTGAGTCATCGACTGGTGTTAATGGTGGAACGTCGGGCCAAGCCGAGACGGAGTAGAGCTTCAGCAGAAACTAATAGACATTCTCCTGAGAAATATAGGTTATTCCACTCTGTAGAAAACTTGGGATGAAGCACAAGCTTGTAGAGGTAACTGTAACACACAAAAAGGCACAGTAGTACCTTCTTGTGGTTTAAATTTGCCTCAGTCACATCATGGGATGTAGAGAGAAGTTTTTCCCAATACAGGACATGTCTGGAGGAGAACCCAAGATCATTTGTTTTTGAAACCTTCAAAATGTATTTTAATTTTTTTCGTTTATATTCATATATCTCGAGAAAGATACATTTGTTTTGTATAATTTAGAATAAATACGCAATATATTCTATAACGTTGTCCACCGTGTGACAGTTGCCCATGACGTTGATGAGCGACTCCATTACACTGAACCCCCTTCGCCTATATTTACGAGACGCAAGTAGTGTAACCTGTTGTATTGCTTTTCTCTTCCAGGCCCTAGTAAGAAGAAAGAGGAGGGCTTGGGTCATGTGCCTTTAACAACCAGGGTGGAGTGGCTTCTTCCCCTGGTACACTCCTGCCACTTCCTACCGATCAAGGAAACCCCCAAAAACCCACGGTGGAGGAAGGTTGGTCGGTGTGAATGCGACACTCTGCTACAGGAATGACAAGTACTGTGTTTCCTGCACTGCGGTGACTAGGCACGTATTTAAAATTTAAATCTCGCTCGTATCTTGGCAGCAGCCAGGAAGGCAGTTCCACCATCGTGAGAACATTGTCACTACCACATCACTTCCCCTACTTCATCATAAACATTACATTATTGTAGACTAAGTGACAGTCAATTGTCCTGTGATGTCTTTGTATGTACAAGAGATAGAAAAATGAGTAACGATTTACTATTTGAGAAATTACAGTAGAAGCTCGTTTACCCGGATCAGTTGGAACCACAGCCTATACAGGTTATCGACAGAATAAAGGAAAACGATATAAAAAAAGCATGTAAAACATCACGAATTATTTCTAATGGAGTTTGTAAATTACTATTGGCACTCTTTCACCTCAAAACACACATACACTATATATAAAGTAACAGCATATGTATTTGTACTGTACTACAAACTACTCCGTAGTAAAACGGGCAGTGAGCTTCTACTGTCTCAGTTTAGCGTATCGCTTACGAGCAGCGCGATCTCACATCCGCTTTAACATTACAAGTTCATTTAGCTTGACTCTCGAAATAAAGCATCAATTTCTCTATGTTTGTTACTTCTTCTGTGTGGGTCATAACAGCAGCTAGCTTCTGCTCTCTCAGTTTAGTGTATCTCTTACAGTTTATCAGTTATACAAAACTCATTCAGAATAAAGAGAACTTCTGAGTACATTCACAGAAAATTCAAGATATACATTTGTTGTGTAGTAATATTTTGTCTATCTCTTACAGTTTATCAGTTATACAAAAGTCATTCACAATAACGAGAACTTCTGAGTACATTCACAGAAAATTCAAGATATACATTTGTTGCGTGGTAATATTTTGTCTATCTCTTACAGTTTATCAGTTATACAAAAGTCATTCAGAATAACGAGAACTTCTGAGAACATTCACAGAAAATTCAAGATATACATTTGTTGCGTGGTAATATTTTGTCTATCTCTTACAGTTTATCAGCTATACAAAACTCATTCAGAATAAAGAGAACTTCTGAGAACATTCACAGAAAATTCAAGATATACATTTGTTGTGTAGTCATATTTTGTCTATCTCTTACAGTTTATCAGTTATACAAAAGTCATTCAGAATAACGAGAACTTCTGAGTACATTCACAGAAAATGAAGTTCCACATTTAAATTGTTAGAGATGGAAGGTGTTTAAAGACGTGGCAGGAGTCTGCCTGGTCATTCACCTAGGTCGAGATAGTGTGTGATCTCGAGAACAAGGACAAGTTAAAAGTTTTCTGATTCCCCACTTCTCCTCCTCCTTCTCCACCGGAGTTACATTCCATACCAGAGTGCGTGATGATGCAGTCTTGCCAACTCCAAACATCATAATAATGCCACGTTCATACTCTCTACTCTTGTACACTATTTTATGATTCAAGGAAATACAGTACATTTTAAGTGATAGTTACTTGTTTTAAACAGCTGGTCGCTATTCCAATGTTACTTGTTATCATACGATGAAATTAACATACACTGAAGAAACAATTTCTAAAGAAATGGCTAACAATATTCATTAAATTATCATAAGTTTACGATATTTTCATAACAAATGAAATCTATATCTTGAATTTTCTGTGAATGTCCTTAGACGTTTTCTTTATTCTGAATGAGTTTTGTGTAACTGTATTCAATGCAAAATACCATGTTGGGAGAACCAACAAAAAATAAAAATAATAAAACTAATTAGGTACACATATTAAATGAGTCAAAATTTAAAAGCATCGGTGTTGTAGCAAGTATTTTAGATATTTCATGTTTTGTTAGGAATAGTCAAAGAGATTAGTATTTGTAATAAAATAAAGAAATAATGTAAGGAAGGTAATAGTGTAACCATGACAACGTAATATGATAAGAAGTTGTTAAATGTTTTAAAGGATTTTTTTTTTTTTTTTTTTCTGCTTACGAACGTTGTAGGGGTGAGACGTGTCGAGTGTGCGCAACAAAAGAAATGGTTCATCATTGCATTAACCGCTGTTTGTAAAAAAAAAACTACACTAATAATATTTAGAATTGTATCAAAGAGTTTAAAAGTGTATATGACGAATTAAATTTGCATCTTTGAACAAGAAATATATTATTTGTTCATTTTTCAAAAGTGTAATATTAACTTTCTCAGACCCGTTACCACGACCCTGGGAAAGAAAAAGAAGTCATTGGTCGAGAATTACAGATGCTCCTACTTGCAGGAGAAACTTCTACATTTCTTGAAGATCGTCATCAAAAGTGAGAACATAATCTGCAAACACCATCATCCCAAATAATCCTGCTTCAAGATGGTGCCTCATCATGCATCTTCAAACATCACATGAGTGTTTTTATTTTTAAATCTACATTAGACATTTATAAGCACAACAGTCTACTTTTATAACTTTCTGTTCAAAAATTGTAGCATTCTCACCCTTTCGGTGTCAAGTCTACTTCTTTTTCTGTTACATATGAGTCCTGCTGTGTTAAATAGTCATTTAGGTTTGCCGGTGGAATACACAAATATTTACGGCTAACTTTTTTTAGTTATGGAAATTTTATTATTTTTAGTTATGGAAATTTTGATTTTTTTTTTTTTCCAATAACCCAGTGAGATATTTAGTGAACTGTTAACTGACACTTGAAACACGATTATTTTCTTGTATAATGTTACTGAACAGCCACCACATCCCTGGCAATTTCTCGGACTTTGTAATGCACTTGTAGCATTAACATTTTGTAATTTTAAAATAAAATAAAACTTGCAGAATCACCAACGAAGTACCGAGGGAATTCTTTGAGCTATTGTTCGTTGTCATAAAGTGCAGGTATTGTAAATATCGAGGTAACGCGGGTATCAGCACCCACTCCCCCCCCCCCCCCCCCCCACAAAGTAGACTCTGGAAGCGTATACATTTCTAAGTCCACATCGTTCCACGGCTGGTTTACAATGTTGTAACACAACTCGTCTCTTTACCTTCGTTCTACTGAATCTTCTCAGATCTAAACGTGGACTGATGGCCGAGAGGTTAGAGACCAGTATGTAGCAGCTAGACGTACAACGGTTCGAATTCCGGATATAATTTTGATCTTTTTACTGTAGAAATACAAAATGTGTATTACACACATTGTAATATAACTACCAATTACGCATTTAAGCTCACACATAAAACTCAAACACTTTAATAGGTTTTTAAACTAACTGAAATAAATGTTTTATTCGTATATCTAAAATCAAATCAAAATAGAATGTAGCTTAGTATAGGTGTGTAAACGCTCCGCTTCCATTAGCCGGACACGTCAAGTGAAAATGTCCACCAGAGGATATCTTTTGGAAAAGCTAAAGCCCGACTGAAAAATTCAATGCCATGGCCGGGATATGAACTACAGATCTCCCGGTCTCCGTCCCGTCGCTCTTAACCTTTCAGCTACCATGGCCAACGTGCCGTCATGAAACGTGTGACCTACGTGTGTCTGTACAATAGAAAGAGTACTGAACAGTAGCCTTAGTTCTTTTGAGTCGATATTCTCACTTATTGTAATAAAAAGTATTATTCGGAGCTTCCCTCGCTTTCAAAGTCGCGCCTCGCTACTAGACCTACGTATGACTACAATAGAACGATTACTAAAGAGTAGCCTTAATTCTTTGAGTCATTATTCTCTCTTATTTTAATGACAATTATTATTTGGAGCTTCCCTCGCTTTGAAAGTCACGCCTCGCTACTGGACCTACGTGTGACTGTACAATAGAAAGAGTACTAAAGAGTAGCTTTAGTACTTTGAGTCATTATTCTCTCTTATTTTAATGACAATTACTATTTGGAGCTTCCCTCGCTTTCAGAGTCACACCTCGCTACTAGACCTACGTGTGACTGTACAATAGAAAGAGTACTAAAGAGTAGCCTTAGTTCTTTGAGTCATTATTCTCTCTTATTTTAATGACAATTATTATTTGGAGCTTCCCTCGCTTTCAGAGTCACGCCTCGCTACTGGACTTACGTGTGACTGTACAATAGAAAGAGTACTAAAGAGTAGCTTTAGTTCTTTGAGTCATTATTCTCTCTTATTTTAATGACAATTATTATTTGGAGCTTCCCTCGCTTTGAAAGTCAACTACGTGTTACTGTACAATAGAAAGAGTACTAAAGAGTAGCCTTACTTCTTTGAGTCATTCTCCCTTATTTTAATGACAATTATTATTTGGAGCTTCCCTCGCTTTGAAAGTCACACCTCGCTATTGGACCTACGTGTGACTGTACAATAGAAAGAGTACTAAAGAGTAGCCTTACTTCTTTGAGTCATTATTCTCTCTTATTTTAATGAAAATTATTATTTGGAGCTTCCCTCGCTTTGAAAGTGACGCTTTGCTACTGGACCTACGTGTGACTGTACAATAGAAAGAGTACTAAAGCATAGCCTTAGTTCTTTGAGTCATTATTCTCTCTTATTTTAATGAAACTTATTTGGAGCTTCCCTCGCTTTCATAGTCACCCCTTGCTACTGGACCTATATGTGACTGTACAATAGAAAGAGTACTAAAGAGTAGCCTTAGTTCTTTGAGTCATTATTCTCTCTTATTTTAATGTAAATTATTATTTGGAGCTTCCCTCGGTTTGAAAGTCACGCCTTGCTACTGGACCTACATGTGACTGTACAATAGACATTATTCTCTCTTATTTTAATGACAATTATTATTTGGAGCTTCCCTCGCTTTGAGAGTCACGCCTGGCTACTGGACCTACATGTGACTGTACAATAGAAAGAGTACTAAAGAGTAGCCTTAGTTGTTTGAGTCATTATTGTCCCTTATTTTAATGTAAATTATTATTTGGAGCTTCCCTCGCTTTGAAAGTCACGCCTTGCTACTGGACCTACATGTGACTGTACAATAGACATTGTTCTCTCTTATTTTAATGACAATTCTTATTTGAAGCTTCCCTCGCTTTGAAAGTCACGCCTTGCTACTGGACCTACGTGTGAGTGTACAATAGAAAGTGTACTAAAGAGTAGCCTTAGTTCTTTGAGTCGTTATTCTCTCTTATTTTAATGACAATTATTATTTGGAGCTTCCCTCGCTTTGAGAATCACACTTCGGCACCGAGTATATAACCTTAGATTGGAATGCCTTATTTCCTGCACGTACTACAGGTTTGCATTACAAACAGTAAGATTTAGTTGCTATGTATTGTTTATAAGAAAGGGATAAATGCAGATGCAAAATTTGTTTGATGGTTTTAACGGTAGGTCCGAAGGAGAAGGTACAAAACCTGTTTCGCTATTATATTACCTGCTAGACAGACAACACTGCCGCTATGTTCACTTGTCTGAATCACAATCGCTCTCATTTGTTACTGAAACAAAACACAACCAATCTGCCTTTACTTTGTCCACCACATACACAGATACAAAAATTTGATACCGAGATCACAGGTTCAAAAACGGGAATGGGTGTTGGATGCTTTTTTGGGGGGAGGGGGGGAACTCCTGGCATCCCTTCCCTCCGAGCGGAAGTAAAGCCAACGGTCGGTAAAATAACCTCAAGTCTGATAGAGGCTAATAAAGCAGTGAGTCTAGGATCCATAGAGCTTAGAATTACCAGACATTCGTCCTTTCAGTATGAGGGTAAACCTTATCGAGATAACTCACCCTGAACGAGATTCGAACTTGGGACCTGTTGAACGTGCAGCTAAATATATGCGAAACGTCCTGGATACCAGTTAAAAATTAGTTATTTATTTTTATTTAGTCACTAGGCTTTTAATGTGTTTAATAGTATATCTTCTGAAATTTGAATAGTAAAAGTTGCGAAATAAACAAGGTTTGTAGCTGAGAAGTCCCCTCGTTACGCATGCCCATCTCTCTAATGCTTGGTTAGGGGATTGTCCTATTTCTTATCCTTCCGGATGACCTGGATATGGCGACTGCAAGTCTGACATCTTCTTCCCTTGCAGCTGAGGTGAGCGAAGTCCAATGTGCGCGGGCGTCGCCGAATCAATATTTGTTTTGTTGCCAGCAATGCTCGGCCCCAATCGATTTTGTCTCCCCCGCTTCTTCTTAGCCCGGATCCTCTCACATGTCCGAAGGGATTCATTAAAACGTCACAGCTCCAAGAATAATTACTTTTTTAAACAATTTGCCAGCGCCCAGCGTGTACATGTTTACCACGTAGATGGACGAGGTTCAACCCCAGGAGGGGCCCACCACCGTGACCGATAGATGAGCCGCTTTATTGCGGAAGTAGCTCCGGTGTACCGAGCGGAATGGCTCAGTTGGTTTCGTCTGTGGCCTTCACTCGGGAGGTGCGGGTTCGACTTACCTGACGCATGGGTTTTTCGGGAGTTTTCACGGGTCATCAGGCGAATGCTGGGTAGGATAATTACATCCCCCAAATTTCCTGTCCCTCCATTTCATCTCCATTATCATTTCACATTTCTCATCTGGTGGTCTCTTTCAGTGTAGAAGTGTCGGCGGGAGCCTCGGCGGTGCATGACAGGACGATATGCTCCTGTAAACATTTCCTCTTCTGCGAACCCGGTCTGGTGTGCCGTTAGCGAGTGGGATGTCTTGTGCTGCCCTGCCGGGGAGTTTCGAAGTGGGAAAGTATATGCAACCTGCGCTCTGCCCTATCGTTAGTCCTTGGGACGCCGCCCTCTGTCTCCTGTCGCCTCATCGTTCCTCCCGGAGGTATAGGTACAACAGGCCAAGACTGGACCTCCGATAATAGTCAGCTTTGTAGCACAATTCATGGTTTTATCTCTTAGTTCCCAGCTCATTGTTGATATACGTTCTACACATGCGTACGACACCGATGAAGCAGTGTAGCTCAGTTAAGCCGGGTAACACTACGAAGTCCAGGTATAAATCTTTTTGCGGCAGCCAAACCGAATGTCACCCCAAATATTGATACCGAAATTAGGGTTTTCCAGAAGCAAAGAATAATGAAAGACGTCGAAGGAATGTTGATTCTTTGTGAGACCAAGCCCCAAGGCCAGTTTAGTTGGGGAAACTGTTTATAACAATGCCATGAATGAAAGGAACAGTGACCTTAGAAGGTTTCTAAAGGAATTGTCACTTGACATACATGAATAGGGTATTCTTCGGATCGTTTACAATGGCGACCAAAACAGCCACAAAAGGACTTTGTTTGGTTTGGAAAAGGAATTTGGAGAGTGAAAGTTATATATAAAGATACACACGCGCGCAAAGGTGGTCAGACTCTTCGGCTTGCCGCCGATGAAGGCGGGTGCGCGGCTAGAAAGACATCATAAACATTTATCCGGCGTGTAGCCGATATTAGGGAAGAGTCAAACGTGCAGCCTATTAGGGTGGTCAACTTTTCGGTCTTGAATATTTGTCAGGTCATCAGAATTTATCAAGAAATATAGTTAGCATTCAGTCTCTCCGTAAACAGTAATTGTGGTAACCCTCGTTCGCCAATCATTAGATATTTGTTCGCCACATATAATATTCAGTTACAAATTGGCGCGCCAACGTGGAGCTCGATAAGAGAAGGAGGTTCGGCACGATAGGAGAAGGACGTTCGACAACAAGTGGAGCCGGATACGAGGAGGAGGTTCAGCCCGATACGAGAAGGAGTTTCAACCCGACGACGAGGTTCAACAAGAGAAGCAGATTCAACCTAGAAGGAGGTTCAACCTAGAAGGAGGTTCAACCTAGAAGGAGTTTCAACCCGACGACGAGGTTCAACAGGTGAAGGTGGTTCGACAGGAGGACGGTCGACTCATCAAGAAATTCGTCAACAGTACGACTGTAAAGAAGAAAGGAGACCGGCATCGTCATCAGTGACATCATCAGGAGCCAGTAAAAACAGTCAAAGGTACAGAGTGTAAAATTATATACCAGACTATGGTGAATTTATTTGAGAAGGGAAAAACAAGATTTTAAGTAAAAATTTGTAGAAAACATGGAAGTTCAAGAGGTTTATAGTAATAACAGTAGGCAGGGAGTAGTTGAAGTAGCAGAGCGGGATAGAACTGTAACAAATGATGTAGAAATGGAACAAATTATGTTAGAGGAATTTAGAAAAATGTGCGCAAGTTTAAGTAAAAAGTTAGATGATATGCATCAAAATTTAAGTAAAAAGATAGATGATGATACTCAAAGTTTAATAACCGAGATGAAGGCTAATAATCAAAGTTTAATAACAGAGATGAAGGATAATAATCAAAGTTTAATAAAAGAGATGAAGGATAATAATCAAAGTTTAAAGAAGATAGAAGGAAAGATAGAAAGTGGTTTTCAGATGTTAGAGGCAGGACAAATAGAACTAGGAAAGAAGTTAGACAATCAACAACAGTCGTTAGAAAATTTCGGGAAAGTTAGTCAGGAAGTAGAGAACGTAAGAGAAAAAGCTGATCAGGTAACAGACAAAGTAGGAAAAGATGTTAGTGAGGAGACGCAGAACGCTGAAAATGAAGCTTTGAATGTAGTTAATGAAAGGTCAGATAGTGAAAACAGAAAACTTGGGAAGGAAATAGTACAGAAATTAGACGAAGAAATAGGAATGGCTAGAGAAGAGTTAGGAGAAACTAGGAGTAGATTAGAAGTTTCAGATTGGGAAAATAGAAGGCAGACGAGGAATGTGGAAGAAACCGCTAATCAAATTAATGAGGTAGCAATGGAGATCACAGTGACAAAGGAAACTGAAATTTTGAATCTAGTTAATGAAAGGTCGGATAGTAAAAACAGAAAACTGAGGGAGGAAATCGTACAGAAATTAGATAAAGAAGGAGAAATGGCTAGAAAAGAGTTAGAAGAAACTAGGAGTAGACTAGAAGTATCAGAGTGGGAAAATAGAAAACAGACGAGGTATTTGGAGGAAAACAAAAATCAAATGAATGAGGTAGCAATAGAGATCACGGTGACAAATGAAACATTGAAAAACATGCAAAATCCAAGGATAAACGAAACAGAAATATTAAAATATTTCGGGCAAGGGGCACAGTTCCATCAGAATATGTGTAGAAATGATAGGAAAAGAGATCGATGTCCGATATCTAAGCTAGATATGGAAAATTCATGGGGATGTAGAATAAATAAGTCCTTTATACATGGAAAAGTCCGCAAAATTCTCTTGTATTTTCGAAGTACGTTGTGGTAGGATGAATTTTCTTGTAAATGGTAGGAACTTAGGCTAAAGTATTTAAAATCGCCATAACAAATTGTAAAAGGAGAAGAAATAAACTTGTAAAATGTATAGGCTAAGTATAAATAGTGTAGTGTAAAATGTATAGGTTAAGTTTAAACAGTGTTGTGACAGTGCAGTGAAACTTAAAACTAAACAAGTGAAAAAAAATATAGTAATGAAAATCAGAACACTTAAAGACTCTTGAAAATAATATTTATATAGAATCATAAAGAAGTATTCGGAAATGTATGAAAAAAATAACCAGTTAATAAAAAAATATCAGAACAATGAAAGACTTTTGAAAAGAATATTTATATAGAATCAAGAAGAAGAACTCAGAAATGTTGTATACAAATATAATATTAATGTACCATTGATTTAAACATGGGAGTGTATATTTAGGAATTGTTTCAAGTGTAACAACATTATGAATTAATTTTAAGTAGATCAGATGGAGAAAAAGAGAGATGAGGTAAATTGAAATCTTTTCCGAGTAATATTTAAAAGTTGAAAATTGCAGAACAGAATGTTGGTAAATTTTAAATGAAATGTTGTTATATAACCATGTGAATAATTTTCAGGAAATGTCATGGAAAAATTAATGTTGTGAAAAGAAATTGTAAAACAAATTGGAAGTTGCTGACAAAGGTTTAATATTTTGCGTTATATTCGGGCAAGACATATATATTATTTCATTATGGGATAATAAAATAATATCTATGGGGGCATTTGATACCGAAATTAGGGTTTTCCAGAAGCAAAGAATAATGAAAGACGTCGAAGGAATGTTGATTCTTTGTGAGACCAAGCCCCAAGGCCAGTTTAGTTGGGGAAACTGTTTATAACAATGCCATGAATGAAAGGAACAGTGACCTTAGAAGGTTTCTAAAGGAATTGTCACTTGACATACATGAATAGGGTATTCTTCGGATCGTTTACAATGGCGACCAAAACAGCCACAAAAGGACTTTGTTTGGTTTGGAAAAGGAATTTGGAGAGTGAAAGTTATATATAAAGATACACACGCGCGCAAAGGTGGTCAGACTCTTCGGCTTGCCGCCGATGAAGGCGGGTGCGCGGCTAGAAAGACATCATAAACATTTATCCGGCGTGTAGCCGATATTAGGGAAGAGTCAAACGTGCAGCCTATTAGGGTGGTCAACTTTTCGGTCTTGAATATTTGTCAGGTCATCAGAATTTATCAAGAAATATAATTAACATTCAGTCACTACAAACCGTGATTGTTAACCCTCGGTCGGCAGCTTCCATTTCGAGGTTTGAAATAAGAAGCAGTGAATAAATAATTTGGAAACGGGCATTCCAGTGTTGTAAAACTTCCTTCTCACACACATCCACGCATACCCTGAGAGAAACCTCATTGCTCGCCGACTTCTGTGATCGCCACCACCTTCATTTCAGTTACAATATAGAACAGAAAATGTAACACCACGGCCAAAACCTCCAACCAAGTCTAAACCAATTATAAAACATGAATACAGAAATTCTCTGCCATCATTTACAGAAAATAAAAACAAGGAGAATGTTTTGTTTTAATTTACGTCCTCCAACGTTAAGTCATATCGCACGGTGAATGAAATGGATGAAATGATGCTCAAATGAGTCCGGGGTCCATGGAGCTTAGAGTTACCTGACATTCGTCTTTCAGGACAAGGGAAACCCCCGGAAAAAAACCTTATCCAGATAACTCGCCCTGACCGAGATTCGAACTCGGGACCTCTTGAACGTGAGGCAGACAAGCTACCATCTACGCTACCGAGGCGGGTAACAACAAGGAGAATGAACAGTAATGTCATCTATGTATCGTTATTCACTTTTTATCCCTTGGACGTACAAAGACATATGACTATCACTTAAAAAGTGTACTGTGGACTTGCCGAGCTTCCTTTGTTTCCAGCTGCCACTGCTTGCATTAATTACACCGTTACAAAACAACTGCCATACAACTGCGTTTTCCTTATGTTAGATATTATGGTGGCAATACCCAAATACCTATAGACAAAATATTACTACACAAAAGAATTATAGATCTTGTTAAAAGATATAATTTATCTGAAATGAACCTTTTCCGTGTACTTAACCATTTCTGATGTATTCTTTGATATTGGCTAGAGTTGCAATTTTACGCGTTGCTCATTATGAAGCTCTCGTTTGTCCGCCTGGCATTACAAGAACAGTAAATTTGAAGGGAGGTGGAAGGCAGACATCCGTAACTTGTTTACATCTGCAGCAACTGGTTTTACCACTGGGTGGGTGCCTTTTTAGGCAGGCAGGGAGGCCAACGTACTCATCCACTCACACGACTTTCTCTACTCTTGTACAAACACTATCTCCTTCAAGATAAGCATTATCTTATTGCAGTTATGAGGGAATACAGTCTTCGTAATTACATTCTCGTTGTACGTCAAAGGAGTAAAACAAAATGAATGAACATTTCAACTTTGAGAGGAAGTCTATAGATGGCAGAATACGAATAATTGCATAGCATTAGATATATAATTGAATTGCTTATCTGCTGACGTATCTTGCACTATTTGACAGATAATTATAAATTAGTAAAGAACATTATGATATTCAATAAATACAAACTTTTGTATATCTTATAATGAGATATTTACAGTTTGGAAACTATCATGGTCTTCAATGATAAAACAAAAGTCTGCGACAGTGCATTTAAGGTGCTTGCGACAGAGGATGACAATTATTATTTGGAGCTTCCCTCGCTTTGAGAATCACACTTCGGCACCGAGTATATAACCTTAGATTGGAATGCCTTATTTCCTGCACGTACTACAGGTTTGCATTACAAACAGTAAGATTTAGTTGCTATGTATTGTTTATAAGAAAGGGATAAATGCAGATGCAAAATTTGTTTGATGGTTTTAACGGTAGGTTTATCTTGAAGTATATAGAACTTAAAGTTCTATCATTGCACTTCGACAGTGCCGGCATTTACCTCTCCAAAAGCGAGTTCCGTAGTTTCTGGCGAACTCTCACTTCCTTAAGAAATTCTTTCCAGAACCATGGCCCAGAGAACTCTCTTCGTCAAGATGTGATTTTCTCTACCGCTACTAAAACATGTATAGCTCTATCTACTTCATGTTAAACATCTTATTGTAGTTACAAGGGAATACAGTAGACTTTAAGTGATAGTCAAGTGTTTTCTGTCTTTCTAATTACATTCTCTTTGTATATCAAAGGAATAAAACAAAATGAATAAACATTTCAACTTTGATTGGAACTATATAGATGGCATGATCAAAGAATTAGAGTTATAATTGCTTATCTCGTGACGTATCTTGCATTATTTGACAGATAAATATAAATTCGTAAAGGACATTATTATATTCAATAAATAAAGCCTTTTGTGTATCTTATAACGAGGTATTTACACTTTGGAAACCATCATTGTCTTCAATGGTAAAACAGAAGTCTGCGACAGTGCATTTAAGAGCAGCTGAATGTCTTGTGACAGCTGCCTGTCGATGTAGAAGCATATCCAATGTGAGGCCCCTTCATTACACTTCGATAGAGCCAATGCGCTCATTTGTATTAACTTTTGGATCGGGACTGTTTTAGCACCGTCCCGGCCTTCTGTACACTAAGGGGTTGCGTCCTAGAACCACGACACCCTTGTGTATGCTCCTTAGAGTTCGTGTTTCACATCTCGCGTAACGTGTTTCCTTTAGAAACTCTAAAGAAAGCCACAAATTCAATAACACAAGCAACAATAGTACACAACAATAAAGTCATTGACACATTGTTGCGCGTCATATCCGCTTTTAACATTACGCAAGCTATAGAAGGCAACGGTCCGTCCAGTGTGCTGGCAGGCTGTATAAAGCCTGAAGGTTTTTGCTGCGTGCTCCCCCCACCGTTACCGCAGGTAGGGTCAAGGAAATGATGCAAATCCTTATGTACCCTAATGTATTATTAAATTTTTGAAGTTGGGTGAAATTTTGTTGCCAAACAGCTTGGATTGGCTATGTGGAGCTCAGCTTTAGCTGCTGTATGGTTTAGCTCCGTTGTTATCTCCAGTGCCCGCACGACTTGCGGGGTCCCCGGAACAGCCTAAACCGGCGTCTAGTGGAGTCATAGTTTTCTAGAGACCTAACAGGGCACTTCTGTGTGGTGGTAATTTAGCGTATAATTTGATAGCCCGTCTAATGTCGTCCTGCACGTATGGAAGGCCGAGGCTTCATGAAGCAACCTGACAGGGAAGGAACGACAAAGTACTGTACTCTGTGCACGTTGGAGGCATGATATCCGAACTGTCTGCTGCCATGCCCCAGATCTCGCAGACATACAGCGCTCGCAAGAGGTATAACAGACCAACCGGCATTGGATACAGGGAGGCAATCGCCCCATGCACCTTCGCCGAGAGGTCCCTGATATGGTAAACCTCTATCCAGTTTAATCCCTGGGTATATTGAATGAAATTAAGTCTATTCTATTCCTCTGACCCCGGTATCGAAAGTTAGGACAGTGTGCGGGGTATGGCCCTTTGTGAATAAAATGGAATGGCTTTTGTCAGGATTTATTGACATCCACCATTGGCGATACCACTGTTGTCTCTGTATTGGGTTGAAGATCCTGACGATGTGCTTGTTTTTGCAGAATAGTAACACGTCATTAACGAATTGTGCCATTTCGACGTGCGGCAGTGCCATGTAGACACTAAAAGGTGTGGGGGATAGTACAGAGCCCTCTGGGTCTCCGCCTCTCACAGGTCTTAGAGTAAATGTTTACCCCGCGAGTGCGGTGTCTGAGGAAGCTATGTAGTAAGTTCAGGATGTGTGAGAAGCCCCAGGTGGACAAGTTTATAGAGGAGTCCGGCATGCCATGTCGTTGAGGCCTTTTCGACGTCCAACGACACTGCGACCGTGAAGGTGCGTTCCTGGAATCCCAGGGTAGCAGTCTCCACTACACGCAGTAGTTGCTGAACTCTCAAGTAAGCAGGACGAAATCCGAATTGATGAACAGGAATGGCTTGAAAGTCTCCCAGCAATGCTAACTAGCGAGATAAGATTAAACTCTCAAAGACCTTCGAGAGGGTAGATAGGAAACTTATGGAGCGGTAGTTGGAACGGAATTCTTCCCAGGCCCCAATATACAAATCACCCGGACCTCCCTCCCCTCTCGTGGAAAGTTCCCTAAGATGAGGGAAGGAGGGAAGGATATTGAAGATCCTTGTTAGGAAGATTACGGAATTGAAAGGTGAAGAAGCAATAGGGGTGTAAACCCGTCCGGCCACGCCTTCTTATTAATTTTAGACGCTGGATTACACCTTGAACTTCACTGGGTTGAATAATAGGAAGTCTTTCCGCGTCCACCGGAGGACGACGAAAGAATCGACGTAGCTCTCTATGGACGCGTTCAGAAAAGATCATGTCCTGGAGGTCTTCTTGTGGACACATGGTGGGAAAGCATTGGCTTTAACTTCGGAATGACAGGCCAGGCCTCGTGTGTCATGGATACAGGAGGTGTACTGACCTTTGCAGTTTTTTTAGAGCTTTAGCGATCCGCCATACGTCGGCATGCTCCACACGCAACCTGAGTACTTCCACGCTTGAAACTTGTGCTGACGCAGGACGTAGACGTCGGTGTAGTCTCCGTGTCGCCCAGGAGCAGTGTATCAGGAGGGAAGGACGTCTGGGTGTAGGGGTGCTGGAGCGTGGACCGTCAGTTTTTGTCAGTTCACGTCACAATGGAGGTGAAGGATGAGATTGTACTATCCAGTCAGAGAATACAGGTCAGATGTGGGCCGGATTAACGAGAGTTTAGTGTATAGAACTCACACTTCTGGTTCTCAAAGTAGCGTCATCAGCATAAAGAATTGGTATATCAGGTAAAACATGAGCAAGATTATTATAAACAACAATTGACCTGATATTGAACCTTGCGGCATCATATGCTATATCAACACGTGAATTTCTATTATTTACACAAACAAATTGTTTCCTATAATATCCTCAAAAAATTCAAGATATACGTTTTATTTGCTGTGATATCTTAAACATATAATATTTAAATTAAAATGAAGATATAATTAGAATTGGCATTATAACTTAAAATTGTGCAATGTCTTTAAAAAACTGTGCAGCTTTATCTCTTGGACATACAAATCATCACGACCAAAACATTTGACTATCACTTACTGTACCCCTTATAACTACAATGGCTGACTATGCAAGTGTTTGGAATGAGCAAAACCTGCAACAATTTGTCACTGGGCGTGGTACATCGAACACGATCATGTCACCACAGCTATCTCACGTGACTTTACTCACTACAAAACGATCTTTGTGTTAATCGACATAGATTTGTACATCCAGTTGTACCTCTGTTAGGAGGGAACGATGTGCGGCACATCGTTTGCGGCACAAAGTCGTACAACACTCTCTCCCCTCCCCCAATGGTCCATGGTAAAGGCAAGTTTTTGACCAGGCTGTCCACACAACATCATGGGCTGATGGATGAGAAGGGAATAGTTAAGTCGGGTATAAGATAGTCAAAGTGATAAGGGGGAAGCACGAGTCAATACAGGACGCTCCATTGCTGGGTCGAGGTTTCCCCGGTTCCCAATGGAAGGTCGCCATGAACGCCTCCCAGTCGGGTAATTAAGTTAATGAATATTAAGGAACTCTGCCACTTAGTTTGTCTATTTATGCCATTGTTTAGAATGTAGACTTTATGTTTACTGGAGTACAATACGAACTGTAAAAAAAAAAAAAAAAAAAAAAAAAAAAAAAAAAAAAAAAGAGAGAGAGAGAGAGAGAGAGAGAGAGAAATTATTGAATTCCGCACCCTTTATACAGTCCATGTCAAACAATATTTTACTTATCTGGAGAAATTTTTAAAATTTATTCGCGAACATCCGCGGTGCTGCTGTACAATAGAAAGAGTACTAAAGAGAAGCCTTAGTTCTATGAGTCATTATTCTCTCTTATTTTAATGTAAATTATTATTTGGAGCTTCCCTCACTTTGAAAGTCACACCTCGCTACTGGACCTACGTGTGACTGTACAATAGAAAGAGTACTAAAGAGTAACCTTAGTTCTTTGAGTCATTATTCTCTCTTATTTTAATGAAAATTATTATTTGGAGCTTCCCTCGCTTTGAAAGTCACACCTCGCTACTGGGCCTACGTGTTACTGTATAATAGAAAGAGAACTAAAGAGTAGCCTTAGTTCTTTGAGTCATTATTCTCTCTTATTTTAATGAAAATTATTGTTTGCAGCTTCGCTCGCTTTGAGAGTCACACCTCGCTACTTCTGCAGCGAGCTATGTTCGCTGATAGTTGAAGGGATCCGCTAAAGATGGCGTAACCTGATGGACAACAGCAATGACCTGGTCATGACTTCATTAGGTAATAGCAGGAGTGGCATCATTTTAAAATGCTTTTTCCTTTGTCCGCTAGGAGCATTTGTTTCGTTTTGCTCGACTCCTACTCATGACTCGGCCGGAGGTCGGTTATACACCAAATCTGGTATTTGATGGTTATGGTCACTCCGTAACACTCACGCAGCGATGAGCTCCTCGACTATGGTAATAACTAACTGCTAGCTAATACACATTAGTTACAGTTTGTTTTGGCTTTCTCTTTGACGGTTGCTACGGAAACAGGTCTCAACAACTATCAACATTAATGTGATCTTCTATGAACACAAGTTTGCTCATTTCATTTATTTTCTGATAACCTTACGTATATAATCCCTATATTGTAACATTTCCTAGTTAGTTTTCGTATCTCTAATGGTAGACTAGCCCGTTTCTCAATACTAACTTTTCGTTTGTATTTTCTTTAATTTCTTTAAATGCCAATTGTGTTTCAAATTCGTCGTTTCGGCCTTGTGCAATTTTTTAACTTCTTAAATCCCCTCATTGACTTTTTCTTACTAAAACTACGCAATATTTCGTATACTCGAACGTTTCTTTGTCTGTGTAACAAACATAGTTTATTTGAAGATGGCATTATGTTCTATTCCTGACAGTAAACCAACATTTTAGGACTGTTGCAGTTCTCTTTGCTTCACTCCTCAGTTAGGGTTATGATACTCCATCTTACCCGACTAAAATATACTTAGTTTATGCTTATAAAGGACTACTGTCATAGTTTATTCTCTATTTTCGTGGCTTCAGAACTTATTTATACCAAAAATGTTCTGTTTTATACTTCATGGAACTGTAGCGTTAAAAGTCTTATTAAATCGTGAGAAATTAACCTCTTTCTAGCATCAGCGCCAGAAATTAACTTAATAACTACGGGGACACGACAACAATATTTCAATTTTTCACCTTTAAATACGTACAGCAGAGCATTGAAAGCATAAAAATCAACTATAAAAATAAAATAAAAAAATAAATAAAAACTTAAAAATTACCAGTAACAGCTGCGTTATTACCAGCTCTGTTAAGTAGATATGCCAGTAATGTGATTTACTAACGCAATTTTGGTTTTTCCATCCATAAAGCATATTTGTGAGCGTCTTTAGATTTATCTGCAATTAATAAACTCTCGGCAATCTTGGCTTAGCTCAAACGTCCATGTTTTCAATAATGTAACATAATATTGATTTTCCTCTCTTAAGTTTCAAATAAATGAAACATCATCACCTTGGCAACCATATTACGCCATAAATATCCGATAGGTTATAATTTAGTAACAAACTTACTATTTGTACGTATTTTAATGTTACCATTCGTATTAATCTTTGTATATATCACATGAATAATCTAGTCAACAATCACATACTTTAATGTGGTTATTTCCACACACTATATCTTGTGACAATATAAGTGACATGGAGAATAACAGAAGAATTCTGCATTGCACTTACAGAAATGTTAATGGAATACAAGATACTATTCATGGCCACCACAATGTTAATCTTAGTATTACAATTAATATTCCACGTTCTGCGAATTGTTGACAAAGATTCCTGAGGATACGTGTAATGCCAACATAACGTTAGTAATGTAATAGAAAAATAATGAACAAAAGTTATTGGTTTGAGATCATTTTAACATTAACTCATCGCTTTGTTTCGTTGTTTTGTACTTGACAAAAGATGGTAGTGATAACCCAACCATCTCTTGTTTTGACTGTAGTCCTAAAACTGCAACTGGGTTCCTAATTTCACCGTGTGACGTAACACGCTGCCTGCACGAACATCTAATTAAACCTAACAAGGCATTTGGCAAACGGATGGGAAAACTTACAAAGTCGCAGGCGATTAACTTTATATCTTCAACTCAGATTCATTACGAAAATAATCTTCACTCGTCTACAAATTCGCCTGCGGTGTCGCATGTTGTAAAAGCGGGCGTTAAATATTTCATGTTCTCCTACACACTATGTACAACAAAAAATGCAGTAGATTGAACTGACACTTTCTCTAACACGTAGTTGCAGTAAATATTACCGAGAATTTAACAGAAATACAGGTTTTAAAGTCCTCTGAATGCCCCCCCCCTCCGCTCCAAAAAGGAAACATTTTCAGAAAAACTTCTATGTGTAAACAAAGCAGTTTAAAACTGAAAAGCCATTAAATAACAAAGTTCAGCATGTTCCGAGGATGTGCTAAGATTTTCAAGAAAATCCCTCCACTCACATCAGACATCTCTTACGTTGTTAATGCCATTTTCATAAAATTTCAATTTTCAAATACTATATAAAACATAATTATTTGTCACAAATTTCACTTATATTTTAAGAAAATTGATGTAATTTCCAAGAATTCAAGAAATTAGTTTTACAAATAACTCTTTTACAACTTTCGTCACTTTTTTGTTACCGTTACTGCCGCCAGATGTATTATTTTTGTGCTTATTACCAAACTATGAAAATGAAACTTAGACAAAATCCATTGGCGGTGTTTTAAAATTCATTACGGGATTTTAATTCTTTTAAATAAACATTTTCTCCCAAAACACTAACTGTATCGGAGCAGTTAATGGTTTTAGTAATTTATCGTCTGGGTTTATTTCATGATAAATGGCCAAAACTGATGTGCCACGGCTGATTAATCAATATGTTTATACATAATAATAATGTTTCTTCATTCTACTTTCTAAATTACGCTTCGTCCTTCCAATGTAAACCTGGTCACAATCTAAACAATTAAGTTTATAAATGCCAGATTTTTTACTATCGAAAATTTTATCTTTTTTATAAAAATGTAGAAAAAAATGTATATTTCGAGGAACCAAAAGTATACCAAATTCTTTAAGAAAATTGAAACTGATTATTAATGCAAGCATGGTCAGTGAATTTTTAAAAATTGTATTTTTATTTTTTTTATTTTTAAGGATAGAAACATTTAAATTTTTATATTTAAATTTTTCTATATTTTTATGTATAAAATCTTTATTAAAACAATTAACTGAAGCATTATTAATGTGTTCATATTATCTATTAAATTCATCTTTATTCACGGCTATATTTACTAATCTGTAAATGAATCCATTAAATTTATGTGGAAAAGGGTTCAAAATTTTATATTTCATATAATTATCATTATGAGGAATGCCAAAATCCAGTGTATTGTTATTTCGTATTATCTTTAGATCCAGAAATTTAATTTTCCAATACTTATACTTTTCTCAAATAAAGAGTCGTTATTCATTTGTTATCTCTTAGACATGACAAAACATTTGACTATCACTTAAGGTCTACTGTATTCCCTGCAACTACAATAAGATAATGTTTATGTTGAAGTAGATACAGCAGTAGCCAATATGTAGTCATGTGAATGCAGCAGACTCTATGCTAATAAAAATCCCTCGACTGCAGGTGACATCCGAACCAGGTGACGTGACTCTTACGCATCACATGTTCTGTTATTTATTGCTGCGAAGCGTTTTCTTTGTGTCTGGCACATTTCATAAATATACAGTTCATATAATGTTTGCATCTTATTTAAGGAATGGTTTAAATGAAAATGTGCAGGTTTTTAGTGAAATGTGAGGTAAATTATCAGCGGAAACGGTCTTTATTACATAACATTGCAGATTATGTTCCTTGTGCGCAAGCTTTCTGTCTAAACGAGGGGAAGGCGGACGGAAGGGAGGGGAGGGGATTGGTTATTGTCCTAACATCGCATATATTCTTGCATACAAACGTTAATTCCTCTATCTGCTTCATGTAAATTAAGATAATAATTATCTTAAACGAAATATGAGAATAAGGTCGACCTTAAGTGATAGCCAAATGTTTTACAACAGCTGCTCGCTATGTGATTCTTTGAAATTCAATTCTCTTTGTATGACCAAGGGATAAAAAACGAATAACGATGTGTTATTTGTGCAAAGTATAAATATGTAAAATCTAGACAACTAATAAAGAAATTTTAGAGAACGGTTCATCTCACGAGAAATGTTTTCTTACATAAATTATCTGTTTTAAGAAGATCTAAAGTTTTTATGCAATAAGATTTTATCTGTTATGGTTATGTAAAGATTATCCGAAATAAAGATAACTTTTGAGGACGTTACCAGTAAAGTGAAGATGCGTATTTCACTTGTCATGAAAATATTTTAAATATACGGTATTTTAATTAAAAGTCTTAAGTGCTGTGCTTTAATAATTGTTTATTTAAAGGGTTTGGGGTACGGGATTATCTTTGAAATCTTTGTGTGGCATTCTTGGAAGATGCTGTAGTGCCAACGTTATTAATAGCGAAATCTGAGTTCTAAATGTTTGGTTGGTAGTAGTAGTAAATGATGCAAACACGTTAAACGTCAGGCATTTTGCTTTACTCACCTGTCAGAGAGTTACATCCTTGTTTGAAGCACACAACACTTGCACAAATACACAAACACACACTCACGAACACGTTTTTTGATGTTTGAGTATGTAGATTGCCCCCTCCACAACACCTGCAAGTTCAAGGACACTGTCAACCACGTGGTGATGCAGATTTTTGAGTGAAATACACCAAATTTTGTGCAGAAAGAAGCGCTGGTTCTCCAAGCTTGGGACGGTTCGCAAGATGTCTGCCGTGTGTTAGAGGGGAGGCAAGACGAAGCGGGTGTCATGCCGTCCGTCCTTTCACAGCACAAATTTCAACGTTAAGAGATAGAGGGGAGAGTGAGCTAGATTACACACACACACACACTCCAAGTCAATAATCATATCCCCTCCTCTACTGGCTTGCTTCGCCTACTCCACGGTAAATGTTGGACCTCGCCTCTCTCGCCTGCCTGCCTGCTCTGCAGTATGAATCATTTCTTAACGCATCTGCCTCTCGTAATTCCTTTATCCAACGATAATTTTAGTGGAACTATTAATATTCCAAGCTCTTTTTTTTTCTAATTACATCCTCCAACATTAAGTCATAACGGACGAGGAATAAGATATTGTTGCAAATGGCCAAATGATCCTGATGTTGAGGCTAAACAATTGACAGTACAAATTCCGCTTTAGTCAACAATATAGACAAACCACTGCGTCCAATCAATAAAACCACCTCAAACAATTTAGTTTCGCGGAATATCCGTTTTGACATTCTAGCAAATTGAAATTAATTGTTCTTTCACACTAGCCGTGTGTAGGACGCACAATGAAAGGGTAGAGCCAGAATGAAAAATTCAATGCCATAGCCGGGATTTGAACCACGGATCTTCTGGTTTCCGTCCAGCCGCTCTACCATTGAGCTACTATGGCCAACGTGCCAACATGGCATTAAATTCTCCAACTGACTCGTGAGAACTTAACAGCATAGTAAGTCGCCATTAAGGTAGTTGTTTATGAGGTTTACCGGGGCAAACACGAGTCAGTTGGAGAATTTAATGTCATGTTGGCACGTTGGCCATAGTAGCTCAAATGGTTAGAGCGGCTGGACGGAAACCAGAAGATCCGTGGTTCAAATCCCGGCTATGGCATTGAATTTTTCATTCTGTCTCTACCCTTTCTTTCTAGAAAATTGTTTGGCCCGCTTGAAGTCGAATGAAGTGCTCTCATGACTTTCTCTATTTTTGTACAAACGCTTATTTTTCTAAGAACCGAAATTTTGTCCCGCAAGAGTCATTTCCCTGTCAGTGTAGCATTTAGTACACTTAACAATCATCAGACTGGGTCAGGTTTGAACCCGCTGACCTTGGCATAAGAGCCTGCATCTAACCGAGTCACTACTCAGACTGAGTTAACCATTTCACAGATATTCCTTGTTATTTGTTTAAATTTTCCAATACTGTACTTTTCTCAAATAGCATGTCGTTATTCACTTTTTATCTCTTGGATATCAATGACATGACAAAACATTTGACCATCGCTGTATTGTATTGCGCTGAATCCAGTCGCACAGTATGAATCACCTTACAGCTGTTATCTGATGCCAGCAGGTGTTAACATACACGTCTCTCTTCTATAGACAATTATTACTAATTGGGTCGCAAAGTCGCTGTGTGATGGTTTTCGTATCTCCTGAAACTCAGCAGTTGAAAGTGTAAATAAATATTTGAAAATTCAAATATATATAAAAAGGAATATTTCGCAAATGGTCTATTCTACACAAAAATGTATTAGACAAAAATTGTGTTTTTAACAAGGTCTACATTTGTTGAGTAATAATTAGGAATGAGTCCTTGATACTTGTAATACATCGAACAATAGTTTAAAAGATTCGTTGGTGATTTCGCAATTTTTATTATATTTTAAAATGACAAAATACTGTCGCAAGTAGAACATTACAAAGCCCGAGAAATTGTCAGGAATGTACAGTAACATTATACAAGAAAGTAATTGTGTTAACAGTTCCCAAGAAGTAATCACTACATATCTCAACGACGATTTATTTATTATCCAATTTTGTGAGTGCTATTTTACCCAAAGGTATATGATGTGACCTGTCGACCTCCTTCCTTCTTCCTGGTCGAGGTAGTCTGTGTCAGCACTGCTCACTACTGCTCAGAGGTACATTAAGAAATTCTAGAAACAATTATTGTATTTTATTACACTATGTACATCAGGTCAAAGTAGATATAAACAAAGCCACGTACAGCACTTCTTGACAGTTTTGTCCTGCAAATAGTCCCTCGAGAAACTAGTACTGCTGAAATTTAAAAATACAAACTATTGAGTACTAAGTATAGTTCAATTATAAAACTATACAATAAGTTAATTTGTAACTGGGAGAGGGGACGACAACAAACAAAACAATATCGAGTGTTATTACGAAATGGAGAAATTAACATCCGGTATATCAGTTTGTGAGTGCAATTTACAACTAAGATTAGAGGAATGTGTCCACTTTTGACCTGGTAAACAAACTGTACGTCTGTCTTATCCTAAGCTGCAGGATGGTTTTTAAATTCCTATAACTAATCAATTAACTAACTTTCCTTATAACATTATTGTGCAATTCCTTAAGTTTATTTCTATACCGAACCCATACACTTCCACACAACCCTTGAAGTTCTGCAAACGCTCAGAATTGTCCAGTAATTTCAGATGTTTAAAGGAAGTTAAATTTCTATTTACTCCCATAGCTAAAGAGCTACACAATTTAAACGTAGGTAAAACCTTAACATTCACAAAATTCTGCAACTCCGGAATAACAGCCACAAAAATATTTTCTTATATAAAATATCGGATCATTAATTTTTAGCAGTTATTTTTTCTCTTTATATCATTATTAGCATGTCGTGATAAAGAAATATTCTTTTTCAAGAGGTCCCGAGTTCGAATCTCGGTCAGGGTAAGTTACCTGGATAAGGCTTTTTCTGGGGTTTTCCCTTATCCTTCAAGACGAATGTCCGGTAACTCTAAGCTCCATGGACCCTGGACTCATTTGAGCACCATTTCACCCAATTCATTCAACGTCCGATATAACTTAATGTTGGGGCAGACGTAAATTACACCAAAAAAAATAACAAAGTTTTGTGTTCTCAAACTTAGGTACGTGTATACATAGCGTTATAATAAAAGTTTGTTCCCTAAAACAAATGAAATGCGTTTACATCTAACAACTGCTTTCCAATATTTTGAGAGCTCATTGCTGTGTAGTTTCTTCTATTTTAATTATAATCAATTTAAACACTTTGTCTTCATTCAAAAAAAGAATTTGAGTAGAGAAGATTCCCGGACTATGATTTTGAATCGTCATTAAGACGTAAATGAGTGAACATCAGTTTAGAAATGAATTTGACAAAGAAGCCAACTGATACAGCGAATTCTAAAGGGATAAGCTTTTTCTAAGTGACGAATTTCGTGAAGGTCTAACCTCAAACTGTTGTTACTGATGTAAATATCTCTGTTTGAGTAATGGACATCTTGGACATTGGTATGAGGTAAGTACATCGACAGTTAAGACGTGACAAAACTTTGTCATAAACTGACTACCGATCAAAAACAACAGAAAAACTCCAAGGCGAT
The DNA here is from genome assembly GCA_030765055.1 of Mantis religiosa. Taxonomy (NCBI): domain Eukaryota; kingdom Metazoa; phylum Arthropoda; class Insecta; order Mantodea; family Mantidae; genus Mantis; species Mantis religiosa. The sequence continues at coordinate 1,457,173 of JAUKNK010000126.1, forward strand.
ACTTCAAATTTAGTCTGTAATATCGTTACTGATGAATCTTGTATTTATTGTTATAAAAACAAGTCAGTCGACTCAAACATCACCTAAGTGTACAAAAGTCCGACAGTGCTGGTAACAAGATGCTTCTTACTACATCATCAGAACAAAGACGTACCAACCGTACACAAATGTTGTACTTTCTTTGAAGTCTGGACTGGACTGGACCACAGTACGGGGTCCAAACTTGATCTAATGCACCTATGCCCAGAAGTGGGGTATCCCCGGGGGAAACGATGAGACGAGAGAAGACAGAGGGCGGCGTCTGAAGGAGCGACGACAGTGTAGAGGACACGGCCCCCTCCAACTGAGCACTTGCAAACTTCCCGGCGGACCGTACAAACGATATCGCACCCACCGTGGTCCGGAAAGTTCCCACAGACCGGAGAACATATTACCGAAGGAGGAAGTGTTTAACAAGACCATATCATCCTGCCATGCAACGCCGAGACTCCTGCCGACACTTTCTACCCTGAAAGAGACCAAGAGATCCGAGATGATATGACAAAATAATGGAATCGAACCCGGACCTACCGAAAGTGGACTACTCACTAAACCACATCAACTCAATGATTTAAGGTCCACTTATCGACATCCTTGTTTGATTTTACAGGTTCAGATTCGTCCTCGCATGTTGACTGTATGACAAGGTTCGAAGTGGGCACTCAGACTTTGGCGACAATGTTCACATAATAATAATAATAATAATAATAATAATAATAATAATAATAATAATAATAATAATAATAATAATAATAATAATAATAATAATAATAATAATAATAATAATAATAATAATAATAATAATAATAATAATAATAATAATAATAATAATAATAATAATAATAATAATAATAATAATAATAATAATAATAATAATAATAATAATAATAATAATAATAGCAAAAACAATAAAGAGGTGAGATGAACGGTTCCAGATCCCGTGCTGCTAAGTTAAGCAAAGAGAGAGAATGATATTAAGTTCCGGACTCCATTTCATTAAGTAATAACCGGGGTGCATTGTAGCGAGCCAGTTTCATAATACATTTACACAGTCGAGCCTCAACCTGCGGCTAAAGTACCTCCGTACTAACATCACACGACTTTAATAACTCCAACATATCCTCTTAAAAAATATATGTGAAAAATATCTAATATCTATCTACTTCAAGATAAACATTATCTTATTGTAGGTACAAGGGATTACAGTAGACCTTAAGTGATAGTCAAATGTTTTGGTCGTTATGTGATGTATACATGACTTTCTCTACTCTTGTCCAAGCACTTATTGCTCTATCTACTTCAAGATACACATTATCGTGTTGTAGTTACAAGGGAATACAGTAGACTTTAAGTGATAGTCAAATGTTTTGGTCGTTATGTGATGTATACATGACTTTCTCTACTCTTGTACAAACACTTATTGCTCTATCTACGTCAAAATAAACATTATCTTATTGTGGTTACAAGGGAATACAGTAGACTAAGTGATAATCAAATGTTTCGTAATGTTTTTGTATGTAAAAAAATAAAAAAATAAATGAATCACGACTCACTATTTGAGAAAATAAAAAACATTGGAAAATTTAAAAAAAATACTAAAGAAATATCTCGGAAATGGTTAGTTATAAAAAAAATGTATCATATATAAATTGTATATTTCAATAAGATATAAATTTGTTGTGTAGTAATATTTTGTCTATCTCTTACAGTTTATCAGTTATACAAAAGTCATTCAGAATAAAGAGAACTTCTGAGTACGTTCACAGAAAATTCAAGATATACATTTGTTGTGTAGTAATATTTTGTCTATCTCTTACAGTTTATCAGTTATACAAAAGTCATTCAGAATAAAGTGAACTTCTAAATACATTTACAGAAAATTCAAGATATACATTTGTTGTGTAGTAATATTTTGTCTATCTCTTACAGTTTATCAGTTATACAAAAGTCATTCAGAATAAAGAGAACTTCTGAGTACGTTCACAGAAAATTCAAGATATACATTTGTTGTGTAGTAATATTTTGTCTATCTCTTACAGTTTATCAGTTATACAAAAGTCATTCAGAATAAAGAGAACTTCTGAGTACGTTCACAGAAAATTCAAGATATACATTTGTTGTGTAGTAATATTTTGTCTATCTCTTACAGTTTATCAGTTATACAAAAGTCATTCAGAATAAAGAGAACTTCTGAGTACGTTCACAGAAAATTCAAGATATACATTTGTTGTGTAGTAATATTTTGTCTATCTCTTACAGTTTATCAGTTATACAAAAGTCATTCAGAATAAAGTGAACTTCTGAGTACATTTACAGAAAATTCAAGATATACATTTGTTGTGTAGTAATATTTTGTCTATCTCTTACGGTTTATCAGTTATACAAAAGTCATTCAGAATAAAGAGAACTTCTGAGTACGTTCACAGAAAATTCAAGATATACATTTGTTGTGTAGTAATATTTTGTCTATCTCTTACAGTTTATCAGTTATACAAAGGTCATTCAGAATAAAGAGAACTTCTGAGTACGTTCACAGAAAATTCAAGATATACATTTGTTATGTAGTAATATTTTGTCTATCTCTTACAGTTTATCAGTTATACAAAAGTCATTCAGAATAAAGTGAACTTCTGAGTACATTTACAGAAAATTCAAGATATACATTTGTTGTGTAGTAATATTTTGTCTATCTCTTACAGTTTATCAGTTATACAAAAGTCATTCAGAATAAAGAGAACTTCTGAGTACGTTCACAGAAAATTCAAGATATACATTTGTTGTGTAGTAATATTTTGTCTATCTCTTACAGTTTATCAGTTATACAAAAGTCATTCAGAATAAAGAGAACTTCTGAGTACGTTCACAGAAAATTCAAGATATACATTTGTTGTGTAGTAATATTTTGTCTATCTCTTACAGTTTATCAGTTATACAAAAGTCATTCAGAATAAAGAGAACTTCTGAGTACGTTCACAGAAAATTCAAGATATACATTTGTTGTGTAGTAATATTTTGTCTATCTCTTACAGTTTATCAGTTATACAAAAGTCATTCAGAATAAAGTGAACTTCTGAGTACATTTACAGAAAATTCAAGATATACATTTGTTGTGTAGTAATATTTTGTCTATCTCTTACAGTTTATCAGTTATACAAAAGTCATTCAGAATAAAGAGAACTTCTGAGTACGTTCACAGAAAATTCAAAATATACATTTGTTGTGTAGTAATATTTTGTCTATCTCTTACAGTTTATCAGTTATACAAAAGTCATTCAGAATAAAGAGAACTTCCGAGTACGTTCACAGAAAATTCAAGATATACATTTGTTGTGTAGTAATATTTTGTCTATCTCTTACAGTTTATCAGTTATACAAAAGTCATTCAGAATAAAGAGAACTTCCGAGTACGTTCACAGAAAATTCAAGATATACATTTGTTGTGTAGTAATATTTTGTCTATCTCTTACAGTTTATCAGTTATACAAAAGTCATCCAGAATAAAGAGAGGTTCTGAGTACATTCATAGAAAATGCGAGTCTTTTCTTGTTGCAGGTGGAGGACACAAATATTTAGCGGCTATTTTTTCTATATGTTGAATTTGTTTTCCAGTAATCCAGTGTACTAGAAAGAGGAGGTGACAAATCGAATTTTCTGAACTACCGTTTGATGCCGATAGCATGCAAGTATATAATATACGATATTGTAGGAAAAATGTAGTTTTACGTACTTTACCGTGAATAACTACTAAAAGGCGATCAATTTATTGGTGAACACTAACTACAAACACTTGTGAAATGCGACGGAATGTTCTGCAACTTGTTTATAGACTATTAAGTTCGAAATTTTATAAATAAAATATTTTTCATTACAGTTGTTTTAAATTTGAGTCACATATCACTTCATTATTTGGAACAAGATGGTGACCAGTTAAACCTTTATTTACTTGTGAGTGTCGCGTCCCATATCGTCTTGCTATTGTCATCTATTGTTGTGGGTCTGCACTTATTGTTGTTTAGTGCGGTCCAGACCAAGTTTAGCTAGTCTAGTATGAACTATTTCCGAGACATTCTATATAAATATTAATGTACCAATGCTTGTACTTTTCTCAGGTATGTCAGTCTGTCTTGCTTGAGGCGTGGTTCTTTGTGTTATCTATCGACAGGAATTCCTTTATCAGTCGCCGATAACGTACAGCTACAAGTGATGTGCCATTTATAATCATTGCCTTAAACACTTTCTCTGCCACGTACTAAGTAAGTTACACAAATTACTGCATTCTTAATACCGAGTTTTCACTGAAACTACACGTTTTGACGTCCCCTGCCTCTAAAAAGACGAAATAAGTGTGTGTCTCTGTAAATAATACAATTCAGAATGAAGTAGTACTAAACTGTCTTTTTCTCATTAGAATCTTTAATGTTAATGTTAATTTATTATGTGTTTCAAATGGAAGGTGTTTGTCCTTGAGCGCTGCTAGGTGAGCAACCAATGAGAGTCCTGCAGTGTTATCGTATTGCATTTCCCCCTATGTGGTGTGTGACGAGCCCCAAACTAATCAATCTCTAATAAATACTATTCGGGCTAAGACAATATTTCAGAATTTGCCAAAACTGGTCAATGAGGAATCACAGAAATTGACAAGGAACACAACAAGACTGGGAAAACTGCGTCAGACATCAGATAAAGTACAAGAAGGCGACTTTTGGTAAGAAATAGCACGTAACGAGATTTTGGAACTCAGACGTTGAAGACAATGACAATGACGAATTATCTCTTAACGTAAGTAACATTCACAGCTATACGGATGTACCACTGGTGTTTTCGTTGGATTAAAAGAATAAGTAATTTATAAACTATAATTAACTTTAAACTAAATATTTAAAATATTTGTGTAATATACGAATATTCATGTTGCAATTGTGATTACAACAACTGCATTATCATAAAACGTTGGAAAATTCAGTTTGTGTTCCCTTACGTCTAGCGCCAAGAACACTCGCAAGTGTGCGAGAGAGAGGGAGATATAAAAGGAGTGGGGTAACTAGGTGGCAGCGCTGAAGGTTCTAACGCATCTGATTCGCTACAGCGAGAACTCTTCACATTTGAAACGCATAATAGAATAACTTTCACTTATTTGCACAAACACAGAACAAACACTTTGTTTTTAAGTCTTAGTTGCAAGCACAAAACTCCGCTGCTCGAACTTTTCGACGCACACAGAGCGTTTCCTTTTACACTACTCTGACAAACTCCCAAATCTGCTTTCACGAATCTTGAGGCAGGCTTCTGCACCTCTTTCTGTATCCTCTCGGTCACCTAAGACATTGTTCTAAAGGCCAAAGAATTTCCAATCGAAGAAGTGGACTGGACTACGCTAGGAGCGCACGGAAGGAAAATCTTGGTCTATTGTACCTTTGCCCCCAAGTGAGGCACCCCAGGGAGGAGGAATGAGGCGAGAGGAGACAGAGTGCGGCATACCAACACTTTACCAGTTGAAACTCCCCGACAGACCAGTACAACCGGGATTCGACCACACTGTGGTACTGAAACGGCACCACCAGACCGGGTTTGGATACCAGAGACCATCCTACCGGACGATGAAGTTTTGTCAGGAGCCTATCATCCTCCCACGCAGCGCCGGCACTTCTACCCTAAAAGAGACTACCAGATGAGAGATGATAATGCAGATAAAATGGAGGAACAGGAAATTCAGGAAATGTAATTAACCTACCCGGCATTCGCCTGGCAACTCGGGAAAACATCTGAAAAAAAAACGTGGGTCAGGTAGGTCGGCCAAGGGAATAAACCCGGGCCACAGACGAAACCGCCTGAGCCATTCCCTCGGTGGCACTATCCCGTAGTAGAGGTGCGTACTAACGGAGAAGGGGTTTTGTTTCCAAAGAACGTACTCTCTCCCTGCCATGCTACGCTCCAATACGTTGCCACGACAACTGTGAAACAAACAAAAGGTGAAATAAGAGGCTCCAAACTTTTCACAGAAGTGGTTGACTAATTTTTCCGCGCTCCTTTTACTTCAAGGCAAATGTTGCGGAAAATTCACAGTAACTCCGTCTCTCTCTTTGTCCCCTCACATATGTCTACAGTTTGAGAAAGATTATAGCGAGTCTATCTCTTCGTTCTGGAGGATCCATTAATGCAGTTACAGCTTTCCGATGACAACCTTAAGATGATGGATGAGCACAGACTCGGCTGGTCCAGTCACTCAGTCGCTTTACCTACACCAAGATGAACATTTCACCAAACAATCCGTTTTCAAAAAGTTCCTTGTGTACGTGAATAATTACTAAAATGTATAATGCGTGCACACATATGACTTTCTCTACTCTTGTCCAAACACTTATTGCTCTATCTACTTCAAGATAAACATTACCTTACTGTAGTTACAAGGAAATACAGTAGACTTTAAGTGATAGTCAAATGTTTTGTGATGTCTTTGTACAAGAGGTACATGAATAACGACTTGCTATTTGAGAAAAGTATAAGTACCGAAAAGGTTTTCACAAATAACAAGGAATATCTCGGAAGTGCTAAACTCTACACAAAATGTGTTAGACATATGTTTCAACAAGATATACATTTGTTGTGCAGTAATATAAGTATTTTGTGTATTTCTTAGGGTTTATCAGTAATAAAAGTAATGCAGAATGAAGGAACATTTCCAGAAAATTCAAGATATACATTTTATTTGTCATAAAAATATTTTAAAGCTGAGGTGTTTTAATCAACATTTTTAGAAACAGTTTTTAAGAGAATCGCAAATAACGATTTAGATTTTGCACGTAACAATAGGTTGTAATTTAAACCTTGCATGGCATTTTTGGTAGATAAAAAATTGAATGCCAAATTTGATATTTAACCCAAATTTGTGTTTGGTTTCCGAGTTGACACACGATATCAAATTGTTGCGCGGTATGCAATGTACGCTGTACTCATACCGGACAGAGCAAGAAACTAAAACTAACTGTTTGAAGAAGATGTACATGACTATTAGTACACAATACCAGTATTCGCTGTAGTTTCTTATCTCGCAAGGGAAATGGATAACAAAATTACTGTTAGTCGACTACTTCCGAACGTGGTACTGCAGCGCCATTATTTCACAGCTCCGCCGTATACAATGGAGTGAATAGCTTCCTGTTCAACAGAGAAGGCTCTACTAAATCTATCACACAATAGCGAGCTCTAGCGGTAACTGTGCCACCTTACTAAAAACAAATGAAATATGCTTATTTATAACAGTTGCTTACCTCCGTTTTGTGAGTTGATTTGTTCTAAAGGTTTGATAATTATTATTTACGCATACCAAAAATGAATCTGACTTAAGCATATGTATGACTGAAATTCATGAATTTTTTCAAAAAAATCACCTTTACCTCATTTTAGTCTATAAAATAGTAAGCCTTCCTGAATCCAAAGAATGCTTAGATAGTCTCCGCAAGCCATTTTAAATGCTTTAATCTAGTTTGAAAGTTACGTAAATGCTAGTGTTAGATATGAATTCTAATTCTTTATCCTTGTTTTCTCGCTATTGAAAATGTCAGCATTTAAGATGCTCCTTGCGTCGCAGTTGTGTTAGACTAATGAAACTTGCTACACACGTTCAGAGAGACACAGCGAATTGACATTGTCCTGGGTTTATTGTGAGATGCATTTTAAACGAATTTTCTTTACTTCAAAACACAAACATTTCAAATCTTGGCCAAAAATGCCATATTCATAGCTTTAAAAAATTCTGGAGTCTAAAGTTTGAGACACCGAGAAATCTAGGGAAAATTCAAAAAATAGATATATTGGGAACCTGTTAAGTTATTTTGTTGGAAGGGAATTCTTAGGTGACGTAACCAAAAATAAACAAATTTCAACATATTTTTCAAACTATTAAACTGAAATTGACAAAATTTGGACTGTATCATATTTGCACCAAGTGACAACTGTGGTATAAATCTTAGAAAGCCAGCGTTATTAGTTCAGGATTTCAAATTTTCAGTTATAGGTCCTTACGGATTTTAAATTTGCATTAACTCCAAACAAGAGAACATCGATTTACAATAGTATTTCATCAAGAAATCTCTCAGACAGCTTATAATCGTTAACGTAAATTCAAAAGAGACCCTAGTTTTTATTAGTGATGAATTTCGTGAACGACTAAGTCCGAGAACTGTTATTAGAGATGTAAATATTGTCAGTCTGGGACATACAAAACATTTTACATCCACAATTGGACGTGTCGCCTTACTTGTATACTAATGAGTATCTGTATGTCGGACAATGACAGGAAAATATTCAACCGTGTGTACGGGTAACGGCGAGTTCTAACCCCGCGTAGGGCGATGGATATTTTCGGCCATAACTTGCTATATTTTCACTTAATAATTGAAGTATTACGAATGTAGCATTCATATATAACCACATTTATCACACTTTAACATCTATTTTTGAAGATAAATACACCAAACTTCAACTGCTACTATTTACGTGCAGAAGCAAACAGCAGGAATATCCTCAATTGCATATGTATGAACGCGCCCAAGTATCAGTAATGTATGTTACTTGTGGAACTATACATTCATATATGAATTAACCGCTAGATCACTTAATTCTGCGTCATGTTGGCCATGGCCTCCTGAGAATGACCTTTCCATGGCTTGCTTCGGAATAGTCCCGTGGCGTAGAGTTATGGAGCATAAACGAACATCAGTCGTTATAAAGGGACATCTGAGCAAAATTAAGCAGAACTTCACGCTCAATATAGAATAAATAAATACTCTATTTGGAAGATTAGTTGAAATAGTTGTGAAACTGCACAGAATACAAAAACAAAAGCCTGTTACACTTCATTGCAAGCAATACAAAGATGGCCAGCTTAACAAGTGACTGTCAATGCTGCGTTGTATCAAATACCTGAAATACGTATGTGAATAATGAAACATTATGAATACGCCCGAAACTCCTTTGCTGTATATAACTATATGAAATTCTCATATAAGTTTATTTTGAATTACTCGCTTAAAACAAAGTTTGTTAACAGGACATGCTAAATGAATGTGTAAAGAGAGGAGAACTGACAACTTTAGAAATTGCTGAACCAATATTTGATATGGAGCCAAACAAGTGTAAGGATTTAAAGTTAAACTTATTTGAATATCCAAATTCGATATTTGATTGTTCCAACATCAAACAGAGCTTTACTCTGGGCAATTCCTTCCATTTTCAGGTGTGATCAACAAATACCGGGAATTTTATTTTATTAATTTTTTAATGAATCTTCAGCATTAACTTTGTCCCCTCGGACCCGAGCGGGACGGCTCAGGCGGTTTCGTCTATGGTCTGAGTACGATTTCCATGGCCGGCTTACCTGACCCATGATTTTTTAGCGGTTTTCTCGGGTCGCCAGGCGAATGCTGGGCAGGTTAATTACATCCCCGAATTTCCTGTCCCTCCATTTTATCTCCATTATCATTTCATATCTTCTCTTATCTGGTGGTCTGTTTCAGGATAGAAGTGTCGTTGGTAAACACTTCCTCCTACGGCAGAACGGTCTTCGGGACGGTCTAGTGGGCCGTTTCCGGACCATGGTGGGTGGGATGCCGGTTGTTCTGTCCTGCCGGGGAGTTTACAACTGGTAAAGTGTAGAGACCCTCTCTTTGGAACTTCCTCCCGGGGGTGCCCCACTTGGGGGCATAGGCCGGTCGCAGTGCCCAATCTCCTCGTCAAGTATTATCTACTGGAAGTCACTTTTCGTTACGGTTTTCAGTGATCATGGTTCCCTTCAGTCTCGGGAATAGAAAGAAATTACGCAGGTCATAAGACAACAAAACGTTTTGATTTTTGACAGCAAATCACAAACACTGAAGTGTGATACAATTTCCACGAGAGCTTTAGGCACAATTCGAGTTAACCTTTCTGATGGTAATTCGGCAATTTTCCATAATCATTTTCGTAAACTCTTGTCTTACTCGTAGTAAATTCATTACAGTCAATATTTCAAATGTGGTGCTCCGCTTTATTCACTTTTCAAGTAAAATTTACTGCGAATTATGTAAAAATCACTGAACACTCGAAAACAAATATAACCTTCTCGACTGTCAACAATAAACCAAAAATTTACAACAAATGAAAGTGTAAAGATACATAGGAACATGTGTACAAAACATTGAAAATAGGATATATAAAGACCAATATAATCATCAATACTTTGCATGAATCACAAATAGTTTTTCATTTATTATTTGGAATGTCATTACAATTATGAGAGGTACACGGACGAATTCATTATAAAGGTGCTACAGATTACAGTCAAACAGTTTATAAAGAACGAGAGGAGGTAATGTGTCTTAAAATATAAAATGCCTTGATAAGAAAAACGAAATACAGTTAAAAAGTGAGTACTTTCTGATTCCTTTAACAATTTGCTAATGTGATATTCAAAGAAGCAGAATCAGTACAAGATAAACCGATCCGAATCTTATCACAAAAGATAAACCTCTCTCAACACATTATCACAGCACGCGATAAAACCTTCAAGTATTTTACCGAAAAACATTAAACAGACATTTTAAATATCAATATATCAAGTTCATAAACTGGCTTTAGTATGGGCCCGGATTTTGATGAAAAGTCCTCTTTTTTCTTAGGTCACAGACGATGCTTGTTGGAAATTAAGTGCATTCTGGAACAAATATATATATATATATATATATATATATATATATATATATATATATATATATGGTTTTTATAGCTCATCAAAATGCATTTTTTCACACTTTTATAATAGTCATTTTAGGAGATTTAAATGCATTTTTCCCACGAAGTTATAGGGCATTTTCATCTGTAGCCCGCATTCGGGAGGCACGGGTTCGATTCCCGTGGTCGACCTGACCCTGACCCACGGGCTTTTTGGGGAATTTTAAAATAATCTGTGATTAAAAGATCATTTACATATATTTTATGAAACAGTAAGTTTGTAAGTGTGGTAAACATGTAATTAACACAGGTCAGCGTCCTAACATTATGACGCACCAATTCGAGTAATCGCCGATTACATCAAACAATACGTGTGGATTGCATCCACAGAAAAACTTTTGCGAGCTCTTCAAACTGTGAGCGTCTCAGGCACTGTTAAAAGAAACGTCTTCGACGTCAAGTAACAGCTCATCTTCCTTTTATAAAGAATTATGTGAAGTGTTTGTTAGTGCAAATATTCCTCTAGGAAAATTAAGTAATTCCAAATTACGAGATTTTCTTGAACGTCATTCTGGTCATACAATTCCAGGTGAATCAACTTTCCGTAAAAGTTACCTACAAAAATGTTATGAAGACATGTTAAACCGAATACGTGAATGGGGAAAAAATTATGTATCAATTGATGAGACAGCCTTTTCAGCGGGGCGTTATGTAGCCAATGGTACGCTAGAAGTTACTAGTGCCGGACAAATGTTTCTTCTGACCTCAAAGGCGTTAAGCACTGTCAGATATGCAAACTGTTCGATAAATCCATGTGTTTATTGTGGCCTAGTGGAATGACAACGTGCTCCTCTTCCTAACACGCGGCGCCTTACATGGTAAAGGCGGCAAAATCGATCCAATCATTTTACAGTAAGATGCTGCATGTAACGTGTTTGGCCCATGCTTTTCATCGAATTCAACATGGCGGAACAGGTCAGATTAACGTTCCCCGAAGTAGATATACTAATTTCCACAGTAAAGAAAATATTTTTGAAAGTGCCAACCCGAACTATGTATTTGAAAGAAAAATCCCCTAATATAGCTTTGCCCCAGGCACAAATTTTAACACGCTGGGGTACATGTTTAACAACATGTATATACCCCTGTGACAATTTTCAAATAGTGAGAGAAATGGTGAATAGCTTAGATATGGTAGATTCTGAGACAACTGAGAGCGCACTGGGCCTGGTCAAATCTAGGGTAAATTAGCTTTCATTAAATCAAATTTGACAGTTTTGACGGATACCATAACCCGCCTTGAATGTGGCGTGACATTGGTTAAGTCGATTGAGTTGGTGAAGATTACCGAAGAGAGGATACAAAATGAAGAATGGGAACAAAATTAGACAGAAACTAAAACTTATGTTGGACAAAAATAAATGATACCAAACAGTTTGTCATATTGATGATATCTGTCAGGAGAAAACTGCAGAACTGATATTTTTGAACAGGATTTAACAGGCAGTGACATAGTGTCTTTCAAATATGCAGCTATAACATTTGTGCAAGTGGAGAGAAGTTTCTCAAAGTATAAAACAGTTATAGCTGACAACCGCCGTTCCTTTACTTTTGATAACTTGAAGAAGACAAACGCTAAGTAAGATATGTTTTGGCTAACGGGTACACTAACTTATTTTTTCATATTTTATAAAATTGAAAATGACCTGATGAATTTTGAATTTATTATTTAGTAGCAATAATTGCATTATTTACTAAGAAAGTTAATGTAAAATGTGGTTATTCGAACCAAATATTCATTACTTGTCTGTAACGGTTATTAATTTATTATTATGAAAGAAACTGTTAATTTTTGTTAGATCATTTTTATTACATTTTATCTGCATTTTTTTTTATATTTTAACGACATTTTATAGCTCATTTTTAGATAATTTATAGATCAACAACGTCCGGGCCCTAGTAATAATGTTTGGACAAATTGCACAATAAGACTGTCACCACGTCACTTCAAAAAGAGCACGTCAGCTATCCTTGATAAGACTTTGCACCATTTAAAACCTCGGGAGTTCCAGGAGGTTCCTCCTCACCAAGAGACACCACTACTGTTACACTGCAAATGTCACTGCGTTACTACTGTATTCCCTTGTAACTACAGTAGACTTGAAGTGATAGTCAAATGTTTTGTGATAACTTTGTATGTCCAAGAGATAAAAAATGAGTAACATCTTGCAATTGCAGAAAAGTATGAGCATTAGAAAATTTAAACAAACAACAAGGAATATATCGCAAATGGTTAACTCTATACATAAATTGTATATTTTAACAAGATACACATTTGTTGTGCAGTAATATTTTGTCTAGGTGGGCGCCTAGGTAGCGCAGTGGTTTCGTACGCGGCTCCGGTGCACAGGGTCCCGAGTTCCATTCTCGGCTCTGGGGTTGGCGATTTTAAGTCGGACCTATCCACACCCTTTACCTCTGTCTAGCACATGTGAAGTGTCCCCTATGCCCAACGTGGTTCGGAGTCCACGGTCCTCGCTATCACCCTAATCGACACTGCCCTCTGGATGGATTCAGTCATCACGTGGGGGCGAGATTACCCTGAAGTCCAAGGTTGGGGCGTGTTGGGAAACAACCAACCACATTTTGTCTATCATTCAGAATAAGGGACATTCAATAAATGTCAAAATAGACATTTTATTTGCATGGTACTTTAACCCGCCTCGGTAGTGTAGTGGTAACATGTCTGCCTCACGTTCAAGAGGTCCCGAGTTCGAATCTCGATCAGGGTGAGTTACCTGGATAAGGTTCTACCGGGGTTTTCCCTTATCCTGAAAGACGAATGTTCAGTAACTCTAAGCTCTATGGACCTTGGGCTCATTTGAGCATCACTACACCCATTCCATTCATCGTCCGATATGACTTAACGTTGGAGGACATAAATTATAAAAAATAAAAAATGTATGGTATTTAGTAAAAAGAGACATTGTTAGGGAAATAAAAAGAAGTCCAAAAATGTTTCCATATAAAGAATAGTATGGGCTTGGAAGACTTTCTAAACTCAAGTATCAAGTTTGGTATTACTGAAAGAACAAAATGGACGTTTTGAAGGAGTTTCGTCATTATTAGAAAGGACGATTTGAGTAGAGCGACATCAAAGAGCACACGACCCCCTTCGTTCCTTGTGGTAGGGAAGTAACGTCCCCTCCGTCGACACACATAAGGGGGAATAAGGGACAGGACTCGTACGTCATCCACAGCTATAACAATACTGTATACATTTGTATAACTGCCTTTAAATTCTAATAAATATCATACTAAAATCAAACTTACTATAGGTTTTCACAATTCATAGAGATATATAGCTAAACCCTGTTTTATAGCGTTGTGGTTAATACCAACCAAACCGTGTACAATGTCCATAGAGCTTAGAGTTAGCCGACATTCGTCTTTCAGTGTAAGGGAAAACCTCGGGACCTCTTCAACTACCATCAACGCTACCGAGGCAGGTTATCTGTTGATGACAATGTTAATACAGTGTCACATAATGTCAAACAAGAACATCGCCAATGAGAAACAGCAAGGCAAACATGTTGTCACAAAAACTAAACATCAAGTTCACTTTAACTCACTTTATTTGAAACTAAAATAGTTAACCATTCACCTTCCCTATTTGTACAAACACAGACTGAATCACATCAGTGTTCTCTGTTGCACGTACCAACTTGCACTGCTTGTAATTTCTGCAACGTACACACAACGTTTCCCTTTTACAATGCTCTCACACAACTCTACACTATACACGGTACCTGCAGATTCATCATTACGGAGTTGGACCGTACTGTACTCACAATTTACCTTTAACTGAACTGTGAACTGCACTACACTAAGCTGCTAGGCTTCACATCGCGGCTAAAACGAAGATTACGAAATACACTACGGCAGGCACCAGCCGTCGCCGTGACAGCGCTATAACATCGCGTGCTCTGTCATGTAGTCACTGACATTTAATCAAATTTACTTATCCATATAGCTATAAAGTCATTTGTTTTATCTCGCTATCTCATAACATGCTCCTCGTACGTGTACAAACAAAATGACTCCAGTTTTTAATGTTTAGTAAACAGTTTCCTCACATTTACATTATTTCAAGATAAACTACTAGAATGACTGGTCAATTCGTTACTTTTACAAAACTGTAACTAGACCTCGATGTAATAAACGCCAAAACATCACACAATTAACATTGTTTGAACTGCCAGTTCACACGTCAATAATGAACTAGTTTAATTTACCCTGACACTTCACCTAAACTCTTATCATTTCAGTGATTTGAACTAGTTCACTGTCACATCACTTGTTTTGCCAACCAATGGTAGCAAAGTCTCCAAAACCTAAATCAAAATTCGTTAAATCAAAATATGTACTGTCATTAATGAGAGTTTACTTATATAATATTTAATAACTTTAAAAGGACAATTCACTTCCTTAATCTGAAGTAAAAGATATCATCTTTATCTTTTGTAGCATTTCGAATATCACTATTTCGTAAATCCTAACATCATTCCTGGAATCTGCCACAATAGAACGTTTAGCATTAACTATGTTCAACTGACAAAATATACTTTCCATCCTCACATTGGAGTGTGGACTTGTTGTTTGTAGCAATCTACTTGTCCATGCGTGTTTAACGGAAAGAACAACAATCCTACTCAGGAAGTTATTTTATAGCGTAAATATTTTATTTGATATTCAAAAATCCTTATTATTCCTTAGATAGAAAATGCATCAAGTCAAAATTCAGAATCCTCCAGAACTGTTTCAAATGTCACCTAAAATCAAATTCATTATTGCCATCTGAAATTTTATCTTCATAAAAGTTAAAAAAAAACTCCTCAAGTTGGCAACACTCCCAGTCGAAATGGCTAACTCCCTGACTCGCTGTATAAGACTTCATCGGAACGCTCACCTTTACAGCCCTTCTAGGTTCCTGCATATTTCTAGAACGTTCGAGACGGCGAAACTTCTGGAAGGTTATCGTGTTTCAGCTAATGGATTTGTTACTCTGCTCAATAACCTTGTACCTACCGCAGTAAACATTCAAGTAATGACAATCGTTCAAACACACATGCTGAAATAAGTGCAGTGTTGTCTTAATGAAGTGTAAAGCTCGGTTACAATGTCTTGAATAACAATCACATAGCAAAGCGTCTCCTTTCGTTAAACTTTACCCAAGTCTGTAACTCAAATACTTTCAAACTTTGTTACACAGCACAATAAACATCTCAAAGAAAAAACAAACCTTATTGTTATTTTTAGACTATTAATATTCTGTGAAGAAATCACACAAATTGCAGAAACACACAATTCCACCATCTTTGCATTGCTAGTTCCAGTGACGACCGACTGACTACCAACCAAACTCTACAAAGAAACAATTGCCAGGTTATAAATCATAACTCTTCAATTGTTTCCTTTAGGCGTGTTACATACTTGTAAAACTTACGAACATTTCCTGACAAACAAACCGAGTTTTCAATTCCTCTATTCAGAAAGCTCCAGAGGTCCAGAGGTAGTCCTAGTCGGGCGGGGCTTTCCCCGTCCGGGTGTCATATGCCGCAGTACCTAGCCGCTTTGCGGCTTAACCTGCGAAATGAACTAGTAGATCCATGTTCTGCTGGGGTGTTTGAATTTGTTTACTGTTTGAAATTTTGGAATTTTGGATAGGTGTGGTATGGGTTGCCCCTCTTTATCGTGGGCAGCTGTACTTAATCGTTCTCCCTTTTTGGGAGACACGAATTAGTTTTTTGCCCCGTTTTGGATACGGGTTGTGTAGCGCTTGGTCCTTTGGCGTAGAAGTTGTTCCCAGAGTCATCTGGGGTTTTCCTTGGGTTACCCAAGGGGTCCCAGGACGTCTCTCGGCAGTCTGAAGGACGGCAAGCGCCTTTGATCCCTCGGGTCATACCTTCCCAGGGAGTTCACTAAAGGGTTGGGGTGAATTTGGATTTTCTCGTACATTGATCGTGCCCTCTCGCGAATGACGTCGACAATGTACGGGATCTGGGAGTGCTCATGTAGGATATGAGCCGGGAATCTCCAGCCTGTATCGTAGATGATGCGTAGTGCCTTGTTCTGCAGCGTCTGGAGTCTGACGAAAGTGGTATTAGCCACTGTTCCCCAGATCTCACAGCCGTACAGAATCATAGGCGGAATGATCGCCCGATACAGTTGGAGTTTGAGACGGATCGGCATGGTTGATCTGAAGATAGGGTATAGGCTCCGGAGTGCGACGTGCCCCAGCTGGACCTTGCCCTTGACGTGTGGAACGTAAGTTAACTTACGGTCCAGCGTCACCCCGAGATACTTCGCCGTTTGCACCCAAGGGATTCGACGGCGCCGTAAAACGAAGTTCTGCTGCAACCGGTTGGCTATGGTTTTCGCCAGGAGAATAGCAGAGCTCTTCTCCGGGTTAATTGCCATTCGCCATTTTGCGCTCCATTCGCCAATGGCCCGGAGCTGGGTTTGGATTTGCCGGTAGCTGTACCGTGTGTTCCTATTGACTGCGAAGATCATGAGATCGTCCGCATACTGACAGGTCTGGGTGTTGTGGTGAGTTGGGATGTCGGCCATGTAAGCTGCGAAGAGCGCCGGCGACAGCACGCTGCCTTCCGGTACTCCAGCGCCAATGGGCCGCTCGGTGGACAGCTTCCCCTCCATCTTTACTCGGAAGCTTCGGTTTCCGAGGAAACCGGCCACCAAGGAAATGTATGGACGGGGAATTTCATGCTCCAGGAGTTTGTAAATGAGTCCTTCATGCCAGGTAGTGGCGAATGCCTTCTCCACGTCGAGCAGCACTGCTACCGTTTTAGACCTTTCCTGGAAACCCAGGGAGGCCTTCTCGGCAACCCGCAGTAGCTGCTCGGTCGTGGAGTGGCCAGAACGGAAGCCAAACTGGTGTTCCGGGATTAGGCCCCTTTCCTCCAGATGAGGAAGGAGCCGGGAGAGGAGCAGTTTTTCGAATACCTTCGATAAAACTGGGAGAAGGCTGATTGATCGGTAACTGGAAGGAAAAACCGGATTTTTCCCCGGCTTTAAAACGCACACCACGCGCGCCTCCTTCCAGATAGCTGGAAAGTGGCGCATGTATAGGCACGCGTTATAAATCCGGGTTAAGTGAATCACGGCTCTTCGTGGAAGGTGCTTGAGCATTTCCGCTGTCACACGGTCCTGCCCAGGTGCTTTGTTGGTTCTTAGAGAGTTAAGCGTGGTCGCTAACTCTCTAGGGGTAACGATGGGAATGTGGAACTCCTCGTGGTCAGGGGGCGGAGCTTCTAGGAAGTCCTCCACCACCTGTTCCACGAGGTCAGCATGGTCATCGTCCATTGGCTCTATCCTGGGTTGGAACTGAGCCTCCAGATAATCTGCTAGCGCCTCTGCCTTTTCTTTCGACTCGTAGACGAGTCGACCTCTAGGGCTATGTAGGGGATGCTGGTATACGGTTTTGTCTTTCCGCAGGCTACGGACTATTCGCCATGGTTTTCTCTCCTGGAGATTGGTTTGCCTTAACATGTTTTCCCAGGCCTCTTTGCGGTGTGCTCTTAGGAGTCGTCTTGCCAGGGATTTGAACCTCTGGTGTACTTCTCCTATCCTGGGATGGCGAAATCTCTGCCACAGCTTTCTTACGGCGTTTTTAGCCCTTATGAGTTGTTTGATGGGTCCTGGGATATCTGTGGGGTTTGGCGTGTCTATTGGGATGCGGTGTGTGTGAGCACGTACCGCGTTGAGGATGGTTGTGGAGAACTCCCTGGCTGCCGCCTCGAGTGACTCCACAGAGTCGATTCGAGGGCAGGCTTCCACGGAGTTTTGGATGTGAAGAATGGCGGCATCCCAGTCGACTTCATCCACCCAGTCAGCCGTTGCCAGAGCTGCGACGGTAACGTCTGAATTGATCACAACTGGGTTGTGGTCAGAATCCAGAGCATTCACCGCCGTGAGGTCCAGATGAAATGGAATGTTCTTGGTGATTGCGAAATCTATGACGTCCGCCCTGCCACGAGGCGGGAAGTGCGTTGGACCCCGCGGGCCATGCGCATGAAGGGTTGGATCTCCGCAGATGAAGCGGTAGATGCTCCTTCCCCTATCATTCTGGGTTCGGCTGTTCCATCCTGGGTGTTTGGCATTGAAGTCACCGGCTATGCACACTCGGTGGTCTAGGTTTAGGAGTGCCCTGTAATCCGCTTCATAGAAGGGATGGTTGGGCGGGTCATACACCGCCACAAGCACTAGGTCTGAACCGCCCAAGGAGAGCCTTATGGCGGTCGCCTCCAAGTGTTGAAGCGGGGGGATGGTAATGGGAGTATGGGTGATGTGATTTTTGATGAATATAGCTGTACCGCCGCCCCGCCGGCCGACTCTATCGGCTCGGTGGACGGCGTAACTTGGCAGGCTAAATTGTATACCAGCATGCAGATGCGTTTCGCATACCATAAGGAGGTCAATCCCGTGGTCACTTACAAACTCCAAGATGCCCGGTCTCTGTTCCCGGACTCCGTTTGCGTTCCATAACGCGGCTCTCAATGTTCGCTGAGTTCTTCTCAACGCCATTTACGAGCTGGAGTCAGGGAAGAGGAGCCGTGCAGTCTGTTGCAGAATGCTGTGCTTTTGCAGAGCAGGGATGCGGGGATCTGTCAGTTGCTCCCTGCAGCGCCTCAGAATGGGGAGGGAGCGATGAATCAGTTCGGCGAACCAGGCAGAAAGCTCATGGAACTCCGCTAAGTCCTCGTTTGAGACGCCAGTGTCCCAAATCGGCGCAGGTGTTGTAGCGAGGGGTGCCTCTCCCTCATTGGATGTTGAAGCCACTGTAGCTGGAGCTGGTGGAGGGGGGAGAGCAGTGGCGGCAGGGCCGCTCTGTCTCCCCGCAGGTTCTTGGGCTGGTTGCCCGGCCGTTGCTGCCGCAGTTGCCGGCGGTTTCTCCCGCCGGGCTGCGGTGGCCTTCTTCTGGCGAGGAGGCCGCTGTGGCTTTGCTGCATGTGCAGCTGGTGGTTGTTTGGCGGTAGTTCCAGAGCTTACTGGCTGGGTCGCTGCCGGAATCTGGCTTGCCTCGGCCTGCTGCAGCAGCTGTTCCTGCTTGCGCAGCGCCTGGGCAAAACTGACTCCAGGCCGAACTTGTGCTGGCTCCCTGTTTGCGTTCCTGCCCTGTCTTGCCTGCACTATTCGCAGTCTAGCGGGACAGCCGCCGTAGATGCCTATGTGGGCCTCTCGGCAGTTGGCGCACTTTTTCTCCTCTCTGGGGTTCGGGCATTCGTTGACGTGGTGAGGGCCTGAACATCGTATGCAGGCGGTCTTCCTCTCGCACGCATGGCTCGAGTGGTGGAAGCCCAAGCACCTGTAGCATTGGGCTGGCCCCTCTCTGCCATGGTACGGTTCGATTCTGATCTTGGTGTTGTAGAGGTGGGACACCTCATCAATTTTGGGAAGACCTTCGCCCTCCTTCTCCACTATTACGAGGAATAGTGGCATGGGAGTCCTTACGGGCTCCTTGCCTTCCTCGCGGACTTGCTTGGTCAGCTGGACCACGGTACGCGGCGTAATGCCGTGTTCTTCCGCCAGGCCCACCTTTATGTCCTCCGGGTCGGTGTCAGAGCCAAGACCTCGGATGACTCTGCGCACCAGGTTAGGTCGCTGCAGCGAGAACGTGTGGAATTCTATCCCCGCTTCGCGCAGCACCCCCCTGGCGGCTTCATGGTCCTCCGGGGTCGTGGTCTTTAGGATCACCCGACTTGGAAAACGGGTGGCCTGGAAGCTAGCCTGGAGCTTGGCCCTCAGTTCCCTCATTACCTTTATGTGGTTGGGGAACGGGTCCGACACAATTGGCGGGATTCTGGCCGCCTTTTGTGTGCGGGAGCTCTTGGCGTCCGCATGCACTGCAGGGGTGCCGGGAGCAGCACCCTCCGGGTTCGAACCGGAGGGCCTCTTGCGCCTTCCCTGCACGGTGATAAAGCCTTCGGCGTCTGTGTCGCTCTCCGGTAGGGGAGTTGTGACGCCCTGGATGGGAGTGATGGTGTTGGAGCTCCCTGGTTTGGGGACTGGAGAGATCGGGACAGCTATCCCTTGGTTAAGAAGGCGGGAGGCCTTCTTCTGTTTCTTTTGTGCCTGGGCCTTGGCCTTCACGAGGTTCACCCGTGGGCCGGAAGAGGATGAGGATGCAGAGGTTCTACTAGTCATCTCGTCAGGACTTACCTGGCGGCTGGTACTTGGCTTGTCTGAGTCTGTAGCAGGTGCCATCCGGCTCCCCACAGAGGGTCGAGCGCTGTTACACGCGCCGATTGGGGCGGACCCCGGGTCCCAACCTAAGTCGGGACCCTTGGCTTTGACCTTGTGGGCCTGCAGTTTCGTCTGTCTGTCTGTCGGTCCCAAGTACTGTGTTCCTCTGGACTCTGGAGTTGCTGCTCGACGCGTTAGCTCTAGCAAGTCTGCTAGGAGAGGGTTGGCTGGGCTGCTGCTGCTTGCCAGTGCAGGAGAAGGCTCTGCTGGCTGGAAGAGGGCAGGCGCTGCTGTGCCTGCAGAAGAAGGCTGTTGCGCAGGCTACGCTGCGTAGAGAGAATGCGCTGCTTCGCCGGGCTGCTGCTTCCTTTATGGGCACACTCCAGAGCACGCGTTTTACAGTCCACGTGCTCGTGCCCTGAAGAACTGGCGCAACCGGTCTAAAATGCTGCTTCTCTCGACGAATTGACTGCACTGAAAGAACTCGAGACGGACGATGCCGAGCATTCGAGTGACAAGCGTCGAATGAGGAATGCCTTCAGAAAGCTCGAGCGTAATTTGTCTAAATATATCATATTTCATCGAGATGTTTTGATGTTAATACTGCAGACACTAGAGCCATCTATCAGCTGCCGCTTGACCTCCACATTTTCTTCCGCTCGTTTTGCATGTAATTTTAATGTCAGATGCTTTCGAGCCTTATTTGGGACTTAATGGAAAATTCTAGCTGCCACTGCAGCTGTTTGTGATCACGTCACGCCAAATGTTGCTGAGAGCATGTGGTTCGACTTCCCTGAGGGAAATGTTCCTTTTATCTCTCCTCGCTTCAGGTGCGTAGGCGGTGCACATCTCCCTCCGGCCAAGTAGCAATAAACATCATTCAAAAGACATTTAGGCTCAACGTTAAGATCGTTAAAGTGATACGAAGTGGACTGATTATCCATTCAAAGTCGAACGTTATGAGTTCGAGTCCTTGCGAGAGCAGACAACTATATCTCTGTTAAAGAACGACAAAGACACGTGGTAACCGTACATACGACGTTCGTTAAAAGTTCCAACTTGTGAATCTTCGGTCTATGCCGTCTGTAGATCTAAACAAACGAAACACGTTTTGGATGAAACTGAACAGCACGGTGTCTCATCATTCTAACTGGACCTTGCTCTCCCACATTAACGACAAAACATGAAGTCGAGGTTACACTGGTTCAGACACACCATAAGGTAATTTCTGACCAAGATTCTCCGATTTTTCACGCGTAAGTTGTTCTCAGCCAGCTGCACTTTGAACGTGTCACGTGATTATTTAAATGACTGCACTCACGTGTTGATAGTCTTTCTCACAATGCATTTACCAACATATGCAAATTTTAAACATGCTGCTTACAATTTTATTTTCCACTAATCTATTTTACTTATGCACACTAAATCCTTACTATTATAACAAATAAAGTATTTAAGATCTGGAGTTTAAGCAGCTTAAGTTGTTTGTGGTCTTTTTTACCTTCATAAAATTACAGTAATATCTAAAATATAAGACAAACGATGAACAAGTACTATAAAATTAACTTTTCTACAATAATACTTCATATACCTGTAAACCTCAAATTCTGTAACATTTTGGAAACTTGGCCCCAGAGGAGCTTTCTTGTAACGACGTGGAAAAAACCTTTATTTTCTAAAAAAATTACTTCATACAAGTGTAGGAAATAGTTGTATGTAATATTAATATGAGGTAAGAAAAGTCTAATGTGTTACACTTAACTACCCTTTTACAAACACTATGTGCTTCAAAATGAACATTAGCTTTATTTTCCATTTATACTCCACCTTTAACTGTAATGGTCATATCGGTGGATTATCTTATTGTAGTTACAGGGGAATACAGTAGATTTTATGTGATAGTCAAATGTTTTTTATGTCTTCGTATGCCCAAGAGATAAAAAATGATTAATGACTTGTTATTTGAGAAAAATATTGGAATATTAAAATAAATAACAACGAATATCTTGGAAATGGTTCATTCTACCCGAAACAAAAATTGAGAAATTGTGAATTGTAACAAGATTTGCATTTTTGTGTAGTAAGACTTTATTTACGGTTTATCAGATATACCAAAGTCATTCAGAATGATGTCGACTGCTGAGGACATTCACAGAATATTCAAGATATATATTTTATTTGTTATGAATACATCTTAAACATTTCCTATTTTAAAATTTTATGCTATTTTATAGAAAATCAAAATTTTCGAAAACTGTTTCATTAAAGGGTGGTCTGGTGTAATGTGAGGGGGGGGGGGGGGGAACTCTGTTGAGAAATTTCGTGTCACATCCTTCCAAACTGCTGAACTTAAATATCAAATTTGGTATGTAACTGTGTTGACGTCTTCGAATTATGATGTTCAGATACGTACACCCATGCACCATGTTCTAAAAGGTCTCATTTTTATTTTCAGTTGGTCCCAAAACTTTTATTTGAAATCCCGATATTGTATTCTTGAGCGGAATACAATACTCCACGTATTGAAGCTCATTAAGAAATATACGATTGGAAATGTTCACAGATTAAACCCCTTGGACGATGAAAAAGGACAATCGCTATAAAATGAATTTATTCTAGTTAGCGTGAAACATAAAACGGACGACTCAAAACAAAGAAACATCACGGCTACAGTACTAAACTTCATGTATTTTATATTTGTTATCCTGTGTTCAAAGACTGTATGCCTAACAAGGATTATAACAGTTACTTAATTTGTAAACTTCAATATAAATACTGAATCAGCGTCCACATTCAGCATGAATTTGCATGATCGGAGGAAACGTTAACAAAACACCAACGCGCAGCGCACAACCCAAGAGAGATAAAGGCTGCAACGGTAGAATGGGGGCAAAGCGGGGCGGGTACAAAGAGTGGGGGAGCACTTCCGGAGAACACACAGAAAGCTTTATCAAAAATCTTAACCATCATATTCGAAGAAAACTAACCTTTTGTTATTATCCTTTGGAGACGAGAGGTTCTAGTCTTCGAGCTTCAAGTTTTATTTTTAAATTATAATTTCCTGAATTGTACAAAAGTGAATTTTCAATCGGTGGGAAGAGATTTTAATCTTCCTTTCCTGTTCAACAAATTGCCAGTCGAAAATTAACACCTGATGGCATGTAAACTTCAACTGTTTTTATTTAATCTTTTTACTCTGCTTACCACGTACATAATAAGTAGGGACGGTATAACTTTCCGTCAAAAAATGCAATACCAAGGTAACACAACTTAAGAAAGAAATGTCCAAGATTAAAAAAAAAATCCTCCACCCCAAATTCGAATTCACAAGAAAAAGATTTCGAGTCCTTTCGTTTTCTCAAAAAATGACTAAGTTTATGATGTTTTCGTTACAAAAAAAAAATATATATATCTTCAATGTTCTGTGAATGAACTCAGTTCTCTTCATTCTCAATGACTTTTGTATAACTGATAAACTGTAAGAGGTAGACAAAATATTAGTACACAACAAATGTATATCTTGTATTTTCTGTGAATGTACTCAGAAGTTCTCTTTTATCTCACTGACTTTTGTATAACTGATAGACTGTAAGAGATAGACAAAACATTACTACACAACAAATGTATATCTTGAATTTTCTGTGAATGTACTCAGAAGTTCTCTTTATTCTGAATGACTTTTGTATAACTGATAAACTGTAAGAGATAGACAAAACATTACTACACAACAAATGTATATCTTGAATTTTCTGTGAATGTACTCAGAAGTTCTCTTTATTCTCAATGACTTTTGTATAACTGAGAAACTAAGAGATAGACAAAATATTACTACACAACAAATGTATATCTTGAATTTTCTGTGAATGTACTCAGAAGTTCTCTTTATTCTCAATGACTTTTGTATAACTGATAAACTGTAAGAGATAGACAAAATATTACTACACAACAAATGTATATCTTGAATTTTCTGTGAATGTACTCAGAAGTTCTCTTTATTCTGAATGACTTTTGTATAACTGAGAAACTAAGAGATAGACAAAATATTACTACACAACAAATGTATATCTTGAATTTTCTGTGAATGTACTCAGACGTTCTCTTTATTCTGAATGACTTTTGTATAACTGAGAAACTGTAAGAGATACACAAAATATTACTACACAACAAATGTATATCTTGAATTTTCTGTGAACGTACTCAGAAGTTCTCTTTATTCTCAATGACTTTTGTATAACTGATAAACTGTAAGAGATAGACAAAATATTACTACACAACAAATGTATATCTTGAATTTTCTGTGAATGTACTCAGAAGTTCTCTTTATTCTGAATGACTTTTGTATAACTGAGAAACTAAGAGATAGACAAAATATTACTACACAACAAATGTATATCTTGAATTTTCTGCGAATGTACTCAGAAGTTCTCTTTATTCTGAATGACTTTTGTATAACTGAGAAACTAAGAGATAGACAAAATATTACTACACAACAAATGTATATCTTGAATTTTCTGTGAATGTACTCAGAAGTTCTCTTTATTCTCAATGACTTTTGTATAACTGATAAACTGTAAGAGATAGACAAAATATTACGACACAACAAATGTATATTTTGTTAAAAGACACAGTTTATATCAAATACTCTTTGTATAGGTGTGCGAGTGTGCGTGCATATGTGTTTTGTGAACTATACGGAGTTATTGTTTTTATTATTTATTCGAATTCTCCAATGCTTTTCTCAAACAGTAATCGTTATTCATTTGTTATCTGTTGCACATACAAAGACATCACAAAACATTTGACTATAACTTATGGTCTACTCTATTCCATGTATCTACATTAACATAATGACATGGTAGTTTGTACAAAAGCGGGTATATTTACAGGTGCATTGCTTTAAGGAGCATTAAGTTTTGTAAGATTTCAATTCTGAAGATGGTGGGAGCAAGCCACGTGCTTTTATGCAAACAAACCTGTACGTATGAGCGAAATATTTAACATAATAAAGTAAACGACTGACTCACCATTGGGTTATCCACCACTATCTTCGTCACACTCATAGCACAAAACGCGAGATGAGGAAAATGGCTGAACGCCCTCCTCTCCTACTGCTGTTTTTTAACAAATGGCTTCACACGACATGCTGGCGGACGGGCTACACTCGACTACCCGTGCCCAGTTTGAGTTTGCCGGCTAAAGGAGAGGGGAGGGAATAATCACCTGCTGGGCTGCTCGCTGCACATGAGCTCGCGGGTAGTGGAGGGGGAACGCGCGCCGCGCCGAGCCGGCCGGGTTACAGATGGTGAAAATAAAAAGAGAAACACATAGCAGTGGAAGATGGTCGCAACAGACCGAGTCATACATAAACCACGGCCGCCTCGAATTCGAGCAAATCCTAACGACATACTTAACACATGTATTTGACATAAACTGTTTGTTTTCACAACATATATCTTTGTTATGTAGTAATATTTTGTCTATCTCTCACAGTTTATCAGTTATACAAAAGTCATTCAGAATAAAGAGAACTTCTGAGTACATTCACAGAAAATTCAAGCTATACATTTGTTGTGTAGTAATATTTTGTCTACCTCTTACAGTTTATCAGTTATACAAAAATCATTCAGAATAAAGAGAACTTCTGAGTACATACACAGAAAATTCAAGATATACATTTGTTCTATCTCTTATACTTTATCAGTTATACAAAAATCATTCAGAATAAAGAGAGCTTCTGAGTACATTCACAGAAAATTCAAGATATCCATTTGTTATGTAGTAATATTTTGTCTATCTCTTACAGTTTATCAGTTATACAAAAGTCATTCAGAATAAAGAGAACTTCTGAGTACATTCACAGAAAATTCAAGATATACATTTGTTGTGTAGTAATATTTTGTCTATCTCTTACAGTTTATCAGTTATACTAAAGTCATTCAGAATAAAGTGAACTTCTGAGTACATTCACAGAAAATTCGAAGGGCCGCGCTGTGGCTCAGTGGTTAGACCTCTTGGCTCCCACCAAGGCGGCCCGGGTTCGATCCCAGGCGAACGCAAAGTGAGGTTTTTGGTGGACAACACGGCGCTGGGGCGGGTTTTCTCCGGTATCTCCGGTTTCCCCCGCCATCTCATTCCACCGGTGCTCCATCTTCATCTCATGTATCATCAGTATCATCGCCTGCGGTGCCGTATGTAGTAAAAGCGGGCGTTAAACACCACACACACAGAGAGAGAGAGAGAGAGAGAGAGAGAGAGAGAGAGAGAGAGAGAGAGAGAGAGATAGAGAGAGAGAGAGAAAATTCAAGATATACATTTGTTGTGTAGTAATATTTTGTATATTTCTTACAGTTTATCAGTTATACAAAAGTCATTCAGAATAAAGAGAACTTCTGAGTACATTCACAGAAAATTCAAGATGTACATTTGCTGTGTAGTAATATTTTGTCTATCTCTTACAGTTTATCAGTTATACAAAAGTCATTCAGAATAAAGAGAACTTCTGAGAACATTCACAGAAAATTCAAGATATACATTTGCTATGTAGTAATATTTTGTCTATCTCTTACAGTTTATCAGTTATACAAAAGTCATTCAGAATAAAGAGAACTTCTGAGTACATTCACAGAAAATTCAAGATATACATTTGTTGTGTAGTAATATTTTGTCTATCTCTTACAGTTTATCAGTTATACAAAAGTCATTCAGAATAAAGAGAACTTCTGATTACATTCACAGAAAATTCAAGATATACATTTGTTGTGTAGTAATATTTTGTGTATCTCTTACAGTTTATCAGTTATACAAAAGTCATTCAGAATAAAGAGAACTTCTGAGAACATTCACAGAAAATTCAAGATATACATTTGCTATGTAGTAATATTTTGTCTATCTCTTACAGTTTATCAGTTATACAAAAGTCATTCAGAATAAAGAGAACTTCTGAGTACATTCACAGAAAATTCAAGATATACATTTGTTATGTAGGAATATTTTGTCTATCTTTTACAGTTTTTCAGTTATACAAAAGTCATTCAGAATAAAGAGAACTTCTGAGTACATTCACAGAAAATTCAAGATATACACTTGTTGTGTAGTAATATTTTGTGTATCTCTTACAGTTTTTCAGTTATACAAAAGTCATTGAGAATAAAGAGAACTTCTGAGTACATTCACAGAAAATTCAAGATGTACATTTGTTGTGTAGTAATATTTTGTCTATCTCTTACAGTTTATCAGTTATACAAAAGTCATTCAGAATAAAGAGAACTTCTGAGTACATTCACAGAAAATTCAAGATATACACTTGTTGTGTAGTAATATTTTGTCTATCTCTTACAGTTTCTCAGTTATACAAAAGTCATTGAGAATAAAGAGAACTTCTGAGTACATTCACAGAAATTTCAAGATATACACTTGTTGTGTAGCAATATTTTGTGTATCTCTTACAGTTTTTCAGTTATACAAAAGTCATTCAGAATAAAGAGAACTTCTGAGTACATTCACAGAAAATTCAAGATATACATTTGTTGTGTAGTAATATTTTGTCTATCTCTTACAGTTTATCAGTTATACAAAAGTAATTCTGGGTACATTCTCATGTGTATTTCCGGGGTGGGAGAAACTGCCAATACACCACCAGAATATCGTACACGGTTTTGTTGTGGCTTTTCGTTTGCAGCGAGCTGTAATTATCTGCTGTCCCGGAATTGTAATGTAGGTGACAGGGCTTTTTAAAAATTCTATATGGCCAGCAAAGACTGCTGCTGTTCGCTAAATTACTTCCAAACCCAATTCTTTATTTCTTATGCACACAGTATCACAAAAAAAATCGAATGGGTTGCACTGGCATTGCTTTTGTCGTTCGCTTCTGATGCGGAAGCGTACTTTTCTGGAAATTAATTACTTTTTCACGCTTTATTACTTTGTAACGAGAACTTTGGAAAGGTAGTTTCAGACTAAAATATTCATTGGGAAAGTTGGGACTTGAACCACGGATCAACACTCAATGAGAGAACGATGAGAAAACAGGAAGTGATAGTACTACTTCAAAATGGCCTATATAAGCTCCAACTTGCCGTCATAGGACATCCTAATACGTTGAGTTAGGACTGACAGCCTTTCACAATAGAAGCACGATCATTGTCTACAGTTGCAAATGCTGCTGCATAAACAAAATATTTCAAATGGCCCCACAAATGATAGTCTACTGGATTTCAGTCAGGCCAGGCAAGCCTGAAGGCCATGGAATTGGTCCACCTCTTCCTATCCAACTACTAGGAAACGTACAATTCAGAAATCGAAGTACAAAGTGTCTGTAATGAGGAGCAGCTCCATCGTGCATGAACTGAGTACCGTTGCCTAACAAGCATAATGTACCACAATGACAACAGTGAATTTTATCACCTCCACCCAATTTATACAAATGTAAAATAGAATTTATACCACTGTCCTGGTGTAGGTTTGTGGTTACATGACAGCTACGTCTTACAAAACTCACTGTCTAAGTAGAGTTACAGAAAAGGAGCTCTGCCATGCATATAAACAATATCCAGACTTTATTCATTTAGCACTTCTTATCCTCTATGTGCAAGAAATGATTTCCTTACGTATTTACCTACTTTATTTCTTACATCCTTTATAAAACGTATTTTGTGTAGACTGAACCATTTCCTAGATATTCCTTGTTAAGTTTAAATGTTCCAATACTTCTCAGATAGTAAATCGTTATTCATTCTTATCTCTTGGACATAAAACGATATCAAACACATTTGACTATCACTTAAAGTCTACTGTATTCCCTTGTAACTACATTAAGATAATATTTATGATCAAGTAGATAG
Organism: Mantis religiosa; assembly: GCA_030765055.1. Classification (NCBI taxonomy): domain Eukaryota; kingdom Metazoa; phylum Arthropoda; class Insecta; order Mantodea; family Mantidae; genus Mantis; species Mantis religiosa. The sequence goes on from JAUKNK010000126.1 coordinate 1,487,022, forward strand.
AGCAATAAGTGTTTGTACAAGAGTAGAGAAAGTCATGTATACATCACATAACGATCAAAACATTTGACTATCACTTAAAGTCTACTGTATTGCCTTGTAACTACCATAAGATAATGTTTATCTTGAAGTAGATAGAGCAATAAGTGTTTGTACAGGAGTAGAGAAAGTCATGTGTACATCACATAAAGACCAAAACATTTGACTATCACTTAAAGTCTACTGTAATCCCTTGTAATTGCAATAGTATAATGTTTATTTTGAAGTAGATAGAGCAATAAGCATTTATTCAAGAGTAGAGAAAGTCATGTATACATCACATAACGACCAAAACATTTGACTATCACTTAAAGTCTACTGTATTCCCTTGTAACTATAATAAGATAATGTATATCTTGAAGTAGATAGAGCAATGATTGTTTGTACAAGAGTAGAGAACGTCATGTATACATCACATAACGACCAAAACATTTGACTATCACTTAAAGTCTACTGTATTCCCTTGTAACTATAATAAGATAATGTATATCTTGAAGTAGATAGAGCAATGATTGTTTGTACAAGAGTAGAGAACGTCATGTATACATCACATAACGACCAAAACATTTTGACTATCACTTAAAGTCTACTGTATTCCCTTGTAACTATAATAAGATAATGTATATCTTGAAGTAGATAGAGCAATGATTGTTTGTACAAGAGTAGAGAACGTCATGTATACATCACATAACGACCAAAACATTTGACTATCACTTAAAGTCTACTGTATTCCCTTGTAACTACAGTAAGATAATGTTTATCTTGAAGTAGATAGAGCAATAAGTGTTTGTACAAGAGTAGAGAAAGTCATGTATACATCACATAACGGTCAAAACATGTGACTATCACTTAAAGTGTACTGTATTCCCTTGTATATAGAGTAATATAATGTTTATATGTAGTAGATAGAGTAGTAACTGTACAAGAGTAGAGAAAGTCATATAAGTATAACGCTCACAATTTGAATGATACTTTTGGAAGAATATTAATAACCTTAATTTAGTTTGGTGTTATGTTTTATGTGATGTTAATGATAGATATTGATGACAAGTTTCGTGTAATAGCAATATTGTAATAATGACTACTTAAGTGCAGGTACAAGGAAGTATTGGTTTTTGATCATGTGGGTATTAACCATTTTTACTTGACATGAATATTGCAGAGTAGCCATTGCCCAAATTGCGTTTTTAAGTGGTAGTTCTATTGGGCTAAGGTTCATTGCAGTTCTACCCTCTGATTATGAGGTTTTTAAACCCCCAACACTCAAGTGTACATGTTCTGGTTTAAATTAATGAGAGCGGCAGCACAATTACCCTCCTCCCCAAATATATCTTCCTTGCCGGAAATAAATGTTCATATTCCAACACAAAAGCTTCATTAACAATACTTATAACGCTACCGTTTATTAATTTAGTACACGCTTTGCAACGTACAAATAAATACATGTCACACGACTCTCTCTACTCTTGTACAGACAGTATCTACTTCAAGGTAAACATTATCTTATTGGTTATATATTTATAGTAGTTCTGGTACGGAAGTTTTGTACTTGGTATACGTAAGTAGTAGGCTAAACATGAGCTATAATAAATATGCAAATGTGTGTTATTTACAAAAAGATAAATAAGTATAATGCAAAACCTCAAAGAATATTTAAGCAATCGTCATGGCCATTAAACTCATATCTTAAAATAGTTGTCAAGGATTTTAACTGCCCTAAGAGCAAAGGCAATATAGGCTCAAATAGACAAAGCAGGATACAGATGGATACATTGCCTTAAAAGTTTGTTTTGAAAGAAGAGCCAACTCAATGAAGAGCGGGAAGAAATGTACCTACGTACGAAAGGAATGTAAATATCTGTAACGAAATATAAGTTAATTTATATATTACATTGTTATTAGAATTGTTAGGTTATGTTTGGTGTTAATATTACGTCTAAAACTTTAACTAACAAGAAACGCGTCAAACGAATGGGTAACGCATTGTCAGTTGCCGTGGACAATCAAAAAGGAGGATGAAGGTCATTAAAACAGTGTAGAAGTGTAATCACAATAAAATACCTAAGAGTATATAAACAATCGTGTATGTAGCGATACTGAAGTAACTAATGAAGTAGCCGCAGAGTAAAGAAAACTCCGAAGTTTCATGTACAGTCACTTTAATGTTTGTCCTGTAAACTACATCTCATAGATTCAGTAAAGTTTTATCATCGCAAATTTATTTGCATTCATTATTCAAAGAAAATCTACGTTACGAATTATGAAATAGTTGAAAGGGTAGAGCCAGACTGAAAAAATCAATGCCATAGCCAGCATTTGAACCACGGATTTTCTAGTCTCCGTCCAGCCGCTCTTAACCATTGAGCTACAATGGCCAACATGACATTAAATTCTCCAACTGATTCGTGTCTGGCTCTACCCTTTCATGATACGTCCTACACACGGCTAGTGTGAAAAAAACAATTAATTTCCATTAACTGTACTTAATAGTGATTAACTATAAAGCTCGGGACTTAAAGTACTTACAGCATGGTAAGTCGCCATTAACGTAGTTGTCCCATGTGTTTATGAGTACTCCTAAGTGGTTTACTATAAAGCCCGGGCCTTAAAGTACTTACAGCATAGTAAGTCGCCATTAAGGTAGTTGTCCCATGTGTTTATGAGAACTCCTAGTGGTTTACTATAAAGCCCGGGCCTTAAAGTACTTACACCATGGTAAGTCGCCATTTAGGTAGTTGTCTCATGTGTTTATGAGAACTCCTAGTGGTTTACTATAAAGCCCGGGCCTTAAAGTACTTACAACATAGTAAGTCGTCATTAAGGTAGTTGTCTCATGTGTTTATGAGAACTCCTGGTGGTTTACTATAAAGCCCGGGCCTTAAAGTACTTACAGCATAGTAAGTCGCCATTAAGGTAGTAGTCTCATGTGTTTATGAGAACTCCTAGTGGTTTACTATAAAGCCCGGGCCTTAAAGTACTTACACCATGGTAAGTCGCCATTTAGGTAGTTGTCTCATGTGTTTATGAGAACTCCTAGTGGTTTACTATAAAGCCCGGGCCTTAAAGTACTTACAGCATAGTAAGTCGTCATTAAGGTAGTTGTCTCATGTGTTTATGAGAACTCCTGGTGGTTTACTATAAAGCCCGGACCTTAAAGTACTTACAACATAGTAAGTCGCCAATAAGGTAGTTGTCTCATGTGTTTATGAGAACTCCTAGTGGTTTACTATAAAGCCAGGGCCTTAAAGTACTTACAGCATAGTAAGTCGTCATTAAGGTAGTTGTCTCATGTGTTTATGAGAACTCCTAGTGGTTTACTATAAAGCCCGGGCCTTAAAGTACTTACAGCATAGTAAGTCGTCATTAAGGTAGTTGTCTCATGTGTTTATGAGAACTCCTAGTGGTTTACTATAAAGCCCGGGCCTTAAAGTACTTACAGCATAGTAAGTCGTCATTAAGGTAGTTGTCTCATGTGTTTATGAGAACTCCTAGTGGTTTACTATAAAGCCCGGGCCTTAAAGTACTTACAGCATAGTAAGTCGTCATTAAGGTAGTTGTCGCATGTGTTTATGAGAACTCCTAGTGGTTTACTATAAAGCCCGGGCCTTAAAGTACTTACAGCATAGTAAGTCGTCATTAAGGTAGTTGTCTCATGTGTTTATGAGAACTCCTAGTGGTTTACTATAAAGCCCGGGCCTTAAAGTACTTACAGCATAGTAAGTCGTCATTAAGGTAGTTGTCTCATGTGTTTATGAGAACTCCTAGTGGTTTACTATAAAGCCCGGGCCTTAAAGTACTTACAGCATAGTAAGTCGTCATTAAGGTAGTTGTCTCATGTGTTTATGAGAACTCCTAGTGGTTTACTATAAAGCCCGGGCCTTAAAGTACTTACAGCATAGTAAGTCGCCATTAAGGTAGTTGTCTCATGTGTTTATGAGAACTCCTAAGTGGTTTACTATAAAGCCCGGGCCTTAAAGTACTTACAGCATAGTAAGTCGCCATTAAGGTAGTTGTCCCATGTGTTTATGAGAACTCCTAAGTGGTTTACCGGAAGAAACACGAGTCAGTTGGAGAATTTAATGTCAAATCGGCATGTTGGCCATAGTAGCTCAATGGTTAGAGCGGCTGGACGGAAACGAGAACATCCGTGGTTCAAATTTTTCAGTCTGGTTCTAGCCTTTCATAGTGCGTGCTACACACGGACGGCTAGTGTGAAAGAACAATTAATTTCTATGAAATAATTGAATATAATCAGAAACAATCTACTTCATTTGTGATACGAAGCTTTTGTTTTATGCAACATTATACAAAGTAAACGTGTGAATTACTGGCACTCGGAATACCTATATACCAACATTTGAAAATAAAACACGGGAGTGTTCCTTAACGATGCACAGTTTGTGTACAGTTTGAGCTCCTGTATTTTGGTGTTTGATTCCTCAAAGGTTAGGTTAGGTTTACCTTTTTTTAAATTTATTATCCATCGATCAGCAATTATGCTCTACAGATGTTTGTTATAGAGAAAGTTAGTAACAGAAGACATTACAATTGAGGTACCCATCAACGCCTCCTCTAACTAAATATGGCAGTATAAGTGTAACACAAATTGAGTACTGTACGCCCATGACAAGAAGGCTAGAGGGGTATGAACGGCAGAGGAACTTGGACTGTTCTGCAGATCTATTTCCTAGGAAATGAGTGTATGAGAATACATATGAGTCATCCATGTCGCCAGATCTAATGCTATATGCAGCGATAGGTATTATGTATAGGAGAGCTATGTGACAACACTAAACGAGTCTTCCATCCTTGTCATACTCGGAAGGCGAGCATACACCACGAGGAGACAGCAAAAGTGATTACGTTGTACATTCCTCTAGCTTGCCTTCTCGTCCTGGGCAATCAGTAAATGCAGCGATAGGTATTATGTATAGCTGAGCTATGTGACAACACTAAACGAGTCTTCCATCCTTGTCATACTCGGAAGTCGAGCATACACCACGAGGAGACAGCAAAAGTGATTACGTTGTACATTCCTCTAGCTTGCCTTCTTGTCCTGGGCAATCAGTAAATGCAGCGATAGGTATTATGTATAGCTGAGCTATGTGACAACACTAAACGAGTCTTCCATCCTTGTCATACTCGGAAGGCGAGCATTCACCACGAGGAGACAGCAAAAGTGATTACGCTGTACATTCCTCTAGCTTGCCTTCTTGTCCTGGGCAATCAGTAAATACAGAGATAGGTATTATGTATAGCTGAGCTATGTGACAACACTAAACGAGTCTTCCATCCTTGTCATACTCGGAAGGCGAGCATACACCACGAGGAGACAGCAAAAGTGATTACGTTGTACATTCCTCTAGCTTGCCTTCTTGTCTTGGGCAATCAGTAAATGCAGCGATAGGTATTATGTATAGGTGAGCTATGTGACAACACTAAACGAGTCTTCCATCCTTGTCATACTCGGAAGGCGAGCATACACCACGAGGAGACAGCAAACTGATTACGTTGTACATTCCTCTAGCTTGCTTTCTTGTCCTGGGCAATCAGTAAATGCAGCGATAGGTATTATGTATAGGTGAGCTATGTGACAACACTAAACGAGTCTTCCAACCTTGTCATACTCGGAAGGTGAGCATACACCACGAGGAGACAGCAAAACTGATTACGTTGTACATTCCTCTAGCTTGCCTTCTTGTCTTGGGCAATCAGTAAATGCAGCGATAGGTATTATGTATAGATGAGCTATGTGACAACACTAAACGAGTCTTCCATCCTTGTCTTACTCGGAAGGCGAACATACACCACGAGGAGACAGCAAAAGTGATTACGTTGTACATTCCTCTAGCTTGCCTTCTTGTCTTGGGCAATCAGTAAATGCAGCGATAGGTATTATGTATAGGTGATCTATGTGACAACACTAAACGAGTCTTCCATCCTTGTCTTACTCGGAAGGCGAACATACACCACGAGGAGACAGCAAAAGTGATTACGTTGTACATTCCTCTAGCTTGCCTTCTTGTCCTGGGCAATCAGTAAATGCAGCGATAGGTATTATGTATAGCTGAGCTATGTGACAACACTAAACGAGTCTTCCATCCTTGTCATACTCGGAAGGCGAGCATACACCACGAGGAGACAGCAAAAGTGATTACGCTGTACATTCCTCTAGCTTGCCTTCTTGTCCTGGGCAATCAGTAAATGCAGCGATAAGTATTATGTATAGCTGAGCTATGTGACAACACTAAACGAGTCTTCCATCCTTGTCATACTCGGAAGGCGAGCATACACCACGAGGAGACAGCAAAAGTGATTACGTTGTACATTCCTCTAGCTTGCTTTCTTGTCTTGGGCAATCAGTAAATGCAGCGATAGGTATTATGTATAGGAGAGCTATGTGACAACACTAAACGAGTCTTCCATCCTTGTCATACTCGGAAGGCGAGCATACACCACGAGGAGACAGCAAACTGATTACGTTGTACATTCCTCTAGCTTGCTTTCTTGTCCTGGGCAATCAGTAAATGCAGCGATAGGTATTATGTATAGGTGAGCTATGTGACAACACTAAACGAGTCTTCCAACCTTGTCATACTCGGAAGGTGAGCATACACCACGAGGAGACAGCAAAACTGATTACGTTGTACATTCCTCTAGCTTGCCTTCTTGTCTTGGGCAATCAGTAAATGCAGCGATAGGTATTATGTATAGATGAGCTATGTGACAACACTAAACGAGTCTTCCATCCTTGTCTTACTCGGAAGGCGAACATACACCACGAGCAGACAGCAAAAGTGATTACGTTGTACATTCCTCTAGCTTGCCTTCTTGTCTTGGGCAATCAGTAAATGCAGCGATAGGTATTATGTATAGGTGATCTATGTGACAACACTAAACGAGTCTTCCATCCTTGTCTTACTCGGAAGGCGAACATACACCACGAGGAGACAGCAAAAGTGATTACGTTGTACATTCCTCTAGCTTGCCTTCTTGTCTTGGGCAATCAGTAAATGCAGCGATAGGTATTATGTATAGGTGAGCTATGTGACAACACTAAACGAGTCTTCCATCCTTGTCATACTCGGAAGGCGAGCATACACCACGAGGAGACAGCAAAAGTGATTACGTTGTACATTCCTCTAGCTTGCCTTCTTGTCCTGGGCAATCAGTAAATGCAACGATAGGTATTATGTATATGTGAACTATGTGACAACACTAAACGAGTCTTCCATCCTTGTCATACTCGGATGGCGAGCATACACCACGAGGAGACAGCAAAAGTGATTACGTTGTACATTCCTCTAGCTTGCCTTCTTGTCTTGGGCAATCAGTAAATGCAGCGATAGGTATTATGTATAGGTGAGCTATGTGACAACACTTTGTGTATTTTAAACGAGTCTTCCATCCTTGTCATACCCGGAAGGCGAGCATACATCACGAGGAGACAGCAAAAGTGATTACGTTGTACATTCCTCTAGCTTGCCTTCTTGTCCTGGGCAATCAGTAAATGCAGCGATAGGTATTATGTATAGGTGAGCTATATGACAACACTAAACGAGTCTTCCATCCTTGTCATACTCGGAAGGCGAGCATACATCACGAGGAGACAGCAAAAGTGATTACGTTGTACATTCCTCTAGCTTGCCTTCTTGTCTTGGGCAATCAGTAAATGCAGCGATAGGTATTATGTATAGGTGAGCTATGTGACAACACTAAACGAGTCTTCCATCCTTGTCTTACTCGGAAGGCGAACATTTACCACGAGGAGACAGCAAAAGTGATTACGTTGTACATTCCTCTAGCTTGCCTTCTTGTCTTGGGCAATCAGTAAATGCAGCGATAGGTATTATGTATAGGTGAGCTATGTGACAACACTAAACGAGTCTTCCATCCTTGTCATACTCGGAAGGCGAGCATACACCACGAGGAGACAGCAAAAGTGATTACGTTGTACATTCCTCTAGCTTGCCTTCTTGTCTTGGGCAATCAGTAAATGCAGCGATAGGTATTATGTATAGGTGAGCTATGTGACAACACTTTGTGTATTTTAAACGAGTCTTCCATCCTTGTCATACTCGGAAGGCGAGCATACATCACGAGGAGACAGCAAAAGTGATTACGTTGTACATTCCTCTAGCTTGCCTTCTTGTCCTGGGCAATCAGTAAATGCAGCGATAGGTATTATGTATAGGTGAGCTATGTGACAAGACTAAACGAGTCTTCCATCCTTGTCATACTCGGAAGGCGAGCATACACCACGAGGAGACAGCAAAAGTGATTACGTTGTACATTCCTCTAGCTTGCCTTCTTGTCTTGGGCAATCAGTAAATGCAGCGATAGGTATTATGTATAGGTGAGCTATGTGACAACACTAAACGAGTCTTCCATCCTTGTCATACTCGGAAGGCGAGCATACACCTCGAGGAGACAGCAAAGGTGATTACGTTGTACATTCCTCTAGCTTGCCTTCTTGTCCTGGGCAATCAGTAAATAAGTCTGATGGTAGAATCACTCGAGTGGGTCGTCTGTACTGGAGAGGTCATTCAGGAGATCTTGTGGCAGTCTGCGCTTGAAGCGAGTTGATTGGCAAGTGCGAGCCCTGAGATTGTAGGTAACAGCTCCAGAGGCCATCTGGAGATGATAAAAGAAAGGTTATGCCAGCCGTCTGATGTACTGTTGAACGGGATGAAGGCCAGACTCGTGATGAAGTTGTTGGTTTCTGATAAACCATGGAGCATATGTAGCTGTATGAAACACCCAGTTTTGTAGTAGCTGCAGTTTTGTTGGTGCCACCCGAGACTGGAGCTGCATTGGTAAGAATGGGACGGACAAAGGATGTCTGTAGAAGGGAGGATTTATAACCAAGTGAGTTGCGCCTTTTGAGTAAAGGGTACAGTTTTGATAGCCGAGCAGATGCAAGAGTAACAGACCAACAGATGTGTGCGTTCCAAGTAAGTCGACTGTCCAGTAGCACCGCAAAATATTTCCCTGGCACACAGGTAGGTAACCACGAGAGCTGTTCTCCGAGCAGCTGTAGTGAAGGAGGATCCCTATAAGGACGTAAAGAGATGATCTTAACCTCTGTCTTGTTACTGTTGAGGGAAATGCATCAGTTAGAGAACCAGCATTCTAGTCGATCTAGGGCAGTTTGTAGCTCGTGGATATCGGAGTAAGAACAGAAGTGAGCAGTGTCATCTGCATATAAAGCCTTGAGATTTGGAGTTATAGCAGGAAAATCATAAATGTATATATAAAAGAGTGGTGGAAGTACTGAACCTTGAGGGAAACCTGCTAAAACGGGCCGTAGGGTTGATGTGAAACCAGAAAATCTCACCACAAAAGTTGTGCAATGATTTGTGTAAGATAAGTGTTTGTTCATCTGCAATTTTTCAGCTTGTGCACACGAAAATGAAAACAAAGGCGCATCGCAGTAAGTTCAGAAAATAATAGGACTCATCCATAGCCTTCTATATCTGTAATATTTACAAGTCTCTTGGCGTTTACACAGGTTTGTTAACATTTTCAGAAAACAGGTTCGTGAAATGTAAGAAGTTTGACATTATTGTTAGCGCTGTGACAATTGTTACGTTACATTTGTTAACGTCGATTTTAACATCTTAAGTATTTCACAAGTTTGTGATAAGAAAGTATTCGAGGAAATACCAAAATCGCAGATTATCTTTTATATGATACAATTTTCGAACAATGTATTTTACCAAAGAGGGCTTTAGCGATTTTAATTAAAAGGACTGTAAGTTTACGATGTATTCTTTGCATATAAAATATATGTTGAATGTTCAGTGAATATCCTCAGAAGTTCTCTTGGATTGGACTGGACTGGACTGCGTCACGGAGTTGCAGTTGATGGTCTATTATAGCTATGGCATCAAGTGGCGCATCCCCGGCGGGAGTTGACAGAGGGCAAGGTCCCTACTCGCTTCCAGTTGGAAACTCCCCGGCAGCTTAGCAGACTGTGGTCCGGAAACGGTCCACCAGACTACAGAGACCGTCCTGTCGGATGAGGAAGTGTTTACCAGGAGTATATTATTCCGGAAGGAAGGATGAGGCGGTAGTTGACAGAGGGCAGCAGTCCCAAGGAACCAGTGAAGAAGGCAAGGTCCCTACTCACTTCCAGTTGGAAACTCCCCGGCAGCTTAGCAGACTGTGATCCGAAAACGGTCCACCAGACTGCGGAGACCGTCCTGTCGGATGAGGAAGTGTTTACCAGGAGTATATTATCCCGGAAGGAAGGATGAGGCGGGAGTTGACAGAGGGCAACCGTCTCAAGGAACCAGTGCAGAAGGCAAGGTCCCTACTCACTTCCAGTTGGAAACTCCCCGGCAGCTTAGCAGACTGTGGTCCGGAAACGGTCCACCAGACTGCGGAGACCGTCCTGTCGGATGAGGAAGTGTTTACCAGGAGTATATTATCCCGGAAGGAAGGATGAGGCGGGAGCTGACAGAGGGCAGCAGTCTCAAGGAACCAGTGCAGAAGGCAAGGTCCCTACTCGCTTCCAGTTGGAAACTCCCCGGCAGCTTAGCAGACTGTGGTCCGGAAACGGTCCACCAGACTACGGAGACCGTCCTGTCGGATGAGGAAGTGTCTACCAGGAGTATATCATCCCGGAAGGAAGGATGAGGCGGGAGTTGACAGAGGGTAGCAGTCTCAAGGAACCAGTGCAGAAGGCAAGGTCCCTACTCGCTTCCAGTTGGAAACTCCCCGGCAGCTTAGCAGACTGTGGTCCGGAAACGGTCCACCAGACTACGGAGACCGTCCTGTCGGATGAGGAAGTGTCTACCAGGAGTATATTATCCCGGAAGGAAGGATGAGGCGGGAGCTGACAGAGGGCAGCAGTCTCAAGGAACCAGTGCAGAAGGCAAGGTCCCTACTCGCTTCCAGTTGGAAACTCCCCGGCAGCTTAGCAGACTGTGGTCCGGAAACGGTCCACCAGACTACGGAGACCGTCCTGTCGGATGAGGAAGTGTCTACCAGGAGTATATCATCCCGCCGAGACACCCGTCGACACTTTTCCTCTGAAAGAGAATACCAGATGAGAGATGATGTGAAATTGCGGAACAGGAAATTCGGTGAATGTAATTAACCTACCCAGTATTCGTCTGGTGACCCATGGCTCAGGTAGGACGGCCACGGGAGTCGAACCCGCACCTCCCGAATGCGGGCCACAGACCATACTGCCCCTGCTATCCCGCTCTACTAGACACAGGGTACTTTAATTAAACTTGTTGCAGACATTTCTGAGAGAAAATAAAATCCTAAACAATTTGTTTAATTTAGCGTGAATGTTCATGTCTCATCCCTGGAGTAGAGTATTGTTCGGACTTGTCATTTTGAGTATCTATGGGTTCACATGCGCACATTCGGATTTTTCAAATGAGTTTTTTCTTGTTTTAGATGATTAAGGAATGTGAAAGAATAAGTTTCTGTGAAATCTTGGTATTGACGTTTAGTGTCTACTCAGTATGTACAGAATAGCGAGCACGACCAAGTAAGCATTGATTAGCGTCAGGATCACGGATCGGGTAGCTTCACGTATTTGTCTGCAGGAACCTGGTAGTAAAACAGACAGAAGCTGGTGTCGTCCATTGTAACAAGGGAGGCTACAGGCCACAAGACCCGTCCTACTACAAACACAACGTCAGTTTGTGTAACAAGTCACCAATGATTAAGAAATATGTAATTTTCATACATTACCACTAGAAGTGATGAGTCCATCTTGCATGATTTATTCAGTATTCTTTGGTTTTTATTGACATAGTTCATATTAAATATTAATTAAAGAATGCATAAATAGCTGCATACATAAATACATATTATACATACCTAAGTTATATTAATCTCGATGTAAAAGAACAAAAAGAAGAGGTACAAAAACACCCCTGCTGTGTCTATTGTTAGAAGGGGTACCACCTTCAAGAATGGACAGTGCTCCCAACACTGTCACGATGCAGGTGATGTGGTAAATGACCAGTATCCATTTAGGAACAACAAGAGCTGTTGTAAAACATCAAATACTTTACATTGAACTCCTCTCCATCGACCTTATACTTAGTCTTACCATTATCCTATCATCATTCCGCACTGCAATCAAATGAATTATTAAACTTCAGTCCATCTCTACAGGCTGATTTACCTCAGGAGGTCCCATGTTCGAATCTCACTCAGAGAGACATCTCCATAAAGTTTTCCCTTATCCTCATTGATAAATGTCTCGTAACCCTAAGCTCTATGTAACCTGTACTTATTTGACCATCATTTCATACATCGTTCAATATTACTTAACGTAACCCAAGGTAAAATGAAGCGCAACAAGCGCCGCTTCCCAAGAGTTTCGGGAAAATCGAAGAAAATGTCTGGCAAAGAATATCTTATTTGCTCTGGACAGATTTCCAAAATTGATTGGCGAACATCCGCGGTGTTGCGAACAATCTGACAGCTGCTTAGAGACGAGTGACCAGCTCCGTGAGCTCACTCAATACCATACTTCGTAGGTTTCCGGAAGCAATCGGGTCTCTCCGTTAGGTAGGAAGCACTGACAGATTTTGTTACGAAAAGTCTGTGTAACGTGTGAAAAAACTTCTATTTATTTGATTTATGTGGCGCTTTTCAATACAATTGTAAGTATATTTCAATAGCATTAGCATTTGTATTTTACGTAGATTGGTACTTAGAGATACAAATTGTCAAAATTTAAGTTATTAGCAAATGTGTGTGAATTGGATACCTTCTCCATTTAGTTCACGTGGAGTAGGCCAGAGAACGTCTGAGTGGAGAGGGGAAGCTTGTAGTGTGAGTAGGAGTTACGTGTGACTGTACAATAGAAAGTGTACTAAGTAATAGCTTTAGTTCTTTGAGTCATTATTCTCTCTTATATTAATGAAAATTATTATTTGGAGCTTCCCTCGCTTTGAGAGTCACGCCTCGCTACTGGACCTACGTGTGACTGTAAAATAGAAAGAGTACTAAAGAGTAGCGTTAGTTCTTTGAGTCCTTTTTCTCTCTTATTTTAATGAAAATTATTATTTGAAGCTTCCCTCCCTTTGAAAGTCATTCCTCGCTACTGGACCTACGTATGAATGTACAATAGAAAGAGTACTAAAGAGTAGCCTTAGTTCTTTGAGACATTATTCTCTCTTATTTTAATGAATATTATTATTTGCAGCTTCACTCGCTTTGAAAGTCACGCCTCGCTACAGGACCTACGTGTGACTGTACAATAGAAAGATTACTAAATAGTAGCCTTAGTTCTTTGAATCATTATCCTCTCTTATTTTAATGTAAATTATTATTTGGAGCTTCCCTCGCTTTGAAAGTCACGCCTCGCTACTGGACCTACGTGTGACTGTACAATAGAAAGAGTAGTGAAGAGTAGCCTTAGTTCTTTGAGTCATTATTCTCTCTTATTTTAATGAATATTATTATTTGCAGCTTCACTCGTTTTGAAAGTCACGCCTCGCTACAGGAACTACGTGTGACTGTACAATAGAAAGAGTACTAAAGAGTAGCCTTAGTTCTTTGAGTCATTATTCTCTCTTATATTAATGAAAACTATTTGGAGCTTCCCTCGCTTTGAAAGTCACGCCTCGCTACTGGACCTACGTGTGACTGTACAATAGAAAGGGTACTAAAGAGTAGCCTTAGTTCTTTGAGTCACTCTTCTCTCTTATTTTAATGATAATTATTATTTGTAGCTTCCCGCTCTTTGAAGGTCACGCCTCGGTACTGGAGGTACGTGTGACTGTACAATAGAAAGAGTACTAAAGAGTAGCCTTAGTTCTTTCAGTCATTATTCTCTTATTTTAATGAAAATTGTTATATGGAGCTTCCCTCGCTTTGAAAGTCACGCCTCGCTAGTGGACCTACGTGTGACTGTACAATAGAAAGAATACTGTAGTGTAGCCTTGGTTCTTTGAGCCATTATTCTCTCTTATTTTAATGATATTATTTGTAGTTTCCCTCGCTTTCAAGTCACGCCTCGCTACTGGACCTACATGTGACTGTACAATAGAAATAGTACTAAAGAGTAGCCTTAGTTCTTTGAGTCATTATTCTCTCTTATATTAATGAAAATTATTATTTGGAGCTTCCCTCGCTTTGAAAGTCACGCCTCGCTACAGGACCTACGTGTGACCGTACAATAGAAAGAGTACTAAAGAGTAGCCTTAGTTCTTTGAGTCATTATTCTCTCTTATTTTAATGAATGTTATTATTTGCAACTTCACTCACTTTGAAAGTCACTCCTCGCTACTGGACCTACGTGTGACTCTACAATAGAAAGAGTAGTGAAGAGTAGCCTTAGTTCTTTGAGTCATTATTCTCTCTTATTTTAATGAAAATTATTATTTGGAGCTTCCCTCGCTTTGAAAGTCACGCCTCGCTACAGGACCTACGTGTGACCGTACAATAGAAAGAGTACTAAAGAGTAGCCTTAGTTCTTTGAGTCATTATTCTCTCTTATTTTTATGAATGTTATTATTTGCAACTTCACTCACTTCGAAAGTCACGCCTTGCTACTGGACCTACGTAATACTGTACAATAGAAAGAGTACTGAAGAGTAGCCTTAGTTCTTTGAGTCATTATTCTGTCTTATATTAATGAAAATTATTATTTGGAGCTTCCCTCGCTTTGAGAGTCATGCCTCGCTACTGGACCTACGTGTGACTGTACAATAGAAAGAGTACTAAAGAGTAACCTTAGATCTTTGTGTCATTTTTCTCTCTTATTTTAATGAAAATTATTATTTGGAGCTTCCCTCACTTTGAAAGTCACGCCTCGTTACTGGACCTACGTGTGACTGTACAATAGAAAGAGTACTAAAGAGTAGCCTTAGTTCTTTGAGTCATTATTCTCTTTTATTTTAATGATAATTATTATTTGTAGCTTCCCGCTCTTTGAAGGTCACGCCTCGGTACTGGACCTACGTGTGACTGTACAATAGCAAGAGTACTAAAGAGTAGCCTTAGTTCTTTGAGTCATTATTCTCTTATTTTAATGAAAATTGTTATATGGAGCTTCCCTCGCTTTGAAAGTCACGCCTCGCTAATGGACCTACGTGTGACTGTACAATAGAAAGAATACTGAAGAGTAGCCTTGGTTCTTTGAGTCATTATTCTCTCTTATTTTAATGAATATTATTATTTGGAGTTTCCCTCGCTTTCAAGTCACGCCTCGTACTGGACCTACGTGTGATTGTACAACAGAAAGAGTACTAAAGAGTAGCCTTAGTTCTTTAGGTCATTATTCTCTCTTATTGTAATGAAAATTATTGGAAACTTCCCTCATTTTGGTGGTCACGTCTTGCCGCTGTTGTAATTACTTTCCTCCCGATGTTAGCAACGATTTCTAGGACCTTGATAATCTAATAAATTTACGGGATTCTCGTACCTGAAGGTTGTATTGCTGACTGAGCCACCGACGTGTGTACTAGCTCGCCTAGAGCTTCGGCAAAGTGTCGTGTGCAGCGCAACTAACCATCCATTGGGACATTTGATTTTTGAATAATTTATATCCGACTGAAGAGCAGTGGCGTATACGGCATGTGTTTTAAAATGATGATATTTAAATGACAATAAGCCATGGATTATGAGATAAAATCATGAATGCATTCCAAAGAAGAAGAATTAATGGATTTTTTTTTTTTTTTTTTTTTTTTTTTTTTTAACATTTAGCTAAAACATCGGGAAAATATCTACTTACCATGTCACGCCTTAAAGGGGGAAGAAGTCAAATGTAATTTTTTTTCCTGCTTACTATTTTTCATAAGGCAATGAAATGTTTTGCAAAGAAATGGAGAAAATGAAAGAAGGGAATCCAAGTTGTCGGTTATTATGTTACTCATTTATGGATCCTTGACACTTCCAGTCGGGCACGACTGACGTAATTGCGGATTTGCTCTCTTAGGTCACCCAACATTACCTTATATCGGACGATGAAGATAATAATTGCAGTTGATCCGATAAACCGAGCGTAATGGTCCGGACAGTTTCGTCTTTGGCCCACATTGGGGAAGTCAGGGTTTGATTCCCCGGTTGCCAGGCGAATGCTGGGTAGGTAAACTACGTCCCCGAACTTATCTCACTCATCTGATGTCTGTTTCAGGGTAGAGGTGTCGGAGTGTGTTACGGCGCTGCATGACAGGATGATATACTACTCCGGTGTGACGTTCTCTGGTCTCCGGGCCGGAGTGATGGGTCGTTTGAGGAACGAGGCAGGAGTGATGTCGTGCCAGTGCAGAGGTTTGGTTCCATTTACCAGTTGGAGTACATTTTGGTGATATACTGCTTTATTCTGCGGTGACGTATTCTTGAAGGCTGTTGCGAACTTCAGAGATGTGAAATACGCTCAGACAGCGAGTACTTGCTAACTTTGGAGATTTTATTTTCGCTAAATAAAGAATGAGATCTTGTGGTAGTCTGCGCTTGATGCAAGTTTGTTGGCGAGTGCGAGCGCCGAGAGTATAGGTAATAGCTCCAGGAACCTCCTGGAGATGGTAAAAGAAAGGTCGTGCCAGCCGTCGGATGTACTGGTGAATGAGTAGAAGACCAAACTCGTGATGAGGTTGTTGGTTTCTTACGAACCATGAAGAATTTGTAGTACCCGCAGTCTTGCTGGTGCCACACCAGACTGGAGCTACATAGATAAAAATGAGACGGACTAGAGATATGTAAAGAAGAAGAGAGGATTTATAGCCAAGTGAGGTGTGCCTTTTGAGTAAAGGGTACAGTTTTGATAGCCGGGCAGATGCAAGAGTAACAGACCAACAGATGTGGGCGTTCCAAGTTAGTCGACTGTCCAGTATCACCCCAAGATATTCTACTGGCACACAGGTAGGTAACCATGAGAGTTGTTCCACGAGCATCTGTATTGAAGGAGGATCCCTATGCGAGCATAAAGAGAAGATCTTAACCTCTGTCTTGTTAGTGTTGAGGGAAATGCACCGGTTAGAGAACCAGTGAGCTAGTCGATCCATGGCGGTTTGTAGTTCGTGAATGGCATGACGGATATTGGAGTGAGAATAAAAGAGAGCAACATCATCAGTATATAAATCCGTCAAAATTAGATCTATAGCAAGAAGATCATCAATATATATAGGAGGGGTGGTGCAAGTACTGAATCTTGAGGGACACCTGATAAAATGGTCCGTCGTAAAACCAGCAATGCACACCACAAAAGTTGTATTAGTGAGAAAACTTGCAATGATTTGCGTAAGCTAATAAGGAAGACCAATGCGATGAGCTCTAAGTAGTAGACCAGTGAGCCACACCTTATCGAATGCCTGGGCGATATCTAGTAGTGCTGTGATTGTGAATCACAAAAAGAGAATGGCGTTGATGAATAAACTTGTCAAAAAGCTTAGAAGGTGTAGTTCATAAACTGAAAGGTCTGTAACTTGAAGGAAGGTTGTTAAGTTTGTGGGGCTTGTGGAAGACGATAATTTCTGCATTTTTCCATGTAGATGGAAAATAACCAATGCGTAGCGCTGGCTTAAGACTGATGATAAATAAGCCAGCGCCTTGTTCGTCAAATTTCTCAGCACAACGTGGAGGATAAGGTCGTGACCGGGAGATTTTTTAATGGGAAGTCGATGGATAAATTGGGACAATTCACGTGGTTTAGTAAACGAAATTCTGTTTTGCGCAGTAGGACGAAGCTGGTACTCAAAGAGTTCTCTGTCCACGGGAGAGGGTATATCAGGATCCAGGCAGCTGTTAGGAGTAAATGATCGCTCATAATGAGTAGCTAGAGCGTCACACTTGGTAGCAGAGTCACTCGAAAGTGTCCGCTCAAATTGAAGAGGTGTAATCCCTGTCGGCTCTCGGAGAATCCTCTTGGTGACGTTGCATAAGGTATGATCGCCGGGACGGATATTGGCTAATTGTCGCCGGTACTCCTAAAAGCTGTGTTGGTCTAGTGCAGACCTGTTTCTCGTGGATGAGTTGAGTAATATGGATCGTTAAGGATGGGCAATGGCGAGTTTGACCACTGAAGATAGTAGAGGATCGTACACAGGAAGTGAGCGCAGAGGTAAAATGGTGAACGGCAGTGTCAGTAGCATCCGCAGTACCCAGTTGACAAATTAGACGCGGAGTTTGTGGCAAAATGTCAGGAGTGAGGTTAAATGTGACCAATAGTGGACAGTGATCGGAATCAAGCGTTGATAGTGCAGAAATCAATGCAGGTAATAGTAAATTGCGAAGTAAGCCAATGTCTAAAATGTCAGGAGCTACCAGTGGTAAGTCGGCTCCGTGGGAGCGAGTATGTGAAGACCAGTGACATTAATAGTGTCAAACAGACGGCGCCCATTCAGGTTTGTGACCATACAGCACCAAGAAGTGTGTTTTGAATTCAGATCAGCTAGCAAGAGAGTGCAGTCCTCTGCTGGGAAGAGTAGACAGAAATAGTGCATATTAAGGTCTCTATTTGGGGGCTCTTTTTTCATTTATTGACATCAACAGCATGTTCCATTGCTTACAATACTGCAATACTACATGCTATACTTACATCGCTTTTTTTTTTTACTATTTATATAATTTGCTTACCATACTATGTCTTTGCAGTTACAATAATTATATAGATCTCTATTACTGCTATTGTAGTTATAATAAAGTGAAATATTTACAATTTTTCTTCATTTTTTTGAGATTACAGCTTCTGACCATTGATATACCTTCCTTGCTAGCAATATGGCTGTACGCCTATCGAGATCCCATTATTAATACTATGTGTATTACAATTGCTCCATATAAATTGTTTAAGTTGTTTACAATAGTTTTCAATCAATTTATCTGGTTCAACTGGCCAATTTTCACGTTTCACTGCCAGTTGTTGTCTTAGGGTGTCTCTCTGGTGTTGTAGTGTTCTACATCTGTAGATTACATGTTCAACAGTTTGGTCCTCTTGAAGACAGGAACATGTAGCATCATTTATAATCCTGAATCTGTGGATATAGGATTTTAGTACGCCATGCCCAGTAAGCATTGCTGCAAGGGAAGCCGTCTTGTTGATCCTTTGTTTCATTCTCTGAGGTCTTGCAGACTATGGGAGCTTGTAGGCTATCGGAAGAGAGAGTTTAACGCCTACGACCTCGAAGTCGGCGATCACAGGTGAGAATATTTCATGATGAGTCAGAGAAGGTTTAACTAGCACAGGTACACCCCAGATGCGGATGGTGTATTCCGATCGAATGTATAGATTCTGTAGCCTGGAACAGAAAAACGTTCACTTGGGAGAAGATGAGTCTCAGTGATAAAAGCAGCATCTATTCTGTCCAACTCAGAAAGGTAGGAAAGAAGCCGCGTTTAGCGCGAATGCCATTAGCACTTCAGTTCAGGAGAGTGAGTGATGAAAGAGATGGCTTATTACACGCCATCATGTCGGAAAGTAGAGCATTTTGGAAACATTATGTGAGTTGCGGTAAGAGAGGAGTGAGGAACGTGTATAAAGAATTTACAAGTTGAGTGGATAGGCTACTTAGCAAAGCCGAGAGAGATGAGGAGTCAGAGCGATCTTGTAGGGCTCGTCGAGGGAGGAGAACTTACAGAAGCTTAAGTTGATGGTGAAGATGTTGGAGGTTCTGGTGATACAGCTGGTGGTTTTGAAGGTTGCTGTGCAGGATTATTAGATTGTCGTAGTAGTGTGCGGGGAAAATGAGAAGTTCCAGGTTGTTGCCTGACGTTGCTGTTTTGGGTCCAGAATTTCAGCCCCAAATAATGCCGACATCTACGGTAGAGAGCTGAGTGGTTCACACGACAGTCCACACACTGAGCTGGGGTATTCCTTGGTTTAGTGTACTTAGAAAAGTGATGTACGGTAGATAGCTGGGCGGTTCTCATGACAGTCCACACACTGAGCTGGGGTATTCCTTGGTTTAGTGTACTTAGAAAAGTGATCCACGGTAGATAGCTGGGTGGTTCTCATGGCAGTTCACACACTGAGCTGGAGTATCCCTTGGTTTAGTGTACTTAGAAAAGTGATGTACGGTAGATAGCTGGGTGGTTCTCATGACAGTCCACACACTGAGCTGGAGTATCCCTTGGTTTAGTGTACTTAGAAAAGTGAACTACGGTAGATAGCTGGATGGTTCTCATGACAGTCCACACACTGAGCTGGAGTATCCCTTGGTTTAGTGTACTTAGAAAAGTGATCTACGGTAGATAGCTGGATGGTTCTCATGACAGTCCACACACTGAGCTGGAGTATCCCTTGGTTTAGTGTACTTAGAAAAGTGATGTACGGTAGATAGCTGGGTGGTCCTCATGACAGTCCACACACTGAGCTGGAGTATCCCTTGGTTTAGTGTACTTAGCAAAGTGATGTACGGTAGATAGCTGGGTGGTCCTCAGGACAGTCCACACACTGAGCTGGAGTATGCCTTGGTTTAGTGTACTTAGAAAAGTGATGTACGGTAGATAGCTGGGTGGTCCTCATGACAGTCCACACACTGAGCTGGAGTATCACTTGGTTTAGTGTACTTAGAAAAGTGATGTACGGTAGATAGCTGGGTGGTTCTCATGACAGTCCACACACTGAGCTGGAGTATCACTTGGTTTAGTGTACTTAGAAAAGTGATGTACGGTAGATAGCTGGGTGGTCCTCATGACAGTCCACACACTGAGCTGGAGTATTCCTTGGTTTAGTGTACTTAGAAAAGAGATGATTTTGTAGATAGCGAACACGCCTTGGGGTCAGCTGACAATAGTTCTAGGTATGACCACTATTCTGACAGCGAGTGTATTGCGGTATGTCAGTGGTACGACGGCGGTGTTCCACCTTCACAACACTGTAGAACAGGCGAGTGAGGTTGAGAATAGTTTGAGGAATGGGTTGTTTCGTCCTGTTCAGAAGACGACTGACCTTCCGCACTGGATAGTTCTGTAAGCATAGTTGAATGAATGAATGAATGAATGAATATACTAATCTTCATTATATATACAAATTCTTATACATTTACAATTTAATGATATTTATCCTATATAGCAGTTGAGTCTTCTGCCCCTATTTATGATGATCTATGCAACCAGCAGTTGTGAAAACATGACCAATGTGGAAACATTGACCCTTTAACATAAAAGCCGTCATTGCAGTTTTACTGTTCTATTCGGTACTCTACGCACCCAGCATTAATACTTACAGCCTGGAATAAGAACCAAGAAGTTGCGAAAGGCTTAAATAAACGGTTTGTCATGCATATAATACTAGCAGGGTGATAAACGAATGCTTTCCTAAAGGCAGCAGAGAGTACGTGGCAGCTGGCGGAGTGGATTAACCTGCTGAAATGTCGTGAGACGAAGGCTAGGTTCGAAACCACGTCCCATAGTTGTTTTTGCCTTTCTCCCAATCTTTATTGCCCGTGTTTTAGTTACTAATTTGTTTATTGTTGCTGCTGGTTCACTTGTGAGCCAAAGAAACAAGAATTACAATCTGATAAAATGAGGGACATATAGAGATTAGCTCGCCATATAAGTTTGGCTGAGCTCACCCTAATTGAAGCCCTGGACCTATAAAGGGTAACTATATCTTTTATTACGGTTCAAGTTTAACTTTGTGACGGTATATGTTTTGTAAACCATGTTCCAATGTTAGCTTTCATTTTCTAGCAGAAAGTCGACGACATGAAGTCTAATAGTTTTTGTTTCATGCTTAGGTATATCTTATGTTTCACTTTGTATTTGTAAAACATTTTGAAACTTGGTTGAATGGGTCATGTACAATACCAGCATAATAAAATATCCACATAACTATCTGCCAGCGGAAATCATGGCCATTATTGTATGCCGTAAACACATATAATGTTATAAAGTTTTTTTTTTAATTTTAATGTCAAATTATGGGCCCCAAGAGATAAAATAAAAGGTAATACAATTTTTTATCTAATTACGAAATGTTTTAACCCAAGTTAAACTTGCAAACTGGTAAAGTAGCCTGTATGATAGCACTTGGCCAGCGCTACGTTGCTAGGGAAAGTTTCCTATATGAATGAAATAACCGCTGACATAAGATCCTCCTCGAATCTTTACACGCTTTCTACAGCATTGTACAGTGCTTTGAGCTCGTTTTTTGTAGTTGTAGCAAATAAAAAACAGCAGGTTCCATTACAATTAGTGTATAACTTAAGAACTGTCGTAATTTGTGACAGAAACGGAAACTATCTAGCTAATTCTTAGCGGTTTTTGACATGGCTGTACAACGAAAACACGTGTTGGCTGAAGATTTAAATCCAATTGGTCCCACTGTGTAGATGTGCAACTTTGTGTTCCAATGTTATTGTCAACTGATTATGTGATAGGTTGTTTCTTCAGGGGCGTGCTTAAAGTTGTGAGTGAACGTACGCTAATTAATAAAAGTTTGTAAACTCGTTTTAAACTGTTACTGCATGTTCATATCTGGGTATGATGTTTTTGGAATCGACATACACAATGATTGCTTTCTGTCCCATAAAACACTTATGCACTGATTTATCTATATACTGTTCTACACGTAATCGATTAGAATACATTCAAGAATGGCATAAGTCACATATGTTGCTAAGCAAGTTGCATAAATTCAAAAATAAATAGGGGTAGGTGACTCAGCTGGTATATATACCGCTACATATCTGTAATTAGCTATCAAATTACAACTCTTTATTCAGTTGCTGAATAACCTTGGGCCCATAGACTCTAACACCATGGTTTTTTAGCTATAGGATTGTAACACTTTTGGTCTTCAATCTACATTATAATGATTATCCTTAAATTAATTGGGAGTCGATTAATGACACTAAACAACATTTACTTTTAAATTTTACCGGAACTATTTTCAGAGGCCTTCCCTCTATCTTCAGCCGGACATCGACTGGTTCTCATTGGTGTAGCTGGCAATATTTTGTCATCGGTCTCCTCTGGTGGCGGTTCGAGGAACTTGCTGAACAAATATTTCTGGGGGATGTCGAAATTGAATACTTTGTTCCTTTTATTTGAAATAAAGATTTGTTCCCATGTGGACAGTTCTTCTTTTCCTGTTGTATGTTTTAGTAATTTTGGTTCTGGATTTATGTTGTGTTTTTTTTTCCAAAAATGCGTGGCAACTGCTGATTTTTCTAATTGTTTGTATTTTATGTTCCTAAAGTGTTCCTTTGCTCTTGTTTCTAAATTTCTTTTGGTTTTTCCAATATAAATTTGACTACAGTCACAGCATTCAATTTGATATATACCAGATTTTTTGTTAGATGGAATGGTATCTTTGATGTTTGAGCAAATTAGGTTTTTTAAGGAGTAGTGGTTCACTGGAGCTAGTTGAATGTTTTGTTTTTTGAAGACTTTTTTGAATTTATCAAAGGCCCATGGATGGTAAGTGAATTTTTTGAAGATCATTTTAGTTTCTGTAGCTGAGAGGGTTGAGGTTTCCTTTAGTAGTTTCTTCTTTTTTGGTAAGTTCACTTTTTTGTCTACTAGTGATTTGGGAAAGTCATTTTTCTGTGCTATTTCAATAATTTTGTTGTATTTTTCTGCTGTGAGAGGGATGTTGACCAGTCTGTGTGCTAAACTATTAAAGATTGCCTGTTTGTGGGATCTTGGATTGTAGCCATTAGCTTTTATGTAGTTGTCTGTCTGTGTTGGTTTTCTGTAAATGCCAAAGTTTATTCTATTTTTATTTCTGATTATTTTTAGATCTAAAAATGGTAAATACTCGTCTTTTTCAACTTCTACAGTGAACTTGATGCTTTTTTCTTGAATATTTAAAAGTTTTAGTGCATCACTGATGTGTTTTTTTTGGCAAAATGGCAAATATGTCATCTACATATTTTTGCCAGAGTTTGAACATCCATGGGAAACCTTTAGTGATCCTTATTTCTAGTGCACTCATGTACAGATCGGCCAGGAAGGGTGATACCCATTGCTAAACCAGAAGTTTGATGGAAATATTTTGTTTGAAACTGAAAGAAATTCTGTTCTATGCATAATTTGGTAAGTTCGATGTAATCTGAAATTTCAAGTGATGACATTCCAAGTGATTTGAGCCATTTTTCTATCAATGTTGGGAGTTGTTTAACTGGTATGCTGGGAAACAGTGATTTAACGTCAAATGAGACTAGTGTGTCTTCTTCATTTAGTTCAGTATCCTTAATGTGTTCTATAAGTTCCTAAGTGTTTTTGATGCTTAGGCTATCGAATTTTGGAAATGAGTTAAATTTGTTTATTAGTCACTTTGCAAGTTTGTATGTTGGTGAATTTATACTGCTAACTATAGGTCTCATTGTTAAGGATGGTTTGTGTATTTTGGGTAAGCCATAAAGCCTAGGTACGGTTGGGTTATCCGGTTTAACTGTATATTTGTTTGATATTATACTTGATTTTGCTATTGTTTTTTCAAATGATTTTATGCAAGCCTTAATGGATTTTTGTTAATGGTTTCATATTCACTGTTAGTTAGCATTTCTTCCATTTTTTCAAGGTAATCAGATTTATCCATGATGACTATTTTGTTACCTATGTCTGCCTTGGTGTATATGACGTTTTTTTGTTTCAATGAATGGATAATATTTTGTTTGCTCTTCTGAACGGATCTGGTTTTTATTTCTTCCAAAATATTTTCACGTTGGCTGTTAAGTGGATTTTGTTTTGATACTGGTAGACACTGTGCCGAAATGTTTATATCTGCAATGTAGTCCTCAATTTCGTTTGAAAAAATTACGCAAGTTTTTAATCCTTTTTTTAGAAGACCTATTTATTTTGTGGATAAATTTTGATTAGATAGATTTACAACGTTTTCAAAGTTTTGCGTGTTTGTTTTTTCGTTTACGCTACTTATTGTCGTTTTGCATTTAGCGTGTGGACTTATTGCTGTTGGACTCAAGTTTCTACTTCCGATGTGTCTCTTATTCTTAAACTTTTTTTCGGTATGGTTTCGATGTGAAGAAATGTTCATCAAATTGGTGAATTTGTACTTAAGTTTTTCGGTTTTTGTTTTCATTTTCTTGCTTAGCATTGCCAAATAGTTTTGTTCGAAGTTATCCCACATCGTGTTTCCCAGCGTTCTCGTTAAAACTGAATGAAGTTTATAAAGTTTCAATTCCGTTTCTTTCAAATGTTTATAAAGTTTATTGATTTCTAGCTGAAAAACGTTTCTCTCGGCCGCTCTTTGTTGTTGATTTCCGTTGCCTGGTTTTACCATCCTCCGGACAAATCGGGGTGTTACTTTATTTCTTAAACATAGTTTTATGAATTTTATGTTTGCAAAAAGCTTTCTCTTCTTTTTATGCAGTTTAAGAATGTTTTTATTTCTTGCTTATTACCAAAATTTCCATTGAATCCGTCATGCGTTTTAAATTTTAGATAGGTTACCTTATCCGCCATATTGTCAGCTGTTGTTACGTGCGATCAGTTGGTATAATTTCCACTTCTTGAAGACTTGTTTGCCTATTTTATAAATCCATTCATGGCAGTGTTGAAAACAGTGTTGTTGTATAAATTAAATTAATTGTGAGTCGATTAATGACACTAAACAACACTTACTTTTAAATTTTCCCGGAACTAGCTTCAGAGGCCTTCCGTCTATCTTCAGCCGGACATCGACTGGTTCTCATTGGTGTAGCTGGCAATATTTTGTCATCGGTCTCCTTTGGTGGCGGTTCGAGGAACTTGTTGAACAAATCTTTCTGGGGGATGCCGAAATTGAATACCTTGTTCCTTTTTTTTGAAATAAAGATTTGTTCCCATGTAGACAGTTGTTCTTTTCTTGTTGTATGTTTTAGCAATATAACAATATAACGATTATATAACGATATAACTATTATATAACGATATAACTATTATATAACACTACTACTATTATATAACATTACTACTATTACTACTATTATATAACATTACTACTATTATATAACATTACTACTATTATATAACATTACTACTATTACTACTATTATATAACATTACTACTATTATATAACATTACTACTATTATATAACATTACTACTATTATATAACATTACTACTATTATATAACATTACTACTATTATATAACACTACTACTATTATATAACACTACTACTATTATATAACATTACTACTATTATATAACATTACTACTATTATATAACATTACTACTATTATATAACATTACTACTATTACTACTATTATATAACACTACTACTATTATATAACATTACTACTATTATATAACATTACTACTATTATATAACATTACTACTATTATATAACATTACTACTATTATATAACATTACTACTATTATATAACATTACTACTATTATATAACATTACTACTATTATATAACATTACTACTACTATATAACATTACTACTATTATATAACACTACTACTATTATATAACATTACTACTATTATATAACATTACTACTATTATATAACATTACTACTATTATATAACACTACTACTATTATATAACATTACTACTATTATATAACATTACTACTATTATATAACATTACTACTATTATATAACATTACTACTATTATATAACACTACTACTATTATATAACATTACTACTATTATATAACATTACTACTATTATATAACATTACTACTATTATATAACATTACTACTATTATATAACATTACTACTATTATATAACATTACTACTATTATATAACATTACTACTATTATATAACATTACTACTATTATATAACACTACTACTATTATATAACATTACTACTATTATATAACATTACTACTATTATATAACATTACTACTATTATATAACACTACTACTATTATATAACATTACTACTATTATATAACATTACTACTATTATATAACATTACTACTATTATATAACATTACTACTATTATATAACATTACTACTATTATATAACATTACTACTATTATATAACATTACTACTATATAACATTACTACTATTATATAACATTACTACTATTATATAACATTACTACTATTATATAACATTACTACTATTATATAACACTACTACTATTATATAACATTACTACTATTATATAACACTACTACTATTATATAACATTACTACTATTATATAACATTACTACTATTATATAACATTACTACTATTATATAACACTACTACTACTATATAACACTACTACTATTATATAACATTACTACTATTATATAACATTACTACTATTATATAACATTACTACTATTATATAACATTACTACTATTATATAACATTACTACTATTATATAACATTACTACTATTATATAACATTACTACTATTATATAACATTACTACTATTATATAACATTACTACTATTATATAACATTACTACTATTATATAACATTACTACTATTATATAACATTACTACTATTATATAACATTACTACTATTATATAACATTACTACTATTATATAACATTACTACTATTATATAACACTACTACTATTATATAACATTACTACTATTATATAACACTACTACTATTATATAACATTACTACTATTATATAACATTACTACTATTATATAACATTACTACTATTATATAACACTACTACTACTATATAACACTACTACTATTATATAACATTACTACTATTATATAACATTACTACTATTATATAACACTACTACTATTATATAACATTACTACTATTATATAACATTACTACTATTATATAACATTACTACTATTATATAACATTACTACTATATAACATTACTACTATTATATAACATTACTACTATTATATAACATTACTACTATTATATAACATTACTACTATTATATAACATTACTACTATTATATAACACTACTACTATTATATAACATTACTACTATTATATAACATTACTACTATTATATAACATTACTACTATTATATAACATTACTACTATTATATAACATTACTACTATTATATAACATTACTACTACTATTATATAACATTACTACTATTATATAACATTACTACTATTATATAACACTACTACTATTATATAACACTACTACTATTATATAACAATACTACTATTATATAACACTACTACTATTATATAACAATACTACTACTATATATAATAATACTTATACTTATATAAAATACATGAGAAACGAACCAGCAACTCCTTAACAAACAAAATGTGCTATATAACCGCTCCGAGAAGTTGTAACTAACATTAAAATACATTACAAACGAACCAGCAACTCCTTAACAAACAAAACATGCTATATAACCGCTCCGAGAAGTTGTAATTAACATTAAAATACATTAGAAACGAACCAGCAACTCCTTAACAAACAAAATGTGCTATATAACCGCTCCGAGAAGCTGTAATTAACATTAAAATACATTAGAAACGAACCAGCAACTCCTTAACAAACAAAATGTGCTATATAACCGCTCCGAGAGGTTGTAACTAACATTAAAATACATTACAAACGAACCAGCAACTCCGTAACAAACAAAACATGCTATATAACCGCTCCGAGAAGCTGTAATTAACATTAAAATACATTAGAAACGAACCAGCAACTCCTTAACAAACAAAATGTGCTATATAACCGCTCCGAGAAGCTGTAATTAACATTAAAATACATTAGAAACGAACCAGCAACTCCTTAACAAAAAAAATGTGCTATATAACCGCTCCGAGAGGTTGTAACTAACATTAAAATACATTACAAACGAACCAGCAACTCCGTAACAAACAAAACATGCTATATAACCGCTCCGAGAAGCTGTAATTAACATTAAAATACATTAGAAACGAACCAGCAACTCCTTAACAAACAAAATGTGCTATATAACCGCTCCGAGAAGCTGTAATTAACATTAAAATACATTAGAAACGAACCAGCAACTCCTTAACAAACAAAATGTGCTATATAACCGCTCCGAGAAGCTGTAACTAACATTAAAATACATTAGAAACGAACCAGCAACTCCTTAACAAACAAAACATACTATATAACCGCTCCGAGAAGTTGTAATTAACATTAAAATACATTAGAAACGAACCAGCAACTCCTTAACAAACAAAACATGCTATATAACCGCTCCGAGAAGTTGTAATTAACATTAAAATACATTAGAAACGAACCAGCAACTCCTTAACAAACAAAATGTGCTATATAACCGCTCCGAGAAGCTGTAACTAACATTAAAATACATTAGAAACGAACCAGCAACTCCTTAACAAACAAAACATACTATATAACCGCTCCGAGAAGTTGTAATTAACATTAAAATACATTAGAAACGAACCAGCAACTCCTTAACAAACAAAACGTGTGTAAGTACGAGACAATAAAGGTCTAGTATAAGTTGTATTGTTATATAACAGTCGTTGTATAAGTTGTATTGTTATATAACAGTCGTTGTGTAAGTTGTATTGTTATATAACAGTCTTTGTATAACTTGCATTGCTATATAACACTTATACTTATAGTATAATAATAAATAACGAGATTAATAAAGAAAACAAAAATCAATAACTACGAGGATATATGGGAGTACTTTTAGTGATAGTCAAATGTCTTAAAACTGCATGTCTGGATGACTGTCTTTTACATTACGTTCTATTTGCATGTACAAGAGCTAAAATATGAATAACCAGAAGGAAATATGCATATAAAGTACAATAGGTGATAGTCAAATGTTTTAAAACTGGTTGTCTACTTGAAGATTGAGGTCAGATTGTGAATTTCAATGCAGTTTAATACGTCACAAACAAAACCCTCTTGATATAACCTGTTTCAACAAGTGCAGAGGACCACGTTAGTATTACATTTCCATATATAAGAATAAAAATAAATTTCTAAATTATAAGAAAATCAGCTTCAAGTTAGAGTTATTTAAGACTTATACTTATACAGCAATACCATTAATGTTCTGCCTATATTTTTGAGGAAATGCTACAAGATTATTGCAAATAATTAAAATGTATATACTTTAAAAGTAGCTCGGTAGTAAGCCCCTAACGAAGAATCAACTTAATATCTGAAATTACTGTTGCGTAGAGCACTTTAAATATTTAAAACATTTTCACAGAAGTGATAATTACTAAATCATTTCGTGTAAGAACACATACATTTACACGTAAAATTCAATCGAAACTCTAATTATATCGTTAAATTTCCTAAAAGATACCTTTATTATTTTAGATTTTGGAATTCTCAGTGTACATTCAAAATTTTAACACCTTTCCTGCATTGCTAAAACCTTCCCAACATCGATTACGGTAACAAACAGCACGTACGTATCGCAATATTCACAGGACGTGAACCGCCTCAGGAGCCAGAGATAACATCGCCAACTATCCATGTGAACAGACCCGTCTTCAACATTCAGAAGTTGGCAATGGACATGTGTGAGTTGACGTCATCCAACATGGCTAGTGGTTCATATTTGTGCATTTTAAGTGTATTTTAGCTATAATCGAGCTGTTTCGACGCTTCAAGACTGCGTTCCTACATAGCAGATGTGGTAAGTGTTGTGCTTTAGCTCATAAGTGTCTCTTTTATGTGTGTAATATGTGTAATTCGCGGTGTGCATGTCTCTTAACCTCTCGCGCCAAGCAGACGAATTCGCGGGAAAGCTACCAGACCAGCAGGAGACAGAAATAAAGTAATATCTACACAGGTAGGCGTTCCGGGACAGTGCTAACATTCACGCCTAGCCGGCATGTCTTCCTAGACGTATTGCAGTGACTTCGTGGTTTCTACCTACTCATATACGAGAGAAATCATGATTTTTTCTTGCAATACCTATAGGGGGCATGTTCGACTGTTGACGGGCGAGGATCCCTCCCGCCCGCCCTCATTGGTGTTTTTTCCTTGTAGAAACTATCTCCTGGCGCATGCGCACTGCCCTCTTTTATTGCCAACACAGTTCCGAGATACTAAATAGCCTTACCTCGGACAACTTTACCTTTGTCATCCCGCGGCGTCGTCTGCTAGGCTGACCTGTCGTTCGATATCTCGATCAGGCTCCGTCTGCACATCCAACTCTGGATGTGTTCGTTTGTAACGATACCTCCGTCCTACTGAGTGAAGCCGTCCTTACTTATTATAATACTTATACTTATATAATAATACTACTACTATTATATAACACTACTACTATTATATAACATTACTACTATTATATAACATTACTACTATTATATAACACTACTACTATTATATAACATTACTACTATTATATAACATTACTACTATTATATAACACTACTACTATTACTACTATTATATAACATTACTACTATTATATAACACTACTACTATTATATAACATTACTACTATTATATAACATTACTACTATTATATAACATTACTACTATTACTACTATTATATAACACTACTACTATTATATAACATTACTACTATTATATAACATTACTACTATTATATAACATTACTACTATTATATAACATTACTACTATTATATAACATTACTACTACTATATAACATTACTACTATTATATAACACTACTACTATTATATAACATTACTACTATTATATAACATTACTACTATTATATAACATTACTACTATTATATAACACTACTACTATTATATAACATTACTACTATTATATAACATTACTACTATTATATAACATTACTACTATTATATAACATTACTACTATTATATAACATTACTACTATTATATAACATTACTACTACTATATAACATTACTACTATTATATAACACTACTACTATTATATAACATTACTACTATTATATAACATTACTACTATTATATAACACTACTACTATTATATAACATTACTACTATTATATAACATTACTACTATTATATAACATTACTACTATTATATAACATTACTACTATTATATAACATTACTACTATTATATAACATTACTACTATTATATAACATTACTACTATTATATAACATTACTACTATTATATAACATTACTACTATTATATAACATTACTACTATTATATAACATTACTACTATTATATAACATTACTACTATTATATAACATTACTACTATTATATAACATTACTACTATATAACATTACTACTATTATATAACATTACTACTATTATATAACATTACTACTATTATATAACATTACTACTATTATATAACACTACTACTATTATATAACATTACTACTATTATATAACACTACTACTATTATATAACATTACTACTATTATATAACATTACTACTATTATATAACATTACTACTATTATATAACACTACTACTACTATATAACACTACTACTATTATATAACATTACTACTATTATATAACATTACTACTATTATATAACATTACTACTATTATATAACATTACTACTATTATATAACATTACTACTATTATATAACATTACTACTATTATATAACATTACTACTATTATATAACATTACTACTATTATATAACATTACTACTATTATATAACATTACTACTATTATATAACATTACTACTATTATATAACATTACTACTATTATATAACATTACTACTATTATATAACATTACTACTATTATATAACATTACTACTATTATATAACATTACTACTATTATATAACATTACTACTATTATATAACATTACTACTATTATATAACATTACTACTATTATATAACATTACTACTATTATATAACATTACTACTATTATATAACACTACTACTATTATATAACATTACTACTATTATATAACATTACTACTATTATATAACATTACTACTATTATATAACATTACTACTATTATATAACATTACTACTATATAACATTACTACTATTATATAACATTACTACTATTATATAACATTACTACTATTATATAACATTACTACTATTATATAACACTACTACTATTATATAACATTACTACTATTATATAACATTACTACTATTATATAACATTACTACTATTATATAACATTACTACTATTATATAACATTACTACTATTATATAACATTACTACTATTATATAACATTACTACTATTATATAACATTACTACTATTATATAACATTACTACTATTATATAACATTACTACTATTATATAACACTACTACTATTATATAACATTACTACTATTATATAACATTACTACTATTATATAACATTACTACTATTATATAACATTACTACTATTATATAACATTACTACTATTATATAACATTACTACTATTATATAACATTACTACTATTATATAACATTACTACTATATAACATTACTACTATTATATAACACTACTACTATTATATAACATTACTACTATTATATAACATTACTACTATTATATAACATTACTACTATTATATAACATTACTACTATATAACATTACTACTATTATATAACATTACTACTATTATATAACATTACTACTATTATATAACATTACTACTATTATATAACATTACTACTATTATATAACACTACTACTATTATATAACATTACTACTATTATATAACATTACTACTATTATATAACATTACTACTATTATATAACACTACTACTATTATATAACATTACTACTATTATATAACATTACTACTATTATATAACATTACTACTATTATATAACACTACTACTATTATATAACATTACTACTATTATATAACATTACTACTATTATATAACATTACTACTATTATATAACATTACTACTATTATATAACATTACTACTATTATATAACATTACTACTATTATATAACATTACTACTATTATATAACATTACTACTATTATATAACATTACTACTATTATATAACATTACTACTATTATATAACATTACTACTATATAACATTACTACTATTATATAACATTACTACTATTATATAACATTACTACTATTATATAACATTACTACTATTATATAACATTACTACTATTATATAACACTACTACTATTATATAACATTACTACTATTATATAACATTACTACTATTATATAACATTACTACTATTATATAACACTACTACTATTATATAACATTACTACTATTATATAACATTACTACTATTATATAACATTACTACTATTATATAACACTACTACTATTATATAACATTACTACTATTATATAACATTACTACTATTATATAACATTACTACTATTATATAACATTACTACTATTATATAACATTACTACTATTATATAACATTACTACTATTATATAACATTACTACTATTATATAACACTACTACTATTATATAACATTACTACTATTATATAACATTACTACTATTATATAACATTACTACTATTATATAACATTACTACTATATAACATTACTACTATTATATAACATTACTACTATTATATAACATTACTACTATTATATAACATTACTACTATTATATAACATTACTACTATTATATAACACTACTACTATTATATAACATTACTACTATTATATAACATTACTACTATTATATAACATTACTACTATTATATAACATTACTACTATTATATAACATTACTACTATTATATAACATTACTACTACTATTATATAACATTACTACTATTATATAACATTACTACTATTATATAACACTACTACTATTATATAACACTACTACTATTATATAACAATACTACTATTATATAACACTACTACTATTATATAACAATACTACTACTATATATAATAATACTTATACTTATATAAAATACATGAGAAACGAACCAGCAACTCCTTAACAAACAAAATGTGCTATATAACCGCTCCGAGAAGTTGTAACTAACATTAAAATACATTACAAACGAACCAGCAACTCCTTAACAAACAAAACATGCTATATAACCGCTCCGAGAAGTTGTAATTAACATTAAAATACATTAGAAACGAACCAGCAACTCCTTAACAAACAAAATGTGCTATATAACCGCTCCGAGAAGCTGTAATTAACATTAAAATACATTAGAAACGAACCAGCAACTCCTTAACAAACAAAATGTGCTATATAACCGCTCCGAGAGGTTGTAACTAACATTAAAATACATTACAAACGAACCAGCAACTCCGTAACAAACAAAACATGCTATATAACCGCTCCGAGAAGCTGTAATTAACATTAAAATACATTAGAAACGAACCAGCAACTCCTTAACAAACAAAATGTGCTATATAACCGCTCCGAGAAGCTGTAATTAACATTAAAATACATTAGAAACGAACCAGCAACTCCTTAACAAAAAAAATGTGCTATATAACCGCTCCGAGAGGTTGTAACTAACATTAAAATACATTACAAACGAACCAGCAACTCCGTAACAAACAAAACATGCTATATAACCGCTCCGAGAAGCTGTAATTAACATTAAAATACATTAGAAACGAACCAGCAACTCCTTAACAAACAAAATGTGCTATATAACCGCTCCGAGAAGCTGTAATTAACATTAAAATACATTAGAAACGAACCAGCAACTCCTTAACAAACAAAATGTGCTATATAACCGCTCCGAGAAGCTGTAACTAACATTAAAATACATTAGAAACGAACCAGCAACTCCTTAACAAACAAAACATACTATATAACCGCTCCGAGAAGTTGTAATTAACATTAAAATACATTAGAAACGAACCAGCAACTCCTTAACAAACAAAACATGCTATATAACCGCTCCGAGAAGTTGTAATTAACATTAAAATACATTAGAAACGAACCAGCAACTCCTTAACAAACAAAATGTGCTATATAACCGCTCCGAGAAGCTGTAACTAACATTAAAATACATTAGAAACGAACCAGCAACTCCTTAACAAACAAAACATACTATATAACCGCTCCGAGAAGTTGTAATTAACATTAAAATACATTAGAAACGAACCAGCAACTCCTTAACAAACAAAACGTGTGTAAGTACGAGACAATAAAGGTCTAGTATAAGTTGTATTGTTATATAACAGTCGTTGTATAAGTTGTATTGTTATATAACAGTCGTTGTGTAAGTTGTATTGTTATATAACAGTCTTTGTATAACTTGCATTGCTATATAACACTTATACTTATAGTATAATAATAAATAACGAGATTAATAAAGAAAACAAAAATCAATAACTACGAGGATATATGGGAGTACTTTTAGTGATAGTCAAATGTCTTAAAACTGCATGTCTGGATGACTGTCTTTTACATTACGTTCTATTTGCATGTACAAGAGCTAAAATATGAATAACCAGAAGGAAATATGCATATAAAGTACAATAGGTGATAGTCAAATGTTTTAAAACTGGTTGTCTACTTGAAGATTGAGGTCAGATTGTGAATTTCAATGCAGTTTAATACGTCACAAACAAAACCCTCTTGATATAACCTGTTTCAACAAGTGCAGAGGACCACGTTAGTATTACATTTCCATATATAAGAATAAAAATAAATTTCTAAATTATAAGAAAATCAGCTTCAAGTTAGAGTTATTTAAGACTTATACTTATACAGCAATACCATTAATGTTCTGCCTATATTTTTGAGGAAATGCTACAAGATTATTGCAAATAATTAAAATGTATATACTTTAAAAGTAGCTCGGTAGTAAGCCCCTAACGAAGAATCAACTTAATATCTGAAATTACTGTTGCGTAGAGCACTTTAAATATTTAAAACATTTTCACAGAAGTGATAATTACTAAATCATTTCGTGTAAGAACACATACATTTACACGTAAAATTCAATCGAAACTCTAATTATATCGTTAAATTTCCTAAAAGATACCTTTATTATTTTAGATTTTGGAATTCTCAGTGTACATTCAAAATTTTAACACCTTTCCTGCATTGCTAAAACCTTCCCAACATCGATTACGGTAACAAACAGCACGTACGTATCGCAATATTCACAGGACGTGAACCGCCTCAGGAGCCAGAGATAACATCGCCAACTATCCATGTGAACAGACCCGTCTTCAACATTCAGAAGTTGGCAATGGACATGTGTGAGTTGACGTCATCCAACATGGCTAGTGGTTCATATTTGTGCATTTTAAGTGTATTTTAGCTATAATCGAGCTGTTTCGACGCTTCAAGACTGCGTTCCTACATAGCAGATGTGGTAAGTGTTGTGCTTTAGCTCATAAGTGTCTCTTTTATGTGTGTAATATGTGTAATTCGCGGTGTGCATGTCTCTTAACCTCTCGCGCCAAGCAGACGAATTCGCGGGAAAGCTACCAGACCAGCAGGAGACAGAAATAAAGTAATATCTACACAGGTAGGCGTTCCGGGACAGTGCTAACATTCACGCCTAGCCGGCATGTCTTCCTAGACGTATTGCAGTGACTTCGTGGTTTCTACCTACTCATATACGAGAGAAATCATGATTTTTTCTTGCAATACCTATAGGGGGCATGTTCGACTGTTGACGGGCGAGGATCCCTCCCGCCCGCCCTCATTGGTGTTTTTTCCTTGTAGAAACTATCTCCTGGCGCATGCGCACTGCCCTCTTTTATTGCCAACACAGTTCCGAGATACTAAATAGCCTTACCTCGGACAACTTTACCTTTGTCATCCCGCGGCGTCGTCTGCTAGGCTGACCTGTCGTTCGATATCTCGATCAGGCTCCGTCTGCACATCCAACTCTGGATGTGTTCGTTTGTAACGATACCTCCGTCCTACTGAGTGAAGCCGTCCTTACTTATTATAATACTTATACTTATATAATAATACTACTACTATTATATAACACTACTACTATTATATAACATTACTACTATTATATAACATTACTACTATTATATAACACTACTACTATTATATAACATTACTACTATTATATAACATTACTACTATTATATAACACTACTACTATTACTACTATTATATAACATTACTACTATTATATAACACTACTACTATTATATAACATTACTACTATTATATAACATTACTACTATTATATAACATTACTACTATTACTACTATTATATAACACTACTACTATTATATAACATTACTACTATTATATAACATTACTACTATTATATAACATTACTACTATTATATAACATTACTACTATTATATAACATTACTACTACTATATAACATTACTACTATTATATAACACTACTACTATTATATAACATTACTACTATTATATAACATTACTACTATTATATAACATTACTACTATTATATAACACTACTACTATTATATAACATTACTACTATTATATAACATTACTACTATTATATAACATTACTACTATTATATAACATTACTACTATTATATAACATTACTACTATTATATAACATTACTACTACTATATAACATTACTACTATTATATAACACTACTACTATTATATAACATTACTACTATTATATAACATTACTACTATTATATAACACTACTACTATTATATAACATTACTACTATTATATAACATTACTACTATTATATAACATTACTACTATTATATAACATTACTACTATTATATAACATTACTACTATTATATAACATTACTACTATTATATAACATTACTACTATTATATAACATTACTACTATTATATAACATTACTACTATTATATAACATTACTACTATTATATAACATTACTACTATTATATAACATTACTACTATTATATAACATTACTACTATATAACATTACTACTATTATATAACATTACTACTATTATATAACATTACTACTATTATATAACATTACTACTATTATATAACACTACTACTATTATATAACATTACTACTATTATATAACACTACTACTATTATATAACATTACTACTATTATATAACATTACTACTATTATATAACATTACTACTATTATATAACACTACTACTACTATATAACACTACTACTATTATATAACATTACTACTATTATATAACATTACTACTATTATATAACATTACTACTATTATATAACATTACTACTATTATATAACATTACTACTATTATATAACATTACTACTATTATATAACATTACTACTATTATATAACATTACTACTATTATATAACATTACTACTATTATATAACATTACTACTATTATATAACATTACTACTATTATATAACATTACTACTATTATATAACATTACTACTATTATATAACATTACTACTATTATATAACATTACTACTATTATATAACATTACTACTATTATATAACATTACTACTATTATATAACATTACTACTATTATATAACATTACTACTATTATATAACATTACTACTATTATATAACATTACTACTATTATATAACACTACTACTATTATATAACATTACTACTATTATATAACATTACTACTATTATATAACATTACTACTATTATATAACATTACTACTATTATATAACATTACTACTATATAACATTACTACTATTATATAACATTACTACTATTATATAACATTACTACTATTATATAACATTACTACTATTATATAACACTACTACTATTATATAACATTACTACTATTATATAACATTACTACTATTATATAACATTACTACTATTATATAACATTACTACTATTATATAACATTACTACTATTATATAACATTACTACTATTATATAACATTACTACTATTATATAACATTACTACTATTATATAACATTACTACTATTATATAACATTACTACTATTATATAACACTACTACTATTATATAACATTACTACTATTATATAACATTACTACTATTATATAACATTACTACTATTATATAACATTACTACTATTATATAACATTACTACTATTATATAACATTACTACTATTATATAACATTACTACTATATAACATTACTACTATTATATAACACTACTACTATTATATAACATTACTACTATTATATAACATTACTACTATTATATAACATTACTACTATTATATAACATTACTACTATATAACATTACTACTATTATATAACATTACTACTATTATATAACATTACTACTATTATATAACATTACTACTATTATATAACATTACTACTATTATATAACACTACTACTATTATATAACATTACTACTATTATATAACATTACTACTATTATATAACATTACTACTATTATATAACATTACTACTATTATATAACATTACTACTATTATATAACATTACTACTACTATTATATAACATTACTACTATTATATAACATTACTACTATTATATAACACTACTACTATTATATAACACTACTACTATTATATAACAATACTACTATTATATAACACTACTACTATTATATAACAATACTACTACTATATATAATAATACTTATACTTATATAAAATACATGAGAAACGAACCAGCAACTCCTTAACAAACAAAATGTGCTATATAACCGCTCCGAGAAGTTGTAACTAACATTAAAATACATTACAAACGAACCAGCAACTCCTTAACAAACAAAACATGCTATATAACCGCTCCGAGAAGTTGTAATTAACATTAAAATACATTAGAAACGAACCAGCAACTCCTTAACAAACAAAATGTGCTATATAACCGCTCCGAGAAGCTGTAATTAACATTAAAATACATTAGAAACGAACCAGCAACTCCTTAACAAACAAAATGTGCTATATAACCGCTCCGAGAGGTTGTAACTAACATTAAAATACATTACAAACGAACCAGCAACTCCGTAACAAACAAAACATGCTATATAACCGCTCCGAGAAGCTGTAATTAACATTAAAATACATTAGAAACGAACCAGCAACTCCTTAACAAACAAAATGTGCTATATAACCGCTCCGAGAAGCTGTAATTAACATTAAAATACATTAGAAACGAACCAGCAACTCCTTAACAAAAAAAATGTGCTATATAACCGCTCCGAGAGGTTGTAACTAACATTAAAATACATTACAAACGAACCAGCAACTCCGTAACAAACAAAACATGCTATATAACCGCTCCGAGAAGCTGTAATTAACATTAAAATACATTAGAAACGAACCAGCAACTCCTTAACAAACAAAATGTGCTATATAACCGCTCCGAGAAGCTGTAATTAACATTAAAATACATTAGAAACGAACCAGCAACTCCTTAACAAACAAAATGTGCTATATAACCGCTCCGAGAAGCTGTAACTAACATTAAAATACATTAGAAACGAACCAGCAACTCCTTAACAAACAAAACATACTATAT
The DNA here is from genome assembly GCA_030765055.1 of Mantis religiosa. Lineage (NCBI taxonomy): Eukaryota > Metazoa > Arthropoda > Insecta > Mantodea > Mantidae > Mantis > Mantis religiosa. The sequence continues at coordinate 1,528,238 of JAUKNK010000126.1, forward strand.
AACCGCTCCGAGAAGTTGTAATTAACATTAAAATACATTAGAAACGAACCAGCAACTCCTTAACAAACAAAACATGCTATATAACCGCTCCGAGAAGTTGTAATTAACATTAAAATACATTAGAAACGAACCAGCAACTCCTTAACAAACAAAATGTGCTATATAACCGCTCCGAGAAGCTGTAACTAACATTAAAATACATTAGAAACGAACCAGCAACTCCTTAACAAACAAAACATACTATATAACCGCTCCGAGAAGTTGTAATTAACATTAAAATACATTAGAAACGAACCAGCAACTCCTTAACAAACAAAACGTGTGTAAGTACGAGACAATAAAGGTCTAGTATAAGTTGTATTGTTATATAACAGTCGTTGTATAAGTTGTATTGTTATATAACAGTCGTTGTGTAAGTTGTATTGTTATATAACAGTCTTTGTATAACTTGCATTGCTATATAACACTTATACTTATAGTATAATAATAAATAACGAGATTAATAAAGAAAACAAAAATCAATAACTACGAGGATATATGGGAGTACTTTTAGTGATAGTCAAATGTCTTAAAACTGCATGTCTGGATGACTGTCTTTTACATTACGTTCTATTTGCATGTACAAGAGCTAAAATATGAATAACCAGAAGGAAATATGCATATAAAGTACAATAGGTGATAGTCAAATGTTTTAAAACTGGTTGTCTACTTGAAGATTGAGGTCAGATTGTGAATTTCAATGCAGTTTAATACGTCACAAACAAAACCCTCTTGATATAACCTGTTTCAACAAGTGCAGAGGACCACGTTAGTATTACATTTCCATATATAAGAATAAAAATAAATTTCTAAATTATAAGAAAATCAGCTTCAAGTTAGAGTTATTTAAGACTTATACTTATACAGCAATACCATTAATGTTCTGCCTATATTTTTGAGGAAATGCTACAAGATTATTGCAAATAATTAAAATGTATATACTTTAAAAGTAGCTCGGTAGTAAGCCCCTAACGAAGAATCAACTTAATATCTGAAATTACTGTTGCGTAGAGCACTTTAAATATTTAAAACATTTTCACAGAAGTGATAATTACTAAATCATTTCGTGTAAGAACACATACATTTACACGTAAAATTCAATCGAAACTCTAATTATATCGTTAAATTTCCTAAAAGATACCTTTATTATTTTAGATTTTGGAATTCTCAGTGTACATTCAAAATTTTAACACCTTTCCTGCATTGCTAAAACCTTCCCAACATCGATTACGGTAACAAACAGCACGTACGTATCGCAATATTCACAGGACGTGAACCGCCTCAGGAGCCAGAGATAACATCGCCAACTATCCATGTGAACAGACCCGTCTTCAACATTCAGAAGTTGGCAATGGACATGTGTGAGTTGACGTCATCCAACATGGCTAGTGGTTCATATTTGTGCATTTTAAGTGTATTTTAGCTATAATCGAGCTGTTTCGACGCTTCAAGACTGCGTTCCTACATAGCAGATGTGGTAAGTGTTGTGCTTTAGCTCATAAGTGTCTCTTTTATGTGTGTAATATGTGTAATTCGCGGTGTGCATGTCTCTTAACCTCTCGCGCCAAGCAGACGAATTCGCGGGAAAGCTACCAGACCAGCAGGAGACAGAAATAAAGTAATATCTACACAGGTAGGCGTTCCGGGACAGTGCTAACATTCACGCCTAGCCGGCATGTCTTCCTAGACGTATTGCAGTGACTTCGTGGTTTCTACCTACTCATATACGAGAGAAATCATGATTTTTTCTTGCAATACCTATAGGGGGCATGTTCGACTGTTGACGGGCGAGGATCCCTCCCGCCCGCCCTCTTTGGTGTTTTTTCCTTGTAGAAACTATCTCCTGGCGCATGCGCACTGCCCTCTTTTTATTGCCAACACAGTTCCGAGATACTAAATAGCCTTACCTCGGACAACTTTACCTTTGTCATCCCGCGGCGTCGTCTGCTAGGCTGACCTGTCGTTCGATATCTCGATCAGGCTCCGTCTGCACATCCAACTCTGGATGTGTTCGTTTGTAACGATACCTCCGTCCTACTGAGTGAAGCCGTCCTTACTTATTATAATACTTATACTTATATAAAAATACTACTACTATTATATAACATTACTACTATTATATAACATTACTACTATTATATAACATTACTACTATTATATAACATTACTACTATTATATAACATTACTACTATTATATAACATTACTACTATTATATAACACTACTACTATTACTACTATTATATAACATTACTACTATTATATAACACTACTACTATTATATAACATTACTACTATTATATAACACTACTACTATTATATAACACTACTACTATTATATAACATTACTACTATTATATAACATTACTACTATTATATAACATTACTACTATTATATAACATTACTACTATTATATAACATTACTACTATTATATAACATTACTACTATTATATAACATTACTACTATTATATAACATTACTACTATTATATAACATTACTACTATTATATAACATTACTACTATTATATAACATTACTACTATTATATAACACTACTACTATTATATAACATTACTACTATTATATAACATTACTACTATTATATAACATTACTACTATTATATAACATTACTACTATTATATAACATTACTACTATTATATAACATTACTACTATTATATAACACTACTACTATTATATAACATTACTACTATTATATAACATTACTACTATTATATAACATTACTACTATTATATAACATTACTACTATTATATAACATTACTACTATTATATAACACTACTACTACTATATAACATTACTACTATTATATAACATTACTACTATTATATAACATTACTACTATTATATAACATTACTACTATTATATAACATTACTACTATTATATAACACTACTACTATTATATAACACTACTACTATTATATAACATTACTACTATTATATAACATTACTACTATTATATAACATTACTACTATTATATAACACTACTACTATTATATAACACTACTACTATTATATAACATTACTACTATTATATAACATTACTACTATTATATAACATTACTACTATTATATAACATTACTACTATTATATAACATTACTACTATTATATAACACTACTACTATTATATAACACTACTACTATTATATAACACTACTACTATTATATAACATTACTACTATTATATAACATTACTACTATTATATAACATTACTACTATTATATAACATTACTACTATTATATAACACTACTACTATTATATAACATTACTACTATTATATAACATTACTACTATTATATAACATTACTACTATTATATAACATTACTACTATTATATAACATTACTACTATTATATAACATTACTACTATTATATAACATTACTACTATTATATAACATTACTACTATTATATAACATTACTACTATTATATAACATTACTACTATTATATAACACTACTACTATTATATAACATTACTACTATTATATAACATTACTACTATTATATAACATTACTACTATTATATAACATTACTACTATTATATAACACTACTACTATTATATAACATTACTACTATTATATAACACTACTACTATTATATAACATTACTACTATTATATAACATTACTACTATTATATAACACTACTACTACTATATAACATTACTACTATTATATAACATTACTACTATTATATAACACTACTACTATTATATAACATTACTACTATTATATAACATTACTACTATTATATAACATTACTACTATTATATAACATTACTACTATTATATAACATTACTACTATTATATAACATTACTACTATTATATAACATTACTACTATTATATAACATTACTACTATTATATAACATTACTACTATTATATAACATTACTACTATTATATAACATTACTACTATTATATAACATTACTACTATTATATAACATTACTACTATTATATAACACTACTACTATTATATAACACTACTACTATTATATAACATTACTACTATTATATAACATTACTACTATTATATAACATTACTACTATTATATAACATTACTACTATTATATAACATTACTACTATTATATAACATTACTACTATTATATAACACTACTACTATTATATAACACTACTACTATTATATAACATTACTACTATTATATAACATTACTACTATTATATAACATTACTACTATTATATAACATTACTACTATTATATAACACTACTACTATTATATAACATTACTACTATTATATAACATTACTACTATTATATAACACTACTACTATTATATAACATTACTACTATTATATAACATTACTACTATTATATAACATTACTACTATTATATAACACTACTACTATTATATAACATTACTACTATTATATAACATTACTACTATTATATAACATTACTACTATTATATAACATTACTACTATTATATAACACTACTACTATTATATAACATTACTACTATTATATAACACTACTACTATTATATAACATTACTACTATTATATAACATTACTACTATTATATAACATTACTACTATTATATAACATTACTACTATTATATAACACTACTACTATTATATAACATTACTACTATTATATAACATTACTACTATTATATAACATTACTACTATTATATAACATTACTACTATTATATAACACTACTACTATTATATAACATTACTACTATTATATAACACTACTACTATTATATAACATTACTACTATTATATAACATTACTACTATTATATAACATTACTACTATTATATAACATTACTACTATTATATAACACTACTACTATTATATAACACTACTACTATTATATAACATTACTACTATTATATAACACTACTACTATTATATAACATTACTACTATTATATAACACTACTACTATTATATAACACTACTACTATTATATAACATTACTACTATTATATAACATTACTACTATTATATAACACTACTACTATTATATAACATTACTACTATTATATAACATTACTACTATTATATAACACTACTACTATTATATAACATTACTACTATTATATAACATTACTACTATTATATAACATTACTACTATTATATAACATTATTACTATTATATAACACTACTACTATTATATAACATTACTACTATTATATAACATTACTACTATTATATAACACTACTACTATTATATAACATTACTACTATTATATAACATTACTACTATTATATAACATTACTACTATTATATAACACTACTACTATTATATAACATTACTACTATTATATAACATTACTACTATTATATAACATTACTACTATTATATAACATTACTACTATTATATAACACTACTACTATTATATAACATTACTACTATTATATAACACTACTACTATTATATAACATTACTACTATTATATAACACTACTACTATTATATAACATTACTACTATTATATAACATTACTACTATTATATAACATTACTACTATTATATAACACTACTACTATTATATAACATTACTACTATTATATAACACTACTACTATTATATAACATTACTACTATTATATAACATTACTACTATTATATAACATTACTACTATTATATAACATTACTACTATTATATAACATTACTACTATTATATAACATTACTACTATTATATAACATTACTACTATTATATAACATTACTACTATTATATAACATTACTACTATTATATAACATTACTACTATTATATAACATTACTACTATTATATAACATTACTACTATTATATAACATTACTACTATTATATAACACTACTACTATTATATAACATTACTACTATTATATAACATTACTACTATTATATAACATTACTACTATTATATAACATTACTACTATTATATAACATTACTACTATTATATAACATTACTACTATTATATAACACTACTACTATTATATAACATTACTACTATTATATAACACTACTACTATTATATAACATTACTACTATTATATAACATTACTACTATTATATAACACTACTACTATTATATAACATTACTACTATTATATAACATTACTACTATTATATAACATTACTACTATTATATAACATTATTACTATTATATAACACTACTACTATTATATAACATTACTACTATTATATAACATTACTACTATTATATAACACTACTACTATTATATAACATTACTACTATTATATAACATTACTACTATTATATAACATTACTACTATTATATAACACTACTACTATTATATAACATTACTACTATTATATAACATTACTACTATTATATAACATTACTACTATTATATAACATTACTACTATTATATAACACTACTACTATTATATAACATTACTACTATTATATAACACTACTACTATTATATAACATTACTACTATTATATAACACTACTACTATTATATAACATTACTACTATTATATAACATTACTACTATTATATAACATTACTACTATTATATAACACTACTACTATTATATAACATTACTACTATTATATAACACTACTACTATTATATAACATTACTACTATTATATAACATTACTACTATTATATAACATTACTACTATTATATAACATTACTACTATTATATAACATTACTACTATTATATAACATTACTACTATTATATAACATTACTACTATTATATAACATTACTACTATTATATAACATTACTACTATTATATAACATTACTACTATTATATAACATTACTACTATTATATAACATTACTACTATTATATAACATTACTACTATTATATAACACTACTACTATTATATAACATTACTACTATTATATAACATTACTACTATTATATAACATTACTACTATTATATAACATTACTACTATTATATAACATTACTACTATTATATAACATTACTACTATTATATAACATTACTACTATTATATAACATTACTACTACTATATAACATTACTACTATTATATAACATTACTACTATTATATAACACTACTACTATTATATAACATTACTACTATTATATAACATTACTACTATTATATAACATTACTACTATTATATAACATTACTACTATTATATAACATTACTACTATTATATAACATTACTACTATTATATAACACTACTACTATTATATAACATTACTACTATTATATAACATTACTACTATTATATAACATTACTACTATTATATAACATTACTACTATTATATAACATTACTACTATTATATAACATTACTACTATTATATAACATTACTACTATTATATAACATTACTACTATATAACATTACTACTATTATATAACACTACTACTATTATATAACATTACTACTATTATATAACATTACTACTATTATATAACATTACTACTATTATATAACATTACTACTATTATATAACATTACTACTATTATATAACATTACTACTACTATTATATAACATTACTACTATTATATAACATTACTACTATTATATAACACTACTACTATTATATAACACTACTACTATTATATAACATTACTACTATTATATAACATTACTACTACTATTATATAACATTACTACTATTATATAACATTACTACTATTATATAACACTACTACTATTATATAACACTACTACTATTATATAACAATACTACTATTATATAACACTACTACTATTATATAACAATACTACTACTATATATAATAATACTTATACTTATATAAAATACATGAGAAACGAACCAGCAACTCCTTAACAAACAAAATGTGCTATATAACCGCTCCGAGAAGTTGTAACTAACATTAAAATACATTACAAACGAACCAGCAACTCCTTAACAAACAAAACATGCTATATAACCGCTCCGAGAAGTTGTAATTAACATTAAAATACATTAGAAACGAACCAGCAACTCCTTAACAAACAAAATGTGCTATATAACCGCTCCGAGAAGCTGTAATTAACATTAAAATACATTAGAAACGAACCAGCAACTCCTCTTAACAAACAAAATGTGCTATATAACCGCTCGAGAGGTTGTAACTAACATTAAAATACATTACAAACGAACCAGCAACTCCGTAACAACAAAACATGCTATATAACCGCTCCGAGAAGCTGTAATTAACATTAAAATACATTAGAAACGAACCAGCAACTCCTTAACAAACAAAATGTGCTATATAACCGCTCCGAGAAGCTGTAATTAACATTAAAATACATTAGAAACGAACCAGCAACTCCTTAACAAAAAAAATGTGCTATATAACCGCTCCGAGAGGTTGTAACTAACATTAAAATACATTACAAACGAACCAGCAACTCCGTAACAAACAAAACATGCTATATAACCGCTCCGAGAAGCTGTAATTAACATTAAAATACATTAGAAACGAACCAGCAACTCCTTAACAAACAAAATGTGCTATATAACCGCTCCGAGAAGCTGTAATTAACATTAAAATACATTAGAAACGAACCAGCAACTCCTTAACAAACAAAATGTGCTATATAACCGCTCCGAGAAGCTGTAACTAACATTAAAATACATTAGAACGAACCAGCAACTCCTTAACAAACAAAACATACTATATAACCGCTCCGAGAAGTTGTAATTAACATTAAAATACATTAGAAACGAACCAGCAACTCCTTAACAAACAAAACATGCTATATAACCGCTCGAGAAGTTGTAATTAACATTAAAATACATTAGAAACGAACCAGCAACTCCTTAACAAACAAAATGTGCTATATAACCGCTCCGAGAAGCTGTAACTAACATTAAAATACATTAGAAACGAACCAGCAACTCCTTAACAAACAAAACATACTATATAACCGCTCCGAGAAGTTGTAATTAACATTAAAATACATTAGAAGCGAACCAGCAACTCCTTAACAAACAAAACGTGTGTAAGTACGAGACAATAAAGGTCTAGTATAAGTTGTATTGTTATATAACAGTCGTTGTATAAGTTGTATTGTTATATAACAGTCGTTGTGTAAGTTGTATTGTTATATAACAGTCTTTGTATAACTTGCATTGCTATATAACACTTATACTTATAGTATAATAATAAATAACGAGATTAATAAAGAAAACAAAAATCAATAACTACGAGGATATATGGGAGTACTTTTAGTGATAGTCAAATGTCTTAAAACTGCATGTCTGGATGACTGTCTTTTACATTACGTTCTATTTGCATGTACAAGAGCTAAAATATGAAAAAACCAGAAGGAAATATGCATATAAAGTACAATAGGTGATAGTCAAATGTTTTAAAACTGGTTGTCTACTTGAAGATTGAGGTCAGATTGTGAATTTCAATGCAGTTTAATACGTCACAAACAAAACCTCTTGATATAACCTGTTTCAACAAGTGCAGAGGACCACGTTAGTATTACATTTCCATATATAAGAATAAAAATAAATTTCTAAATTATAAGAAAATCAGCTTCAAGTTAGAGTTATTTAAGACTTATACTTATACAGCAATACCATTAATGTTCTGCCTATATTTTTGAGGAAATGCTACAAGATTATTGCAAATAATTAAAATGTATATACTTTAAAAGTAGCTCGGTAGTAAGCCCCTAACGAAGAATCAACTTAATATCTGAAATTACTGTTGCGTAGAGCACTTTAAATATTTAAAACATTTTCACAGAAGTGATAATTACTAAATCATTTCGTGTAAGAACACATACATTTACACGTAAAATTCAATCGAAACTCTAATTATATCGTTAAATTTCCTAAAGATACCTTTATTATTTTAGATTTTGGATTCTCAGTGTACATTCAAAATTTTAACACCTTTCCTGCATTGCTAAAACCTTCCCAACATCGATTACGGTAACAAACAGCACGTACGTATCGCAATATTCACAGGACGTGAACCGCCTCAGGAGCCAGAGATAACATCGCCAACTATCCATGTGAACAGACCCGTCTTCAACATTCAGAAGTTGGCAATGGACATGTGTGAGTTGACGTCATCCAACATGGCTAGTGGTTCATATTTGTGCATTTTAAGTGTATTTTAGCTATAATCGAGCTGTTTCGACGCTTCAAGACTGCGTTCCTACATAGCAGATGTGGTAAGTGTTGTGCTTTAGCTCATAAGTGTCTCTTTTATGTGTGTAATATGTGTAATTCGCGGTGTGCATGTCTCTTAACCTCTCGCGCCAAGCAGACGAATTCGCGGGAAAGCTACCAGACCAGCAGGAGACAGAAATAAAGTAATATCTACACAGGTAGGCGTTCCGGGACAGTGCTAACATTCACGCCTAGCCGGCATGTCTTCCTAGACGTATTGCAGTGACTTCGTGGTTTCTACCTACTCATATACGAGAGAAATCATGATTTTTTCTTGCAATACCTATAGGGGGCATGTTCGACTGTTGACGGGCGAGGATCCCTCCCGCCCGCCCTCATTGGTGTTTTTTCCTTGTAGAAACTATCTCCTGGCGCATGCGCACTGCCCTCTTTTATTGCCAACACAGTTCCGAGATACTAAATAGCCTTACCTCGGACAACTTTACCTTTGTCATCCCGCGGCGTCGTCTGCTAGGCTGACCTGTCGTTCGATATCTCGATCAGGCTCCGTCTGCACATCCAACTCTGGATGTGTTCGTTTGTAACGATACCTCCGTCCTACTGAGTGAAGCCGTCCTTACTTATTATAATACTTATACTTATATAATAATACTACTACTATTATATAACACTACTACTATTATATAACATTACTACTATTATATAACATTACTACTATTATATAACACTACTACTATTATATAACATTACTACTATTATATAACATTACTACTATTATATAACACTACTACTATTACTACTATTATATAACATTACTACTATTATATAACACTACTACTATTATATAACATTACTACTATTATATAACACTACTACTATTATATAACACTACTACTATTATATAACATTACTACTATTATATAACATTACTACTATTATATAACATTACTACTATTATATAACATTACTACTATTATATAACATTACTACTATTATATAACATTACTACTATTATATAACATTACTACTATTATATAACATTACTACTATTATATAACATTACTACTATTATATAACACTACTACTATTATATAACATTACTACTATATAACATTACTACTATTATATAACATTACTACTATTATATAACATTACTACTATTATATAACATTACTACTATTATATAACATTACTACTATTATATAACATTACTACTATTATATAACATTACTACTATTATATAACATTACTACTATTATATAACATTACTACTATTATATAACATTACTACTATTATATAACATTACTACTATTATATAACATTACTACTATTATATAACATTACTACTATTATATAACATTACTACTATTATATAACATTACTACTATTATATAACATTACTACTATATAACATTACTACTATTATATAACATTACTACTATTATATAACATTACTACTATTATATAACATTACTACTATTATATAACATTACTACTATTATATAACATTACTACTATTATATAACATTACTACTATTATATAACATTACTACTATTATATAACACTACTACTATTATATAACATTACTACTATTATATAACATTACTACTATTATATAACATTACTACTATTATATAACATTACTACTATTATATAACATTACTACTACTATATAACATTACTACTATTATATAACATTACTACTATTATATAACATTACTACTATTATATAACATTACTACTATTATATAACATTACTACTATTATATAACACTACTACTATTATATAACATTACTACTATTATATAACATTACTACTATTATATAACATTACTACTATTATATAACATTACTACTATTATATAACATTACTACTATTATATAACATTACTACTATTATATAACATTACTACTATTATATAACATTACTACTATTATATAACATTACTACTATTATATAACATTACTACTATTATATAACATTACTACTATTATATAACATTACTACTATTATATAACATTACTACTATTATATAACATTACTACTATTATATAACATTACTACTATTATATAACATTACTACTATTATATAACATTACTACTATTATATAACATTACTACTATTATATAACACTACTACTATTATATAACATTACTACTATTATATAACATTACTACTATTATATAACATTACTACTATTATATAACATTACTACTATTATATAACATTACTACTATTATATAACACTACTACTACTATATAACATTACTACTATTATATAACATTACTACTATTATATAACATTACTACTATTATATAACATTACTACTATTATATAACATTACTACTATTATATAACACTACTACTATTATATAACACTACTACTATTATATAACATTACTACTATTATATAACACTACTACTATTATATAACATTACTACTATTATATAACATTACTACTATTATATAACATTACTACTATTATATAACATTACTACTATTATATAACATTACTACTATTATATAACATTACTACTATTATATAACATTACTACTATTATATAACATTACTACTATTATATAACATTACTACTATTATATAACATTACTACTATTATATAACACTACTACTATTATATAACATTACTACTATTATATAACATTACTACTATTATATAACATTACTACTATTATATAACATTACTACTATTATATAACACTACTACTATTATATAACATTACTACTATTATATAACACTACTACTATTATATAACATTACTACTATTATATAACATTACTACTATTATATAACACTACTACTACTATATAACATTACTACTATTATATAACATTACTACTATTATATAACACTACTACTATTATATAACATTACTACTATTATATAACATTACTACTATTATATAACATTACTACTATTATATAACATTACTACTATTATATAACATTACTACTATTATATAACATTACTACTATTATATAACATTACTACTATTATATAACATTACTACTATTATATAACATTACTACTATTATATAACATTACTACTATTATATAACACTACTACTATTATATAACATTACTACTATTATATAACATTACTACTATTATATAACATTACTACTATTATATAACATTACTACTATTATATAACATTACTACTATTATATAACATTACTACTATTATATAACACTACTACTATTATATAACACTACTACTATTATATAACATTACTACTATTATATAACATTACTACTATTATATAACATTACTACTATTATATAACATTACTACTATTATATAACATTACTACTATTATATAACATTACTACTATTATATAACACTACTACTATTATATAACACTACTACTATTATATAACATTACTACTATTATATAACATTACTACTATTATATAACATTACTACTATTATATAACATTACTACTATTATATAACACTACTACTATTATATAACATTACTACTATTATATAACATTACTACTATTATATAACACTACTACTATTATATAACACTACTACTATTATATAACATTACTACTATTATATAACATTACTACTATTAATATAACATTACTACTATTATATAACATTACTACTATTATATAACATTACTACTATTATATAACATTACTACTATTATATAACATTACTACTATTATATAACATTACTACTATTATATAACATTACTACTATTATATAACACTACTACTATTATATAACATTACTACTATTATATAACATTACTACTATTATATAACATTACTACTATTATATAACATTACTACTATTATATAACATTACTACTATTATATAACATTACTACTATTATATAACATTACTACTATTATATAACATTACTACTATTATATAACATTACTACTATTATATAACATTACTACTATTATATAACACTACTACTATTATATAACATTACTACTATTATATAACATTACTACTATTATATAACATTACTACTATTATATAACATTACTACTATTATATAACATTACTACTATTATATAACATTACTACTATTATATAACATTACTACTATTATATAACATTACTACTACTATATAACATTACTACTATTATATAACATTACTACTATTATATAACACTACTACTATTATATAACATTACTACTATTATATAACATTACTACTATTATATAACATTACTACTATTATATAACATTACTACTATTATATAACATTACTACTATTATATAACATTACTACTATTATATAACACTACTACTATTATATAACATTACTACTATTATATAACATTACTACTATTATATAACATTACTACTATTATATAACATTACTACTATTATATAACATTACTACTATTATATAACATTACTACTATTATATAACATTACTACTATTATATAACATTACTACTATTATATAACATTACTACTATTATATAACATTACTACTATTATATAACATTACTACTATATAACATTACTACTATTATATAACACTACTACTATTATATAACATTACTACTATTATATAACATTACTACTATTATATAACATTACTACTATTATATAACATTACTACTATTATATAACATTACTACTATTATATAACATTACTACTACTATTATATAACATTACTACTATTATATAACATTACTACTATTATATAACACTACTACTATTATATAACACTACTACTATTATATAACATTACTACTATTATATAACATTACTACTACTATTATATAACATTACTACTATTATATAACATTACTACTATTATATAACAATACTACTATTATATAACACTACTACTATTATATAACAATACTACTATTATATAACACTACTACTATTATATAACAATACTACTACTATATATAATAATACTTATACTTATATAAAATACATGAGAAACGAACCAGCAACTCCTTAACAAACAAAATGTGCTATATAACCGCTCCGAGAAGTTGTAACTAACATTAAAATACATTACAAACGAACCAGCAACTCCTTAACAAACAAAACATGCTATATAACCGCTCCGAGAAGTTGTAATTAACATTAAAATACATTAGAAACGAACCAGCAACTCCTTAACAAACAAAATGTGCTATATAACCGCTCCGAGAAGCTGTAATTAACATTAAAATACATTAGAAACGAACCAGCAACTCCTTAACAAACAAAATGTGCTATATAACCGCTCCGAGAGGTTGTAACTAACATTAAAATACATTACAAACGAACCAGCAACTCCGTAACAAACAAAACATGCTATATAACCGCTCCGAGAAGCTGTAATTAACATTAAAATACATTAGAAACGAACCAGCAACTCCTTAACAAACAAAATGTGCTATATAACCGCTCCGAGAAGCTGTAATTAACATTAAAATACATTAGAAACGAACCAGCAACTCCTTAACAAAAAAATGTGCTATATAACCGCTCCGAGAGGTTGTAACTAACATTAAAATACATTACAAACGAACCAGCAACTCCGTAACAAACAAAACATGCTATATAACCGCTCCGAGAAGCTGTAATTAACATTAAAATACATTAGAAACGAACCAGCAACTCCTTAACAAACAAAATGTGCTATATAACCGCTCCGAGAAGCTGTAATTAACATTAAAATACATTAGAAACGAACCAGCAACTCCTTAACAAACAAAATGTGCTATATAACCGCTCCGAGAAGCTGTAACTAACATTAAAATACATTAGAAACGAACCAGCAACTCCTTAACAAACAAAACATACTATATAACCGCTCCGAGAAGTTGTAATTAACATTAAAATACATTAGAAACGAACCAGCAACTCCTTAACAAACAAAACATGCTATATAACCGCTCCGAGAAGTTGTAATTAACATTAAAATACATTAGAAACGAACCAGCAACTCCTTAACAAACAAAATGTGCTATATAACCGCTCCGAGAAGCTGTAACTAACATTAAAATACATTAGAAACGAACCAGCAACTCCTTAACAAACAAAACATACTATATAACCGCTCCGAGAAGTTGTAATTAACATTAAAATACATTAGAAGCGAACCAGCAACTCCTTAACAAACAAAACGTGTGTAAGTACGAGACAATAAAGGTCTAGTATAAGTTGTATTGTTATATAACAGTCGTTGTATAAGTTGTATTGTTATATAACAGTCGTTGTGTAAGTTGTATTGTTATATAACAGTCTTTGTATAACTTGCATTGCTATATAACACTTATACTTATAGTATAATAATAAATAACGAGATTAATAAAGAAAACAAAAATCAATAACTACGAGGATATATGGGAGTACTTTTAGTGATAGTCAAATGTCTTAAAACTGCATGTCTGGATGACTGTCTTTTACATTACGTTCTATTTGCATGTACAAGAGCTAAAATATGAATAACCAGAAGGAAATATGCATATAAAGTACAATAGGTGATAGTCAAATGTTTTAAAACTGGTTGTCTACTTGAAGATTGAGGTCAGATTGTGAATTTCAATGCAGTTTAATACGTCACAAACAAAACCCTCTTGATATAACCTGTTTCAACAAGTGCAGAGGACCACGTTAGTATTACATTTCCATATATAAGAATAAAAATAAATTTCTAAATTATAAGAAAATCAGCTTCAAGTTAGAGTTATTTAAGACTTATACTTATACAGCAATACCATTAATGTTCTGCCTATATTTTTGAGGAAATGCTACAAGATTATTGCAAATAATTAAAATGTATATACTTTAAAAGTAGCTCGGTAGTAAGCCCCTAACGAAGAATCAACTTAATATCTGAAATTACTGTTGCGTAGAGCACTTTAAATATTTAAAACATTTTCACAGAAGTGATAATTACTAAATCATTTCGTGTAAGAACACATACATTTACACGTAAAATTCAATCGAAACTCTAATTATATCGTTAAATTTCCTAAAAGATACCTTTATTATTTTAGATTTTGGAATTCTCAGTGTACATTCAAAATTTTAACACCTTTCCTGCATTGCTAAAACCTTCCCAACATCGATTACGGTAACAAACAGCACGTACGTATCGCAATATTCACAGGACGTGAACCGCCTCAGGAGCCAGAGATAACATCGCCAACTATCCATGTGAACAGACCCGTCTTCAACATTCAGAAGTTGGCAATGGACATGTGTGAGTTGACGTCATCCAACATGGCTAGTGGTTCATATTTGTGCATTTTAAGTGTATTTTAGCTATAATCGAGCTGTTTCGACGCTTCAAGACTGCGTTCCTACATAGCAGATGTGGTAAGTGTTGTGCTTTAGCTCATAAGTGTCTCTTTTATGTGTGTAATATGTGTAATTCGCGGTGTGCATGTCTCTTAACCTCTCGCGCCAAGCAGACGAATTCGCGGGAAAGCTACCAGACCAGCAGGAGACAGAAATAAAGTAATATCTACACAGGTAGGCGTTCCGGGACAGTGCTAACATTCACGCCTAGCCGGCATGTCTTCCTAGACGTATTGCAGTGACTTCGTGGTTTCTACCTACTCATATACGAGAGAAATCATGATTTTTTCTTGCAATACCTATAGGGGGCATGTTCGACTGTTGACGGGCGAGGATCCCTCCCGCCCGCCCTCATTGGTGTTTTTTCCTTGTAGAAACTATCTCCTGGCGCATGCGCACTGCCCTCTTTTATTGCCAACACAGTTCCGAGATACTAAATAGCCTTACCTCGGACAACTTTACCTTTGTCATCCCGCGGCGTCGTCTGCTAGGCTGACCTGTCGTTCGATATCTCGATCAGGCTCCGTCTGCACATCCAACTCTGGATGTGTTCGTTTGTAACGATACCTCCGTCCTACTGAGTGAAGCCGTCCTTACTTATTATAATACTTATACTTATATAATAATACTACTACTATTATATAACACTACTACTATTATATAACATTACTACTATTATATAACATTACTACTATTATATAACACTACTACTATTATATAACATTACTACTATTATATAACATTACTACTATTATATAACACTACTACTATTACTACTATTATATAACATTACTACTATTATATAACACTACTACTATTATATAACATTACTACTATTATATAACACTACTACTATTATATAACACTACTACTATTATATAACATTACTACTATTATATAACATTACTACTATTATATAACATTACTACTATTATATAACATTACTACTATTATATAACATTACTACTATTATATAACATTACTACTATTATATAACATTACTACTATTATATAACATTACTACTATTATATAACATTACTACTATTATATAACATTACTACTATTATATAACATTACTACTATTATATAACACTACTACTATTATATAACATTACTACTATTATATAACATTACTACTATTATATAACATTACTACTATTATATAACATTACTACTATTATATAACATTACTACTATTATATAACATTACTACTATTATATAACACTACTACTATTATATAACATTACTACTATTATATAACATTACTACTATTATATAACATTACTACTATTATATAACATTACTACTATTATATAACATTACTACTATTATATAACACTACTACTACTATATAACATTACTACTATTATATAACATTACTACTATTATATAACATTACTACTATTATATAACATTACTACTATTATATAACATTACTACTATTATATAACACTACTACTATTATATAACACTACTACTATTATATAACATTACTACTATTATATAACACTACTACTATTATATAACATTACTACTATTATATAACATTACTACTATTATATAACATTACTACTATTATATAACATTACTACTATTATATAACATTACTACTATTATATAACATTACTACTATTATATAACATTACTACTATTATATAACATTACTACTATTATATAACATTACTACTATTATATAACATTACTACTATTATATAACACTACTACTATTATATAACATTACTACTATTATATAACATTACTACTATTATATAACATTACTACTATTATATAACATTACTACTATTATATAACACTACTACTATTATATAACATTACTACTATTATATAACACTACTACTATTATATAACATTACTACTATTATATAACATTACTACTATTATATAACACTACTACTACTATATAACATTACTACTATTATATAACATTACTACTATTATATAACACTACTACTATTATATAACATTACTACTATTATATAACATTACTACTATTATATAACATTACTACTATTATATAACATTACTACTATTATATAACATTACTACTATTATATAACATTACTACTATTATATAACATTACTACTATTATATAACATTACTACTATTATATAACATTACTACTATTATATAACATTACTACTAATATATAACATTACTACTATTATATAACATTACTACTATTATATAACATTACTACTATTATATAACACTACTACTATTATATAACACTACTACTATTATATAACATTACTACTATTATATAACATTACTACTATTATATAACATTACTACTATTATACTATTATATAACATTACTACTATTATATAACATTACTACTATTATATAACATTACTACTATTATATAACACTACTACTATTATATAACACTACTACTATTATATAACATTACTACTATTATATAACATTACTACTATTATATAACATTACTACTATTATATAACATTACTACTATTATATAACACTTACTACTATTATATAACATTACTACTATTATATAACATTACTACTATTATATAACACTACTACTATTATATAACACTACTACTATTATATAACATTACTACTATTATATAACATTACTACTATTATATAACATTACTACTATTATATAACATTACTACTATTATATAACATTACTACTATTATATAACATTACTACTATTATATAACATTACTACTATTATATAACATTACTACTATTATATAACATTACTACTATTATATAACACTACTACTATTATATAACATTACTACTATTATATAACATTACTACTATTATATAACATTACTACTATTATATAACATTACTACTATTATATAACATTACTACTATTATATAACATTACTACTATTATATAACATTACTACTATTATATAACATTACTACTATTATATAACATTACTACTATTATATAACATTACTACTATTATATAACACTACTACTATTATATAACATTACTACTATTATATAACATTACTACTATTATATAACATTACTACTATTATATAACATTACTACTATTATATAACATTACTACTATTATATAACATTACTACTATTATATAACAACACTACTACTATATATAACATTACTACTATTATATAACATTACTACTATTATATAACATTACTACTATTATATAACATTACTACTATTATATAACATTACTACTATTATATAACACTACTACTATTATATAACATTACTACTATTATATAACATTACTACTATTATATAACATTACTACTATTATATAACATTACTACTATTATATAACATTACTACTATTATATAACACTACTACTATTATATAACATTACTACTATTATATAACACTACTACTATTATATAACATTACTACTATTATATAACATTACTACTATTATATAACATTACTACTATTATATAACATTACTACTATTATATAACATTACTACTATTATATAACATTACTACTATTATATAACATACTACTATTATATAACACTACTACTATTATATAACATTACTACTATTATATAACATTACTACTATTATATAACATTACTACTATTATATAACATTACTACTATATATACATTACTACTTAATAACATTACTACTATTATTAACATTACTACTATTATATAACACTACTATTATATAACATTACTACTATTATATAACATTACTACTATTATATAACATTACTACTATTATATAACATTACTACTATTATATAACATTACTACTATTATATAACATTACTACTATTATATAACACTACTACTATTATATAACATTACTACTATTATATAACATTACTACTATTATATAACATTACTACTATTATATAACATTACTACTATTATATAACATTACTACTATTATATAAACATTACTACTATTATATAACATTACTACTATTATATAACATTACTACTATTATATAACATTACTACTATTATATAACATTACTACTATTATATAACATTACTACTATATAACATTACTACTATTATATAACACTACTACTATTATATAACATTACTACTATTATATAACATTACTACTATTATATAACATTACTACTATTATATAACATTACTACTATTATATAACATTACTACTATTATATAACATTACTACTACTATTATATAACATTACTACTATTATATAACATTACTACTATTATATAACACTACTACTATTATATAACACTACTACTATTATATAACATTACTACTATTATATAACATTACTACTACTATTATATAACATTACTACTATTATATAACATTACTACTATTATATAACACTACTACTATTATATAACACTACTACTATTATATAACAATACTACTATTATATAACACTACTACTATTATATAACAATACTACTACTATATATAATAATACTTATACTTATATAAAATACATGAGAAACGAACCAGCAACTCCTTAACAAACAAAATGTGCTATATAACCGCTCCGAGAAGTTGTAACTAACATTAAAATACATTACAAACGAACCAGCAACTCCTTAACAAACAAAACATGCTATATAACCGCTCCGAGAAGTTGTAATTAACATTAAAATACATTAGAAACGAACCAGCAACTCCTTAACAAACAAAATGTGCTATATAACCGCTCCGAGAAGCTGTAATTAACATTAAAATACATTAGAAACGAACCAGCAACTCCTTAACAAACAAAATGTGCTATATAACCGCTCCGAGAGGTTGTAACTAACATTAAAATACATTACAAACGAACCAGCAACTCCGTAACAAACAAAACATGCTATATAACCGCTCCGAGAAGCTGTAATTAACATTAAAATACATTAGAAACGAACCAGCAACTCCTTAACAAACAAAATGTGCTATATAACCGCTCCGAGAAGCTGTAATTAACATTAAAATACATTAGAAACGAACCAGCAACTCCTTAACAAAAAAAATGTGCTATATAACCGCTCCGAGAGGTTGTAACTAACATTAAAATACATTACAAACGAACCAGCAACTCCGTAACAAACAAAACATGCTATATAACCGCTCCGAGAAGCTGTAATTAACATTAAAATACATTAGAAACGAACCAGCAACTCCTTAACAAACAAAATGTGCTATATAACCGCTCCGAGAAGCTGTAATTAACATTAAAATACATTAGAAACGAACCAGCAACTCCTTAACAAACAAAATGTGCTATATAACCGCTCCGAGAAGCTGTAACTAACATTAAAATACATTAGAAACGAACCAGCAACTCCTTAACAAACAAAACATACTATATAACCGCTCCGAGAAGTTGTAATTAACATTAAAATACATTAGAAACGAACCAGCAACTCCTTAACAAACAAAACATGCTATATAACCGCTCCGAGAAGTTGTAATTAACATTAAAATACATTAGAAACGAACCAGCAACTCCTTAACAAACAAAATGTGCTATATAACCGCTCCGAGAAGCTGTAATTAACATTAAAATACATTAGAAACGAACCAGCAACTCCTTAACAAACAAAATGTGCTATATAACCGCTCCGAGAGGTTGTAACTAACATTAAAATACATTACAAACGAACCAGCAACTCCGTAACAAACAAAACATGCTATATAACCGCTCCGAGAAGCTGTAATTAACATTAAAATACATTAGAAACGAACCAGCAACTCCTTAACAAACAAAATGTGCTATATAACCGCTCCGAGAAGCTGTAATTAACATTAAAATACATTAGAAACGAACCAGCAACTCCTTAACAAAAAAAATGTGCTATATAACCGCTCCGAGAGGTTGTAACTAACATTAAAATACATTACAAACGAACCAGCAACTCCGTAACAAACAAAACATGCTATATAACCGCTCCGAGAAGCTGTAATTAACATTAAAATACATTAGAAACGAACCAGCAACTCCTTAACAAACAAAATGTGCTATATAACCGCTCCGAGAAGCTGTAATTAACATTAAAATACATTAGAAACGAACCAGCAACTCCTTAACAAACAAAATGTGCTATATAACCGCTCCGAGAAGCTGTAACTAACATTAAAATACATTAGAAACGAACCAGCAACTCCTTAACAAACAAAACATACTATATAACCGCTCCGAGAAGTTGTAATTAACATTAAAATACATTAGAAACGAACCAGCAACTCCTTAACAAACAAAACATGCTATATAACCGCTCCGAGAAGTTGTAATTAACATTAAAATACATTAGAAACGAACCAGCAACTCCTTAACAAACAAAATGTGCTATATAACCGCTCCGAGAAGCTGTAACTAACATTAAAATACATTAGAAACGAACCAGCAACTCCTTAACAAACAAAACATACTATATAACCGCTCCGAGAAGTTGTAATTAACATTAAAATACATTAGAAGCGAACCAGCAACTCCTTAACAAACAAAACGTGTGTAAGTACGAGACAATAAAGGTCTAGTATAAGTTGTATTGTTATATAACAGTCGTTGTATAAGTTGTATTGTTATATAACAGTCGTTGTGTAAGTTGTATTGTTATATAACAGTCTTTGTATAACTTGCATTGCTATATAACACTTATACTTATAGTATAATAATAAATAACGAGATTAATAAAGAAAACAAAAATCAATAACTACGAGGATATATGGGAGTACTTTTAGTGATAGTCAAATGTCTTAAAACTGCATGTCTGGATGACTGTCTTTTACATTACGTTCTATTTGCATGTACAAGAGCTAAAATATGAATAACCAGAAGGAAATATGCATATAAAGTACAATAGGTGATAGTCAAATGTTTTAAAACTGGTTGTCTACTTGAAGATTGAGGTCAGATTGTGAATTTCAATGCAGTTTAATACGTCACAAACAAAACCCTCTTGATATAACCTGTTTCAACAAGTGCAGAGGACCACGTTAGTATTACATTTCCATATATAAGAATAAAAATAAATTTCTAAATTATAAGAAAATCAGCTTCAAGTTAGAGTTATTTAAGACTTATACTTATACAGCAATACCATTAATGTTCTGCCTATATTTTTGAGGAAATGCTACAAGATTATTGCAAATAATTAAAATGTATATACTTTAAAAGTAGCTCGGTAGTAAGCCCCTAACGAAGAATCAACTTAATATCTGAAATTACTGTTGCGTAGAGCACTTTAAATATTTAAAACATTTTCACAGAAGTGATAATTACTAAATCATTTCGTGTAAGAACACATACATTTACACGTAAAATTCAATCGAAACTCTAATTATATCGTTAAATTTCCTAAAAGATACCTTTATTATTTTAGATTTTGGAATTCTCAGTGTACATTCAAAATTTTAACACCTTTCCTGCATTGCTAAAACCTCCCAACATCGATTACGGTAACAAACAGCACGTACGTATCGCAATATTCACAGGACGTGAACCGCCTCAGGAGCCAGAGATAACATCGCCAACTATCCATGTGAACAGACCCGTCTTCAACATTCAGAAGTTGGCAATGGACATGTGTGAGTTGACGTCATCCAACATGGCTAGTGGTTCATATTTGTGCATTTTAAGTGTATTTTAGCTATAATCGAGCTGTTTCGACGCTTCAAGACTGCGTTCCTACATAGCAGATGTGGTAAGTGTTGTGCTTTAGCTCATAAGTGTCTCTTTTATGTGTGTAATATGTGTAATTCGCGGTGTGCATGTCTCTTAACCTCTCGCGCCAAGCAGACGAATTCGCGGGAAAGCTACCAGACCAGCAGGAGACAGAAATAAAGTAATATCTACACAGGTAGGCGTTCCGGACAGTGCTAACATTCACGCCTAGCCGGCATGTCTTCCTAGACGTATTGCAGTGACTTCGTGGTTTCTACCTACTCATATACGAGAGAAATCATGATTTTTTCTTGCAATACCTATAGGGGGCATGTTCGACTGTTGACGGGCGAGGATCCCTCCCGCCCGCCCTCATTGGTGTTTTTTCCTTGTAGAAACTATCTCCTGGCGCATGCGCACTGCCCTCTTTTATTGCCAACACAGTTCCGAGATACTAAATAGCCTTACCTCGGACAACTTTACCTTTGTCATCCCGCGGCGTCGTCTGCTAGGCTGACCTGTCGTTCGATATCTCGATCAGGCTCCGTCTGCACATCCAACTCTGGATGTGTTCGTTTGTAACGATACCTCCGTCCTACTGAGTGAAGCCGTCCTTACTTATTATAATACTTATACTTATATAATAATACTACTACTATTATATAACACTACTACTATTATATAACATTACTACTATTATATAACATTACTACTATTATATAACACTACTACTATTATATAACATTACTACTATTATATAACATTACTACTATTATATAACACTACTACTATTACTACTATTATATAACATTACTACTATTATATAACACTACTACTATTATATAACATTACTACTATTATATAACACTACTACTATTATATAACACTACTACTATTATATAACATTACTACTATTATATAACATTACTACTATTATATAACATTACTACTATTATATAACATTACTACTATTATATAACATTACTACTATTATATAACATTACTTACTATTATATAACATTACTACTATTATATAACATTACTACTATTATATAACATTACTACTATTATATAACATTACTACTATTATATAACATTACTACTATTATATAACACTACTACTATTATATAACATTACTACTATTATATAACATTACTACTATTATATAACATTACTACTATTATATAACATTACTACTATTATATAACATTACTACTATTATATAACATTACTACTATTATATAACACTACTACTATTATATAACATTACTACTATTATATAACATTACTACTATTATATAACATTACTACTATTATATAACATTACTACTATTATATAACATTACTACTATTATATAACACTACTACTACTATATAACATTACTACTATTATATAACATTACTACTATTATATAACATTACTACTATTATATAACATTACTACTATTATATAACATTACTACTATTATATAACACTACTACTATTATATAACACTACTACTATTATATAACATTACTACTATTATATAACACTACTACTATTATATAACATTACTACTATTATATAACATTACTACTATTATATAACATTACTACTATTATATAACATTACTACTATTATATAACATTACTACTATTATATAACATTACTACTATTATATAACATTACTACTATTATATAACATTACTACTATTATATAACATTACTACTATTATATAACATTACTACTATTATATAACACTACTACTATTATATAACATTACTACTATTATATAACATTACTACTATTATATAACATTACTACTATTATATAACATTACTACTATTATATAACACTACTACTATTATATAACATTACTACTATTATATAACACTACTACTATTATATAACATTACTACTATTATATAACATTACTACTATTATATAACATACTACTACTATATAACATTACTACTATTATATAACATTACTACTATTATATAACACTACTACTATTATATAACATTACTACTATTATATAACATTACTACTATTATATAACATTACTACTATTATATAACATTACTACTATTATATAACATTACTACTATTATATAACATTACTACTATTATATAACATTACTACTATTATATAACATTACTACTATTATATAACATTACTACTATTATATAACATTACTACTAATATATAACATTACTACTATTATATAACATTACTACTATTATATAACATTACTACTATTATATAACACTACTACTATTATATAACACTACTACTATTATATAACATTACTACTATTATATAACATTACTACTATTATATAACATTACTACTATTATATAACATTACTACTATTATATAACATTACTACTATTATATAACATTACTACTATTATATAACACTACTACTATTATATAACACTACTACTATTATATAACATTACTACTATTATATAACATTACTACTATTATATAACATTACTACTATTATATAACATTACTACTATTATATAACACTTACTACTATTATATAACATTACTACTATTATATAACATTACTACTATTATATAACACTACTACTATTATATAACACTACTACTATTATATAACATTACTACTATTATATAACATTACTACTATTATATAACATTACTACTATTATATAACATTACTACTATTATATAACATTACTACTATTATATAACATTACTACTATTATATAACATTACTACTATTATATAACATTACTACTATTATATAACATTACTACTATTATATAACACTACTACTATTATATAACATTACTACTATTATATAACATTACTACTATTATATAACATTACTACTATTATATAACATTACTACTATTATATAACATTACTACTATTATATAACATTACTACTATTATATAACATTACTACTATTATATAACATTACTACTATTATATAACATTACTACTATTATATAACATTACTACTATTATATAACACTACTACTATTATATAACATTACTACTATTATATAACATTACTACTATTATATAACATTACTACTATTATATAACATTACTACTATTATATAACATTACTACTATTATATAACATTACTACTATTATATAACAACACTACTACTATATATAACATTACTACTATTATATAACATTACTACTATTATATAACATTACTACTATTATATAACATTACTACTATTATATAACATTACTACTATTATATAACACTACTACTATTATATAACATTACTACTATTATATAACATTACTACTATTATATAACATTACTACTATTATATAACATTACTACTATTATATAACATTACTACTATTATATAACACTACTACTATTATATAACATTACTACTATTATATAACACTACTACTATTATATAACATTACTACTATTATATAACATTACTACTATTATATAACATTACTACTATTATATAACATTACTACTATTATATAACATTACTACTATTATATAACATTACTACTATTATATAACATTACTACTATTATATAACACTACTACTATTATATAACATTACTACTATTATATAACATTACTACTATTATATAACATTACTACTATTATATAACATTACTACTATTATAACATTACTACTACTATATAACATTACTACTATTATATAACATTACTACTATTATATAACACTACTACTATTATATAACATTACTACTATTATATAACATTACTACTATTATATAACATTACTACTATTATATAACATTACTACTATTATATAACATTACTACTATTATATAACATTACTACTATTATATAACACTACTACTATTATATAACATTACTACTATTATATAACATTACTACTATTATATAACATTACTACTATTATATAACATTACTACTATTATATAACATTACTACTATTATATAACATTACTACTATTATATAACATTACTACTATTATATAACATTACTACTATTATATAACATTACTACTATTATATAACATTACTACTATTATATAACATTACTACTATATAACATTACTACTATTATATAACACTACTACTATTATATAACATTACTACTATTATATAACATTACTACTATTATATAACATTACTACTATTATATAACATTACTACTATTATATAACATTACTACTATTATATAACATTACTACTACTATTATATAACATTACTACTATTATATAACATTACTACTATTATATAACACTACTACTATTATATAACACTACTACTATTATATAACATTACTACTATTATATAACATTACTACTACTATTATATAACATTACTACTATTATATAACATTACTACTATTATATAACACTACTACTATTATATAACACTACTACTATTATATAACAATACTACTATTATATAACACTACTACTATTATATAACAATACTACTACTATATATAATAATACTTATACTTATATAAAATACATGAGAAACGAACCAGCAACTCCTTAACAAACAAAATGTGCTATATAACCGCTCCGAGAAGTTGTAACTAACATTAAAATACATTACAAACGAACCAGCAACTCCTTAACAAACAAAACATGCTATATAACCGCTCCGAGAAGTTGTAATTAACATTAAAATACATTAGAAACGAACCAGCAACTCCTTAACAAACAAAATGTGCTATATAACCGCTCCGAGAAGCTGTAATTAACATTAAAATACATTAGAAACGAACCAGCAACTCCTTAACAAACAAAATGTGCTATATAACCGCTCCGAGAGGTTGTAACTAACATTAAAATACATTACAAACGAACCAGCAACTCCGTAACAAACAAAACATGCTATATAACCGCTCCGAGAAGCTGTAATTAACATTAAAATACATTAGAAACGAACCAGCAACTCCTTAACAAACAAAATGTGCTATATAACCGCTCCGAGAAGCTGTAATTAACATTAAAATACATTAGAAACGAACCAGCAACTCCTTAACAAAAAAAATGTGCTATATAACCGCTCCGAGAGGTTGTAACTAACATTAAAATACATTACAAACGAACCAGCAACTCCGTAACAAACAAAACATGCTATATAACCGCTCCGAGAAGCTGTAATTAACATTAAAATACATTAGAAACGAACCAGCAACTCCTTAACAAACAAAATGTGCTATATAACCGCTCCGAGAAGCTGTAATTAACATTAAAATACATTAGAAACGAACCAGCAACTCCTTAACAAACAAAATGTGCTATATAACCGCTCCGAGAAGCTGTAACTAACATTAAAATACATTAGAAACGAACCAGCAACTCCTTAACAAACAAAACATACTATATAACCGCTCCGAGAAGTTGTAATTAACATTAAAATACATTAGAAACGAACCAGCAACTCCTTAACAAACAAAACATGCTATATAACCGCTCCGAGAAGTTGTAATTAACATTAAAATACATTAGAAACGAACCAGCAACTCCTTAACAAACAAAATGTGCTATATAACCGCTCCGAGAAGCTGTAATTAACATTAAAATACATTAGAAACGAACCAGCAACTCCTTAACAAACAAAATGTGCTATATAACCGCTCCGAGAGGTTGTAACTAACATTAAAATACATTACAAACGAACCAGCAACTCCGTAACAAACAAAACATGCTATATAACCGCTCCGAGAAGCTGTAATTAACATTAAAATACATTAGAAACGAACCAGCAACTCCTTAACAAACAAAATGTGCTATATAACCGCTCCGAGAAGCTGTAATTAACATTAAAATACATTAGAAACGAACCAGCAACTCCTTAACAAAAAAAATGTGCTATATAACCGCTCCGAGAGGTTGTAACTAACATTAAAATACATTACAAACGAACCAGCAACTCCGTAACAAACAAAACATGCTATATAACCGCTCCGAGAAGCTGTAATTAACATTAAAATACATTAGAAACGAACCAGCAACTCCTTAACAAACAAAATGTGCTATATAACCGCTCCGAGAAGCTGTAATTAACATTAAAATACATTAGAAACGAACCAGCAACTCCTTAACAAACAAAATGTGCTATATAACCGCTCCGAGAAGCTGTAACTAACATTAAAATACATTAGAAACGAACCAGCAACTCCTTAACAAACAAAACATACTATATAACCGCTCCGAGAAGTTGTAATTAACATTAAAATACATTAGAAACGAACCAGCAACTCCTTAACAAACAAAACATGCTATATAACCGCTCCGAGAAGTTGTAATTAACATTAAAATACATTAGAAACGAACCAGCAACTCCTTAACAAACAAAATGTGCTATATAACCGCTCCGAGAAGCTGTAACTAACATTAAAATACATTAGAAACGAACCAGCAACTCCTTAACAAACAAAACATACTATATAACCGCTCCGAGAAGTTGTAATTAACATTAAAATACATTAGAAGCGAACCAGCAACTCCTTAACAAACAAAACGTGTGTAAGTACGAGACAATAAAGGTCTAGTATAAGTTGTATTGTTATATAACAGTCGTTGTATAAGTTGTATTGTTATATAACAGTCGTTGTGTAAGTTGTATTGTTATATAACAGTCTTTGTATAACTTGCATTGCTATATAACACTTATACTTATAGTATAATAATAAATAACGAGATTAATAAAGAAAACAAAAATCAATAACTACGAGGATATATGGGAGTACTTTTAGTGATAGTCAAATGTCTTAAAACTGCATGTCTGGATGACTGTCTTTTACATTACGTTCTATTTGCATGTACAAGAGCTAAAATATGAATAACCAGAAGGAAATATGCATATAAAGTACAATAGGTGATAGTCAAATGTTTTAAAACTGGTTGTCTACTTGAAGATTGAGGTCAGATTGTGAATTTCAATGCAGTTTAATACGTCACAAACAAAACCCTCTTGATATAACCTGTTTCAACAAGTGCAGAGGACCACGTTAGTATTACATTTCCATATATAAGAATAAAAATAAATTTCTAAATTATAAGAAAATCAGCTTCAAGTTAGAGTTATTTAAGACTTATACTTATACAGCAATACCATTAATGTTCTGCCTATATTTTTGAGGAAATGCTACAAGATTATTGCAAATAATTAAAATGTATATACTTTAAAAGTAGCTCGGTAGTAAGCCCCTAACGAAGAATCAACTTAATATCTGAAATTACTGTTGCGTAGAGCACTTTAAATATTTAAAACATTTTCACAGAAGTGATAATTACTAAATCATTTCGTGTAAGAACACATACATTTACACGTAAAATTCAATCGAAACTCTAATTATATCGTTAAATTTCCTAAAAGATACCTTTATTATTTTAGATTTTGGAATTCTCAGTGTACATTCAAAATTTTAACACCTTTCCTGCATTGCTAAAACCTTCCCAACATCGATTACGGTAACAAACAGCACGTACGTATCGCAATATTCACAGGACGTGAACCGCCTCAGGAGCCAGAGATAACATCGCCAACTATCCATGTGAACAGACCCGTCTTCAACATTCAGAAGTTGGCAATGGACATGTGTGAGTTGACGTCATCCAACATGGCTAGTGGTTCATATTTGTGCATTTTAAGTGTATTTTAGCTATAATCGAGCTGTTTCGACGCTTCAAGACTGCGTTCCTACATAGCAGATGTGGTAAGTGTTGTGCTTTAGCTCATAAGTGTCTCTTTTATGTGTGTAATATGTGTAATTCGCGGTGTGCATGTCTCTTAACCTCTCGCGCCAAGCAGACGAATTCGCGGGAAAGCTACCAGACCAGCAGGAGACAGAAATAAAGTAATATCTACACAGGTAGGCGTTCCGGGACAGTGCTAACATTCACGCCTAGCCGGCATGTCTTCCTAGACGTATTGCAGTGACTTCGTGGTTTCTACCTACTCATATACGAGAGAAATCATGATTTTTTCTTGCAATACCTATAGGGGGCATGTTCGACTGTTGACGGGCGAGGATCCCTCCCGCCCGCCCTCTTTGGTGTTTTTTCCTTGTAGAAACTATCTCCTGGCGCATGCGCACTGCCCTCTTTTTATTGCCAACACAGTTCCGAGATACTAAATAGCCTTACCTCGGACAACTTTACCTTTGTCATCCCGCG
The DNA here is from genome assembly GCA_030765055.1 of Mantis religiosa. Lineage (NCBI taxonomy): Eukaryota > Metazoa > Arthropoda > Insecta > Mantodea > Mantidae > Mantis > Mantis religiosa. The sequence continues at coordinate 1,561,518 of JAUKNK010000126.1, forward strand.
GCGTCGTCTGCTAGGCTGACCTGTCGTTCGATATCTCGATCAGGCTCCGTCTGCACATCCAACTCTGGATGTGTTCGTTTGTAACGATACCTCCGTCCTACTGAGTGAAGCCGGCCTTACTTATTATAATACTTATACTTATATAAAAATACTACTACTATTATATAACATTACTACTATTATATAACATTACTACTATTATATAACATTACTACTATTATATAACATTACTACTATTATATAACATTACTACTATTATATAACATTACTACTATTATATAACATTACTACTACTATATAACATTACTACTATTATATAACATTACTACTATTATATAACATTACTACTATTATATAACATTACTACTATTATATAACATTACTACTATTATATAACATTACTACTATTATATAACACTACTACTATTATATAACATTACTACTATTATATAACATTACTACTATTATATAACATTACTACTATTATATAACACTACTACTATTATATAACATTACTACTATTATATAACATTACTACTATTATATAACACTACTACTACTATATAACATTACTACTATTATATAACATTACTACTATTATATAACATTACTACTATTATATAACATTACTACTATTATATAACATTACTACTATTATATAACATTACTACTATTATATAACATTACTACTATTATATAACATTACTACTATTATATAACATTACTACTATTATATAACATTACTACTATTATATAACATTACTACTATTATATAACATTACTACTATTATATAACATTACTACTATTATATAACATTACTACTATTATATAACATTACTACTATTATATAACATTACTACTATTATATAACATTACTACTACTATATAACATTACTACTATTATATAACATTACTACTATTATATAACATTACTACTATTATATAACATTACTACTATTATATAACATTACTACTATTATATAACATTACTACTATTATATAACACTACTACTATTATATAACATTACTACTATTATATAACATTACTACTATTATATAACACTACTACTACTATATAACATTACTACTATTATATAACATTACTACTATTATATAACATTACTACTATTATATAACATTACTACTATTATATAACATTACTACTATTATATAACATTACTACTATTATATAACATTACTACTATTATATAACATTACTACTATTATATAACATTACTACTATTATATAACATTACTACTATTATATAACATTACTACTATTATATAACATTACTACTATTATATAACATTACTACTATTATATAACATTACTACTATTATATAACATTACTACTATTATATAACATTACTACTATTATATAACATTACTACTATTATATAACATTACTACTATTATATAACATTACTACTATTATATAACATTACTACTATTATATAACATTACTACTATTATATAACATTACTACTATTATATAACATTACTACTATTATATAACATTACTACTATTATATAACATTACTACTATTATATAACATTACTACTATTATATAACATTACTACTATTATATAACATTACTACTATTATATAACATTACTACTATTATATAACATTACTACTATTATATAACATTACTACTATTATATAACATTACTACTATTATATAACATTACTACTATTATATAACATTACTACTATTATATAACATTACTACTATTATATAACATTACTACTATTATATAACATTACTACTATTATATAACATTACTACTATTATATAACATTACTACTATTATATAACATTACTACTATTATATAACATTACTACTATTATATAACATTACTACTATTATATAACATTACTACTATTATATAACATTACTACTATTATATAACATTACTACTATTATATAACATTACTACTATTATATAACATTACTACTATTATATAACATTACTACTATTATATAACATTACTACTATTATATAACATTACTACTATTATATAACATTACTACTATTATATAACACTACTACTATTATATAACATTACTACTATTATATAACATTACTTCTATTATATAACATTACTACTATTATATAACACTACTACTATTATATAACACTACTACTATTATATAACATTACTACTATTATATAACATTACTACTATTATATAACATTACTACTATTATATAACATTACTACTATTATATAACATTACTACTATTATATAACATTACTACTACTATTATATAACATTACTACTATTATATAACATTATTACTATTATATAACACTACTACTATTATATAACATTACTACTATTATATAACATTACTACTATTATATAACATTACTACTATTATATAACATTACTACTATTATATAACATTACTACTATTATATAACATTACTACTACTATTATATAACATTACTACTATTATATAACATTACTACTATTATATAACACTACTACTATTATATAACATTACTACTATTATATAACATTACTACTATTATATAACATTACTACTATTATATAACATTACTACTATTATATAACATTACTACTATTATATAACATTACTACTATTATATAACACTACTACTATTATATAACATTACTACTATTATATAACATTACTACTATTATATAACATTACTACTATTATATAACATTACTACTATTATATAACATTACTACTATTATATAACATTACTACTATTATATAACATTACTACTATTATATAACACTACTACTATTATATAACATTACTACTATTATATAACATTACTACTATTATATAACATTACTACTATTATATAACATTACTACTATTATATAACATTACTACTATTATATAACATTACTACTATTATATAACATTACTACTATTATATAACATTACTACTATTATATAACATTACTACTATTATATAACATTACTACTACTATTATATAACATTACTACTATTATATAACACTACTACTATTATATAACATTACTACTATTATATAACATTACTACTATTATATAACATTACTACTATTATATAACATTACTACTATTATATAACATTACTACTATTATATAACATTACTACTATTATATAACATTACTACTATTATATAACATTACTACTATTATATAACATTACTACTATTATATAACATTACTACTATATAACATTACTACTATTATATAACATTACTACTATATAACATTACTACTATTATATAACATTACTACTATTATATAACATTACTACTATTATATAACATTACTACTATTATATAACATTACTACTATTATATAACATTACTACTATTATATAACATTACTACTATTATATAACATTACTACTATTATATAACATTACTACTATTATATAACATTACTACTATTATATAACATTACTACTATTATATAACATTACTACTATATAACATTACTACTATTATATAACATTACTACTATTATATAACATTACTACTATATAACATTACTACTATTATATAACATTACTACTATATAACATTACTACTATTATATAACATTACTACTATTATATAACATTACTACTATTATATAACATTACTACTATTATATAACATTACTACTATTATATAACATTACTACTATTATATAACATTACTACTATTATATAACATTACTACTATTATATAACATTACTACTATTATATAACATTACTACTATATAACATTACTACTATTATATAACATTACTACTATTATATAACATTACTACTATATAACATTACTACTATTATATAACATTACTACTATATAACATTACTACTATTATATAACATTACTACTATTATATAACATTACTACTATTATATAACATTACTACTATTATATAACATTACTACTATTATATAACATTACTACTATTATATAACATTACTACTATTATATAACACTACTACTATTATATAACATTACTACTATTATATAACATTACTACTATTATATAACATTACTACTATTATATAACATTACTACTATTATATAACATTACTACTATTATATAACATTACTACTATTATATAACATTACTACTATTATATAACATTACTACTATATAACATTACTACTATTATATAACACTACTACTATTATATAACATTACTACTATTATATAACATTACTACTATTATATAACATTACTACTATTATATAACATTACTACTATTATATAACATTACTACTATTATATAACATTACTACTACTATTATATAACATTACTACTATTATATAACATTACTACTATTATATAACACTACTACTATTATATAACACTACTACTATTATATAACAATACTACTATTATATAACACTACTACTATTATATAACAATACTACTACTATATATAATAATACTTATACTTATATAAAATACATGAGAAACGAACCAGCAACTCCTTAACAAACAAAATGTGCTATATAACCGCTCCGAGAAGTTGTAACTAACATTAAAATACATTACAAACGAACCAGCAACTCCTTAACAAACAAAACATGCTATATAACCGCTCCGAGAAGTTGTAATTAACATTAAAATACATTAGAAACGAACCAGCAACTCCTTAACAAACAAAATGTGCTATATAACCGCTCCGAGAAGCTGTAATTAACATTAAAATACATTAGAAACGAACCAGCAACTCCTTAACAAACAAAATGTGCTATATAACCGCTCCGAGAGGTTGTAACTAACATTAAAATACATTACAAACGAACCAGCAACTCCGTAACAAACAAAACATGCTATATAACCGCTCCGAGAAGCTGTAATTAACATTAAAATACATTAGAAACGAACCAGCAACTCCTTAACAAACAAAATGTGCTATATAACCGCTCCGAGAAGCTGTAATTAACATTAAAATACATTAGAAACGAACCAGCAACTCCTTAACAAAAAAAATGTGCTATATAACCGCTCCGAGAGGTTGTAACTAACATTAAAATACATTACAAACGAACCAGCAACTCCGTAACAAACAAAACATGCTATATAACCGCTCCGAGAAGCTGTAATTAACATTAAAATACATTAGAAACGAACCAGCAACTCCTTAACAAACAAAATGTGCTATATAACCGCTCCGAGAAGCTGTAATTAACATTAAAATACATTAGAAACGAACCAGCAACTCCTTAACAAACAAAATGTGCTATATAACCGCTCCGAGAAGCTGTAACTAACATTAAAATACATTAGAAACGAACCAGCAACTCCTTAACAAACAAAACATACTATATAACCGCTCCGAGAAGTTGTAATTAACATTAAAATACATTAGAAACGAACCAGCAACTCCTTAACAAACAAAACATGCTATATAACCGCTCGAGAAGTTGTAATTAACATTAAAATACATTAGAAACGAACCAGCAACTCCTTAACAAACAAAATGTGCTATATAACCGCTCCGAGAAGCTGTAACTAACATTAAAATACATTAGAAACGAACCAGCAACTCCTTAACAAACAAAACATACTATATAACCGCTCCGAGAAGTTGTAATTAACATTAAAATACATTAGAAACGAACCAGCAACTCCTTAACAAACAAAACGTGTGTAAGTACGAGACAATAAAGGTCTAGTATAAGTTGTATTGTTATATAACAGTCGTTGTATAAGTTGTATTGTTATATAACAGTCGTTGTGTAAGTTGTATTGTTATATAACAGTCTTTGTATAACTTGCATTGCTATATAACACTTATACTTATAGTATAATAATAAATAACGAGATTAATAAAGAAAACAAAAATCAATAACTACGAGGATATATGGGAGTACTTTTAGTGATAGTCAAATGTCTTAAAACTGCATGTCTGGATGACTGTCTTTTACATTACGTTCTATTTGCATGTACAAGAGCTAAAATATGAATAACCAGAAGGAAATATGCATATAAAGTACAATAGGTGATAGTCAAATGTTTTAAAACTGGTTGTCTACTTGAAGATTGAGGTCAGATTGTGAATTTCAATGCAGTTTAATACGTCACAAACAAAACCCTCTTGATATAACCTGTTTCAACAAGTGCAGAGGACCACGTTAGTATTACATTTCCATATATAAGAATAAAAATAAATTTCTAAATTATAAGAAAATCAGCTTCAAGTTAGAGTTATTTAAGACTTATACTTATACAGCAATACCATTAATGTTCTGCCTATATTTTTGAGGAAATGCTACAAGATTATTGCAAATAATTAAAATGTATATACTTTAAAAGTAGCTCGGTAGTAAGCCCCTAACGAAGAATCAACTTAATATCTGAAATTACTGTTGCGTAGAGCACTTTAAATATTTAAAACATTTTCACAGAAGTGATAATTACTAAATCATTTCGTGTAAGAACACATACATTTACACGTAAAATTCAATCGAAACTCTAATTATATCGTTAAATTTCCTAAAAGATACCTTTATTATTTTAGATTTTGGAATTCTCAGTGTACATTCAAATTTTAACACCTTTCCTGCATTGCTAAAACCTTCCCAACATCGATTACGGTAACAAACAGCACGTACGTATCGCAATATTCACAGGACGTGAACCGCCTCAGGAGCCAGAGATAACATCGCCAACTATCCATGTGAACAGACCCGTCTTCAACATTCAGAAGTTGGCAATGGACATGTGTGAGTTGACGTCATCCAACATGGCTAGTGGTTCATATTTGTGCATTTTAAGTGTATTTTAGCTATAATCGAGCTGTTTCGACGCTTCAAGACTGCGTTCCTACATAGCAGATGTGGTAAGTGTTGTGCTTTAGCTCATAAGTGTCTCTTTTATGTGTGTAATATGTGTAATTCGCGGTGTGCATGTCTCTTAACCTCTCGCGCCAAGCAGACGAATTCGCGGGAAAGCTACCAGACCAGCAGGAGACAGAAATAAAGTAATATCTACACAGGTAGGCGTTCCGGGACAGTGCTAACATTCACGCCTAGCCGGCATGTCTTCCTAGACGTATTGCAGTGACTTCGTGGTTTCTACCTACTCATATACGAGAGAAATCATGATTTTTTCTTGCAATACCTATAGGGGCATGTTCGACTGTTGACGGGCGAGGATCCCTCCCGCCCGCCCTCATTGGTGTTTTTTCCTTGTAGAAACTATCTCCTGGCGCATGCGCACTGCCCTCTTTTATTGCCAACACAGTTCCGAGATACTAAATAGCCTTACCTCGGACAACTTTACCTTTGTCATCCCGCGGCGTCGTCTGCTAGGCTGACCTGTCGTTCGATATCTCGATCAGGCTCCGTCTGCACATCCAACTCTGGATGTGTTCGTTGTAACGATACCTCCGTCCTACTGAGTGAAGCCGTCCTTACTTATTATAATACTTATACTTATATAATAATACTACTACTATTATATAACACTACTACTATTATATAACATTACTACTATTATATAACATTACTACTATTATATAACACTACTACTATTATATAACATTACTACTATTATATAACATTACTACTATTATATAACACTACTACTATTACTACTATTATATAACATTACTACTATTATATAACACTACTACTATTATATAACATTACTACTATTATATAACACTACTACTATTATATAACACTACTACTATTATATAACATTACTACTATTATATAACATTACTACTATTATATAACATTACTACTATTATATAACATTACTACTATTATATAACATTACTACTATTATATAACATTACTACTATTATATAACATTACTACTATTATATAACATTACTACTATTATATAACATTACTACTATTATATAACACTACTACTATTATATAACATTACTACTATATAACATTACTACTATTATATAACATTACTACTATTATATAACATTACTACTATTATATAACATTACTACTATTATATAACATTACTACTATTATATAACATTACTACTATTATATAACATTACTACTATTATATAAACATTACTACTATTATATAACATTACTACTATTATATAACATTACTACTATTATATAACATTACTACTATTATATAACATTACTACTATTATATAACATTACTACTATTATATAACATTACTACTATTATATAACATTACTACTATTATATAACATTACTACTATATAACATTACTACTATTATATAACATTACTACTATTATATAACATTACTACTATTATATAACATTACTACTATTATATAACATTACTACTATTATATAACATTACTACTATTATATAACACTACTACTATTATATAACATTACTACTATTATATAACATTACTACTATTATATAACATTACTACTATTATATAACATTACTACTATTATATAACATTACTACTATTATATAACATTACTACTATTATATAACATTACTACTATTATATAACATTACTACTATTATATAACATTACTACTATTATATAACATTACTACTATTATATAACATTACTACTATTATATAACATTACTACTATTATATAACATTACTACTATTATATAACATTACTACTATTATATAACATTACTACTATTATATAACATTACTACTATTATATAACATTACTACTATTATATAACATTACTACTATATATAACATTACTACTATTATATAACACTACTACTATTATATAACATTACTACTATTATATAACATTACTACTATTATATAACATTACTACTATTATATAACATTACTACTATTATATAACATTACTACTATTATATAACATTACTACTATTATATAACATTACTACTATTATATAACATTACTACTATTATATAACATTACTACTATTATATAACATTACTACTATTATATAACATTACTACTATTATATAACATTACTACTATTATATAACATTACTACTATTATATAACATTACTACTATTATATAACATTACTACTATTATATAACATTACTACTATTATATAACATTACTACTATTATATAACATTACTACTATTATATAACATTACTACTATTATATAACATTACTACTATTATATAACATTACTACTATATAACATTACTACTATTATAACATTACTACTATATAACATTACTACTATTATATAACATTACTACTATTATATAACATTACTACTATTATATAACATTACTACTATTATATAACATTACTACTATTATATAACATTACTACTATTATATAACATTACTACTATTATATAACATTACTACTATTATATAACATTACTACTATTATATAACATTACTACTATATAATAACATTACTACTATTATATAACATTACTACTATATAACATTACTACTATTATATAACATTACTACTATTATATAACATTACTACTATATAAACATTACTACTATTATATAACATTACTACTATATAACATTACTACTATTATATAACATTACTACTATTATATAACATTACTACTATTATATAACATTACTACTATTATATAACATTACTACTATTATATAACATTACTACTATTATATAACATTACTACTATTATATAACATTACTACTATTATATAACATTACTACTATTATATAACATTACTACTATATAACATTACTACTATTATATAACATTACTACTATTATATAACATTACTACTATATAACATTACTACTATTATATAACATTACTACTATATAACATTACTACTATTATATAACATTACTACTATTATATAACATTACTACTATTATATAACATTACTACTATTATATAACATTACTACTATTATATAACATTACTACTATTATATAACATTACTACTATTATATAACACTACTACTATTATATAACATTACTACTATTATATAACATTACTACTATTATATAACATTACTACTATTATATAACATTACTACTATTATATAACATTACTACTATTATATAACATTACTACTATTATATAACATTACTACTATTATATAACATTACTACTATATAACATTACTACTATTATATAACACTACTACTATTATATAACATTACTACTATTATATAACATTACTACTATTATATAACATTACTACTATTATATAACATTACTACTATTATATAACATTACTACTATTATATAACATTACTACTACTATTATATAACATTACTACTATTATATAACATTACTACTATTATATAACACTACTACTATTATATAACACTACTACTATTATATAACAATACTACTATTATATAACACTTACTACTATTATATAACAATACTACTACTATATATATAATACTTATACTTATATAAAATACATGAGAAACGAACCAGCAACTCCTTAACAAACAAAATGTGCTATATAACCGCTCCGAGAAGTTGTAACTAACATTAAAATACATTACAAACGAACCAGCAACTCCTTAACAAACAAAACATGCTATATAACCGCTCCGAGAAGTTGTAATTAACATTAAAATACATTAGAAACGAACCAGCAACTCCTTAACAACAAAATGTGCTATATAACCGCTCCGAGAAGCTGTAATTAACATTAAAATACATTAGAAACGAACCAGCAACTCCTTAACAAACAAAATGTGCTATATAACCGCTCCGAGAGGTTGTAACTAACATTAAAATACATTACAAACGAACCAGCAACTCCGTAACAAACAAAACATGCTATATAACCGCTCCGAGAAGCTGTAATTAACATTAAAATACATTAGAAACGAACCAGCAACTCCTTAACAAACAAAATGTGCTATATAACCGCTCCGAGAAGCTGTAATTAACATTAAAATACATTAGAAACGAACCAGCAACTCCTTAACAAAAAAAATGTGCTATATAACCGCTCCGAGAGGTTGTAACTAACATTAAAATACATTACAAACGAACCAGCAACTCCGTAACAAACAAAACATGCTATATAACCGCTCCGAGAAGCTGTAATTAACATTAAAATACATTAGAAACGAACCAGCAACTCCTTAACAAACAAAATGTGCTATATAACCGCTCCGAGAAGCTGTAATTAACATTAAAATACATTAGAAACGAACCAGCAACTCCTTAACAAACAAAATGTGCTATATAACCGCTCCGAGAAGCTGTAACTAACATTAAAATACATTAGAAACGAACCAGCAACTCCTTAACAAACAAAACATACTATATAACCGCTCCGAGAAGTTGTAATTAACATTAAAATACATTAGAAACGAACCAGCAACTCCTTAACAAACAAAACATGCTATATAACCGCTCCGAGAAGTTGTAATTAACATTAAAATACATTAGAAACGAACCAGCAACTCCTTAACAAACAAAATGTGCTATATAACCGCTCCGAGAAGCTGTAACTAACATTAAAATACATTAGAAACGAACCAGCAACTCCTTAACAAACAAAACATACTATATAACCGCTCCGAGAAGTTGTAATTAACATTAAAATACATTAGAAACGAACCAGCAACTCCTTAACAAACAAAACGTGTGTAAGTACGAGACAATAAAGGTCTAGTATAAGTTGTATTGTTATATAACAGTCGTTGTATAAGTTGTATTGTTATATAACAGTCGTTGTGTAAGTTGTATTGTTATATAACAGTCTTTGTATAACTTGCATTGCTATATAACACTTATACTTATAGTATAATAATAAATAACGAGATTAATAAAGAAACAAAAATCAATAACTACGAGGATATATGGGAGTACTTTTAGTGATAGTCAAATGTCTTAAAACTGCATGTCTGGATGACTGTCTTTTACATTACGTTCTATTTGCATGTACAAGAGCTAAAATATGAATAACCAGAAGGAAATATGCATATAAAGTACAATAGGTGATAGTCAAATGTTTTAAAACTGTTGTCTACTTGAAGATTGAGGTCAGATTGTGAATTTCAATGCAGTTTAATACGTCACAAACAAAACCCTCTTGATATAACCTGTTTCAACAAGTGCAGAGGACCACGTTAGTATTACATTTCCATATATAAGAATAAAAATAAATTTCTAAATTATAAGAAAATCAGCTTCAAGTTAGAGTTATTTAAGACTTATACTTATACAGCAATACCATTAATGTTCTGCCTATATTTTTGAGGAAATGCTACAAGATTATTGCAAATAATTAAAATGTATATACTTTAAAAGTAGCTCGGTAGTAAGCCCCTAACGAAGAATCAACTTAATATCTGAAATTACTGTTGCGTAGAGCACTTTAAATATTTAAAACATTTTCACAGAAGTGATAATTACTAAATCATTTCGTGTAAGAACACATACATTTACACGTAAAATTCAATCGAAACTCTAATTATATCGTTAAATTTCCTAAAAGATACCTTTATTATTTTAGATTTTGGAATTCTCAGTGTACATTCAAAATTTTAACACCTTTCCTGCATTGCTAAAACCTTCCCAACATCGATTACGGTAACAAACAGCACGTACGTATCGCAATATTCACAGGACGTGAACCGCCTCAGAGCCAGAGATACATCGCCAACTATCCATGTGAACAGACCCGTCTTCAACATTCAGAAGTTGGCAATGGACATGTGTGAGTTGACGTCATCCAACATGGCTAGTGGTTCATATTTGTGCATTTTAAGTGTATTTTAGCTATATCGAGCTGTTTCGACGCTTCAAGACTGCGTTCCTACATAGCAGATGTGGTAAGTGTTGTGCTTTAGCTCATAAGTGTCTCTTTTATGTGTGTAATATGTGTAATTCGCGGTGTGCATGTCTCTTAACCTCTCGCGCCAAGCAGACGAATTCGCGGGAAAGCTACCAGACCAGCAGGAGACAGAAATAAAGTAATATCTACACAGGTAGGCGTTCCGGGACAGTGCTAACATTCACGCCTAGCCGCATGTCTTCCTAGACGTATTGCAGTGACTTCGTGGTTTCTACCTACTCATATACGAGAGAAATCATGATTTTTTCTTGCAATACCTATAGGGGGCATGTTCGACTGTTGACGGGCGAGGATCCCTCCCGCCCGCCCTCTTTGGTGTTTTTTCCTTGTAGAAACTATCTCCTGGCGCATGCGCACTGCCCTCTTTTTATTGCCAACACAGTTCCGAGATACTAAATAGCCTTACCTCGGACAACTTTACCTTTGTCATCCCGCGGCGTCGTCTGCTAGGCTGACCTGTCGTTCGATATCTCGATCAGGCTCCGTCTGCACATCCAACTCTGGATGTGTTCGTTTGTAACGATACCTCCGTCCTACTGAGTGAAGCCGTCCTTACTTATTATAATACTTATACTTATATAATAATACTACTACTATTATATAACACTACTACTAATTATATAACATTACTACTATTATATAACATTACTACTATTATATAACACTACTACTATTATATAACATTACTACTATTATATAACATTACTACTATTATATAACACTACTACTATTACTACTATTATATAACATTACTACTATTATATAACACTACTACTATTATATAACATTACTACTATTATATAACACTACTACTATTATATAACACTACTACTATTATATAACATTACTACTATTATATAACATTACTACTATTATATAACATTACTACTATTATATAACATTACTACTATTATATAACATTACTACTATTATATAACATTACTACTATTATATAACATTACTACTATTATATAACATTACTACTATTATATAACATTACTACTATTATATAACATCTACTATATAACATACTATATTAACATTACTACTATATAACATTACTACTATTATATAACATTACTACAATTATATAACATTACTACTATTATATAACATTAACTACTATTATATAACATTACTACTATTATATAACATTACTACTATTATATAACATTACTACTATTATATAACATTACTACTATTATATAACATTACTACTATTATATAACATTACTACTATTATATAACATTACTACTATTATATAACATTACTACTATTATATAACATTACTACTATTATATAACATTACTACTATTATAACATTACTACTATTATATAACATTACTACTATTATATAACATTACTACTATTATATAACATTACTACTATTATATAACATTACTACTATTATATAACATTACTACTATTATATAACATTACTACTATTATATAACATTACTACTATTATATAACATTACTACTATTATATAACATTACTACTATTATATAACATTACTACTATTATATAACATTACTACTATTATATAACATTACTACTATTATATAACATTACTACTATTATATAACATTACTACTATTATATAACATTACTACTATTATATAACATTACTACTATTATATAACATTACTACTATTATATAACATTACTACTATTATATAACATTACTACTATTATATAACATTACTACTATTATATAACATTACTACTATTATATAACATTACTACTATTATATAACATTACTACTATTATAACATTACTACTTTATAACATTACTACTATTATATAACATTACTACTATTATATAACATTACTACTATTATATAACATTACTACTATTATATAACATTACTACTATTATATAACATTACTACTATTATATAACATTACTACTATTATATAACATTACTACTATTATATAACATTACTACTATTATATAACATTACTTACTATTATATACATTACTACTATTATATAACATTACTACTATTATATAACATTACTACTATTATATAACATTACTACTATTATATAACATTACTACTATTATATAACATTACTACTATTATATAACATTACTACTATTATATAACATTACTACTATTATATAACATTACTACTATTATATAACATTACTACTATTATATAACATTACTACTATTATATAACATTACTACTATTATATAACATTACTACTATTATATAACATTACTACTATTATATAACATTACTACTATTATATAACATTACTACTATTATATAACATTACTACTATTATATAACATTACTACTATTATATAACATTACTACTATTATATAACATTACTACTATTATATAACATTACTACTATTATATAACATTACTACTATTATATAACATTACTACTATTATATAACATTACTACTATTATATAACATTACTACTATTATATAACATTACTACTATTATATAACATTACTACTATTATATAACATTACTACTATTATATAACATTACTACTATTATATAACATTACTACTATTATATAACATTACTACTATTATATAACACTACTACTATTATATAACATTACTACTATTATATAACATTACTACTATTATATAACATTACTACTATTATATAACATTACTACTATTATATAACATTACTACTATATATACATTACTACTATTATATAACATTACTACTATTATATAACATTACTACTATTATATAACATTACTACTATTATATAACACTACTACTATTATATAACATTACTACTATTATATAACATTACTACTATATATAAAATTACTACTATTATATAACATACTTATACTACTATTATATAACACTTACTACTATTATATAACACTACTACTATTATATAACATTACTACTAGTTATATATTTTAGACATTACTACATTATTATATAACATTACTACTATATATAACATTACTTACTATTATATTACATTTATCATTACTATTTATACTATTAGTATACTTTACTACTATTAT